>CM065639.1:69088566-69641035 GCA_033220585.1 Dipteronia sinensis | reverse complement strand
TGTTTTAGGGTGGATCCAGAAATAGATGAATTAGACGGAATCCAGTTCCAGAACATATTTGAGCAGATTTGAGCACATGAGTTTGTGAATGGATACTTTTAATAAAAGTTATATGTTTTACAGATATATGTTTTACAATTATATGTTAGCATTAGTTATTTAGAAAATTATTATAAATAAATGGTTTGTTCATTTATTCAGAAAACATAATTCCAGATGATTTGAGATATTTTAAGAAATGTGTAGATTTCCAGAATCCAGAAATAGATTAGTTATATTAAGATTTAAAAAGAAGAAGAATTCACGTATGTTCAGACTGATTTCAGTTAGATTTCCAGATTTCCAGATTTCTAGATTTGTCAGATTTTATGTTAGGTTTTCAGATAGATTTCTAGATTTCCAAGTTTCCAGATAGATATCCAGATTTTCAGAAAGATTACCAGATTTCCAGAAAGGTTTCCAGATTTCCAGATTTCCAGATTTCCAGATTTCCAGATTCAAGTGTTTTATTAGAATTTTCAGAAAAGAAAGAAAAAGAAGAATATTGATTTATTCATGTTTTCATTAAAGTGTTTCTAAAGATTATACACGTATGTTCATAAAGCTAAAAGAGTTTTTAAAGATTGATCAGATTTTAAGATATCAGATATGTACCATCCCCAGCAGATTATATTCAGATTATTGGCCTTTGGGGCTACTCTGCACGTGTATGTGAAAACTCTGCACGTTTGATTGATTTCATCGTGTATGTGAGATGTTTTTTAGATTATTGGCCTTTGGGGCTGCTCTGCACGTGTATGTGAGAACTCTGCACGTTTGATTGATATCATCGTGTATGTGAGATGTTTTTCCCCTGCTCTGCGTGTGCATTGAGATGCTTTGCCACGCACGTGAGAAATTTCCCCTGGGTACTAGTTTGGTAAAGAGTTTTCAGAATTTGTATATTGCTGATTATGATCAATAGAGAAAAGATTTCAGATCATCAGAAAAGATTTCGGATTATCAGATATTTTATATTTTATAAAATCAGAAAATGTTTTTACTATATTATATAGTTTTTACAGACAAATGTGTTTAAAGAAAAGATACATCATTTAGAATGGAATACAGATTCAGGAAGAGATTCAGAATTTAGAATGAGATATAGAAATGTTTTCTACAAATTAAGTTTAACCAAAGAGATATAGAATTCAGAAAGAAATAGTGAAGAGTGTTCTACAGATAATAGTACAGATTAAGTAATTAAGTATGGAATGTCTTTTAGAAAGAGATTTTGTTTCCCAAAAGTAAAGAAGATACTTATGTTTTCAGATTTATTTAGAGATAGTAGTTTTAGTAAAGTTTATAAGAAAAAGAAAAGTTTTAGTTTTCAAGTTTATTTTCACTCATTGGGCTATTAGCGTCATTCTTTATTTAAACTATTTTTCTCAGGTGATCATCAGGTTCGTGTAGATTCTTTAGTATCGTGAGAGGGCCACATGTGATAATAGAAATGGTAGTTTTAATATTTAATTAAAGCATGCAAATGTGCATATTTTTTCAGATATCATTATTTTTCATGTATAGTTTTGACTATGTATATATTCAGCATAATGAGTCCAACGCAAAGACAGTTAGATTTCCGATTTTTAAAGTAGTATATTTTATAATAGGCCATAACCCCATAGATTTAAATTGCACTTTTAAATTACAAGGTGAGAAAGTTTGAAAAACAAATGAGATTGTTAAGCTTTTGTTAGAAGTCACATTGAGAATTATATGATTTTCTATTATATTTTCCAGAAGACTCAGATTCAAATAGAAAGATAAGATTTTCACAGGATTCCCTCGTATGCAAGATATGAAGCGGGGCGGGTCCTGTCAACAGAATAGGTAAAAAATGACATCTTTACCCCTGGAACATTTTACTTTCCTTCTAAAAAATAAAATAAATTAAAACATTTTAGTTTTTCTTTTGGGAAAAAAAGAAGAAATGTAGATAAAAATTAAAATATATCATAAAAAATTAAAGGAAAATGAAAAACACTGGCCAGGTGTCAACACTACAAATAGATAACAAAATTTTTAATAAAAGAAAAAAAATAAAGAAAAAGAAAAACCAAATAAAGAAAAGAAAAACAAAAAAAAATTCCACTTTAACAAAAAGACAATGAGAATGAAGATCTGGACAACCCAGATTACGATCTGGGATCAGATATGGAAAAAACCAGATCGATTTGGGAACCTTCATTCTTTGGTGACTTATATATTATTTTTTATTTTGAATAAATAAATAAAACAAAGTTGATATAAAAACAACGATCTGCTAACACCCACACCCACACACCACGATTTGCTAACACCCACACCCACACACCATTGTCATCTTTATTCAATCGTTCAATAAACAAAAACACATCTTCCCTAACCATGAACAATATCAGATGGAGCATGGAGTTGTCTGCTCCATCCTCCGGTGAGATGAAGCTCGCGGGCGAGCTCCGGAGCACGGCGAGCTCCTCCACGCGATCGAGGACGGAGCAGATTCTTGGCGCTCCGTGCGGACGGTGAAGATCTCCCAACAGAGCCGATCGCTCCTCCCACGCGCTCTCCACGTCTGTTGGAGCAGAAGAGAGAGAGAGGAGAGAGAGAGAGAGAGGAGAGAGAGAGAGAGAGAGAGAGAGAGAGGAGAGAGAGAGAGAGAGAGAGAGACGGTGAAGGTGGTGGTGGGGGTTATAGAATAGAAGATAGAAGAGAGAGAGATCCAGATCCACGATTTTGTTTTAATTTTTTTTTTAATAAGAGATTGATAATGGATAGTGATTAATCTAAATTTGGGATTGGCTTGAATTGAATTTGATTGTGTTTTTGTGTTTTCAATTAGTTGATTTGGGGTTGGCCTTCGATTGAATCTGATGGTCATGGTGTTTTATATTGTTCGAAGAAATCTGGAAAAATTTTCCAAATATCTTCAAATTTGGAAAATTTTCAATTTTCAATTTTTTTAAAAAACGTTTTTTGCAATTTTCTTATTTTCCTTTTGAAAAAATCATTTTTGTTGAAGAGTGGATGAAATCCAATAACAACTTGAGTTGTGTTGGATGAAATTTTGTTGTGTTGTTGTTGATGGAATTTGTTAGGTGAGAAGTTGGATTTGGATTTGGATGAAGATGAGGGATGAACCGTGAAGAAGATGAAGAAAAACAAATGATTTTTTTAATATTTGATTTTATTAATCCATTAATATATATATATATTTAAAAATTAAAAATCAAAATCATGGTATTTTTTATGTTTAACGACAAAAATACCCCTAGAACCGTTAAGTTAGACTAACGGTTGACTAACAGATGGATCAATTTGATGTATTTTTGAAACTAAGGGATCAAGGGTTGTAAAAAAGTAAACTCGTTTAAAAATTGATTTTTTCACCAAAACTTAGGGACTAAATTGATAATACCCCTTTCTTTATTTTAGTAAACTCCATTCGATTGCATATCAAGACAACACTCGTTATATATGAAATTTGAACAGCCGCCGTCAGTTACGTCATTCGCATCAAGTTATGTTGGCAAATCAAACGTTTGTGGATGAAATAAAAAGCTAGCCGTTTGACATTAATGAGTATACGACAAAACACTCCTAAGATTAAACATGTCTCGCCGAGCGAGTCATCTTTATTTAAGATGCTTGTCTTGAATGTTTAAGGGGGTATTGTTATTGATGTAATTTGGAAAGATAACACGTCAGCATAAACAACGTAGATTGCGGGAACAACAGGTGACATGTCAACAAAAAAGAGTTTAAAATCAGCCAACCTAAGATGATCAGTAGACGACCTCGAACTATTGATCAATATCACTTAGATGGTTGGGTTGAGAAATCCCGACCAAGGTAAATAGATTGATCGAATATAGTAATTTGATCGGGAATGAATCCCTGGTCGGGGGTGAAAGAGATCTGCTCGGGTTTGGCAGATGGTCGGTTAAGCGACGCGTGTACAATTTAAAAATGTACTCGGATGACCTGACATACCAATAAACCAGAATTCAAGGCAATCACGACTCAAATACGCAGAGAAAGAGTCATATTTATACAAGGCACCTTGCATTACACTCTGATAAGGAAAAAAACTTCCTTATAGATATCAGAGTCCAAATTAGGCAACAAGTTGAATTCATTCAATACACAAAAGATATAAAGGATTCCGATAAGTCAGAGTTTCATTAAACTTATACTACCTTTTCTTATTTAGTACTCCGAAAATTAAGTATATATACGTGTATAAATAACCCCTAACAATATCCAAGAAGGGGTTAAGGTATTATTAGTTGAAAAAGTAAGAGAGCTTGAGTGTGTGATCATATTATTCATAGTGAATTCTTCTTCTCGCCGTCACCGGCAACCGTGGATGTTTCCCCACCTTGGGGTTTTACCACGTAAAATCTTTGCTATTTGATCTGTTTGTTATTTATAATCTTTCATTCAATTATTAGTTCAACATATTCTGTGTGACGCGTGATCCACATAGCTTAATCCAAAAATCACTGTCAACAAGGGATATTTAAATAAGAAAGATAATTTAAATAATTGTTAAATAAATTTAATTTTTCATTTCTCTACTTATTTAATTTTCTTTATCAAAAACGTTCAAAATTTTATTATTATTTAACCATTATTTCAATTTTATATTTAAAATTTTTAATTTTAAAATTTGTTTTTTTTAAAAAAAAATTTGGTCAGAGGGGTATGTAAGTCGTATTATTATATTTTTCCGGTTTGATGCAATTATGTATATAATAAGCGGAACTTAACGCCATTTTCCATGACAGAAAAATCGACGGCGTTACTATTTCGTCAGCTTGCCAATTTCTAAAAGTTTAGAGGATTTAATGGCGAAAAAAAAAATATAGAGGGTAATGTGAAGATTCGAGCATAGTTCAGAGGGCATCGATGACAATTGAAGGACTAGAATTGAACCTGATTTAGGTCTCTTCCGGATTGAAGGACTTGGACTTAGATCCAATCAGACCGGAAGAGGGAAATAGAGAGAGAAATTTGTGAGAGAAAGAGAGCGAGGAAAATGATGAGAAATTGAGAAGTCTATAAGGGTAAAATGGGAATTTAAAGGCAAAATTAATATATGGTTTCCACTTTCAAGTTGTTCTGTTCAAGCCCAATCTATGTGTGCTGTTTTGGACAACCTTGATGGGCAGAAAAATTATATACGGCCCAATCCACAGAACAAATTGGAGATGTATAGAGAATTAGAGATGTTTGTCTGGAGATATCAGTAACTTGTCCTGGAAGCCAGAGTATATAGACTTAAAGAGGTTTCGGATTTAAGCCCTAATTTCTTGTTCATTGATTCTATTACCACATGTTAAGGGGCGTCTAACGTGTGTGTGCTAATCCATGGAAAGTATTAATGTATAGAATTCCATGTCTAATTTTTTTCTTTCTTTACTTCTAATCAATCATATTTTTAATTATCGTATTCTTGATTTGTTTAGTCTTAGTTTTTTTTTTTAAAATCACCAAGAATAAAGAAGAAAATTATGGATTTCTCAAGTTCCAAATTTGTGATTATACACAACTAAACACTTCAATGACTTCAATTTAATTGCTTTATTGGATATCGAGACTCTAATTTTTCTGGGAAAATGATTTAGCTAGAAAATGAGAAGGAAAATGGGGGTGGGGTGTTCAGCATTTTGAGGCAAATGTATCAAAGCACAACATGTTTTGAGGCAACATTCCACCAGCATCTTTCCTGATTTGATTCAAATCAGCACTCTCCAACCAATACTCCATCAGCATTCTTTTGCTGGAGTACTGGAGTGCTGATTTGATTAATATCAAGAAAGGTGGTGGACCTTATGATTGTCTTTCAACTTCCCCACATACATTTGGGTCCAATCTATCTCTAATTAGGGTTTTCTGCAAAATGTATGTAAACAGAGATACAGCTGGAACCTTATATATGCTGGGTGATCTAGTAGTAAGCTAATGCCTGCCATCTGATGCTCCTCTCATACATTTTCCTCAAAGTAATGTTGTGCTTTGATTTGATACATTTGCCTCAAAATGCTGAACCAAGGTCATAAGTTTTAGATCCCTGTAATATTTAGTTTCGGCCTTTATGGAATGCTTTGGAGCACTTGGCTGTGAATAATTTTCTGGAATGCTTTCCTTCTGTTGATAATTTTTGAAGAATTGAACAGGTAGTCTTGTAACGAAGAGCTTTTATTCCAGCTGTATATAGTATAGATATGGCTGTTTCTAAATATATTTCCAAGGAAGGATTCATGTCAGCATCAAATTGTTATAGATCAGGGAAGCAATGTTTGAAAATATAATTATGGTTATTTCAAGGTGAAAGATTGAGCTACTGTTAAAGCATTTGTTTTTGACATCTAGAATTCTTCAATTTTTTTTCCTTGTATAGTTATTACCAGTTTTTAGAAGGAAAAAAAATTGGAAAAATATTATGAATTTCAAGTAGCAGGTGGCACAAGACCAATAAAAGGAAATTCATGGTCTTGTAATTAAAAGAATTGTGATCTTCACATAAAGACAAGTCATTTTTTCACCTTGGTAGGATCTAGTTAAAAGCCTAAGGATGTTGAGGTGAGGGCCGTGAGGCTACTTTCCTAGCACTAGACTGTGGCACTGGATCCTTTGCTAGTTTGTATCCGGGACAGTCTAATATATATATATATATATATATATATATATATGCTATGTTAGTGTGCTTCACATCTAAAGTCTCTAAGTATGGCATATATTTCACACATAATTCTTGAAGATGATCGATACAAGTTGATCTCAGGCTAAGGTAATATAACTTAATGTTAGAAACAATCTTCCTATCTGATAACTAGTTAAAACGGGTCTATATACACCCTCAACATCTACCATCCTCAGCAATCCAAAGCCTCCCTTACCGGCAATTCTGCGAAGAAATTCATATATAGCCAAAGCAGCAAGCAGGTGTGATAGGCATCTGGGTGTCGAAAGCTACAGAAGATCGAGTGTACGTTCTGTACACACCCAAGAGAAGAGGGTAAGTAATCGATACCCACGCAAGGAGGCTGCCAGTTGCAGAAATCCAACATTATTAGCTGATTTGGATGAGAAGAAATCATATAGGACATTGGGCATACAACATGTTTTAGGACTTCCCTCTTCTCCCCATCTAATTACTTCAACCATGTTTCTAGTGACTAGTTCTTCCATGTACATTTCTGAAACATCTTCAGGATTTATGTACTTAGGAACCGGCGTAGTCACAAATCCCTCAGCACACCATAGATGGATCAATCTCCTCACAGGGATCTCAAAATATATATCTTTTTGGGACAAGTCCCATGTGAAGAAAACATGGCTTTACCTCTGAAGGTAAGTCTTGATAATTTAAAGCCAAGATATATGATCTTCACTAGTCAGTACTCTTGACCACTCATCACAGCTTTTTTCCTCTGTAGACAGCAAGCCTCCCAACAACACAATTGTTGATGGTAGACCACCACATATCTTCAAGATTTTCTCCTTAAGTGTGATGAGCTGTGAATTATCTAACTCCTCCTCTGATATATTTGAACCTTGTTCGAAAACAATTTCCAACTATCCTCATATTGTTTTGTGGTAAGTCTCCGCATCAATGCATCTTCGGTTCTTAATTTGCTTTGTTTCAACCTCTTGATGCTTCTTCTTATTTAATACTTTACTAATGAAAGAATGAATTAAATTGACCATAACAGCCTATGCTTTTTGAAAGACAACGAGCTTTGGTTGAGGCGCAATTGCATTGGACTGGTTTCTCAAACATGCGGTGCAATTTATCTCATTTTCCTATCTTTGACTGATGAAGGCTCACATTTTTCAATTCTTTCGTTAGAAATCAGCATAAATTTATGCTATGTTTCAAGGAGAGTCAACGCCTTGTTTCAAGCTTTTTTGTTTCTTTGCCTTTTTGTCTTTACATTAAATTGTTTATTGTAAATGCTCTTGTATAAATGCATGTGTGCTCGTTGTACAATGCATAACAAAAAGATCAATTTAATGTAAAGACAAAAGACAAAAAGACAGAGAAACAAAAATGGTTGAAACAAAAGACATTGACTCTCCTTGAAGAGTCCATTTTTGCTCACCCCCATCAAGGGGGGTGAGCATTACCCCACTCCCCAATACATGACACGTGTCCAGGGAGAGGGTAGTTTTGTCCAAACACATAAGAGTTTTTAGATAAAAATACCCCTTATTAAACACGTATCATTTATTGGGGAGGGAGGTAATGCTCACCTCCCATCATGGGGGGTAAGCAAAAGTCTTCTCCTCCTTGAAACATGGCCATGAAACATGTCATAAATTAATGCTGATTTCTATTACTTTCCCTCAAGTTGGAGCGTGTATGTCTAAAACTTTCAGCTTGGATCGTAATCGTAAAAGGTGTCATTTCCCAATGAATAATTTCCATTTGATTGATTTCTTGTGGAATTATTCCCTGGCTTCTTTTTGTAACGGCAGTGAGAGTCCGGACGATTAGAAATCATGAAGTCAGAATATGATAATAAGGGTAAGGCAGGAAGGATACATTGTGATGATTGACAAGTGTCCTCAGGTTCTAGTAACGATTCCAATATTTCTGATGAAAAAGGTAATTTAATTTCTTGTAGTCAATGAGTTTTTTCCGTTTTTGAGTGTAACCAAACATGTTTTCGTAGAAGCTGCAATCAGCTCTTCATTTAAAGACACTGTCCAAACCTTTTTCAGAAACATATCGATGGAAGATGCTTTCGAAGTAAATGATTTACATGCAATTTGCATTATACCAAAAGCAGTGATATTGCATTCGAGTCAGGGCTTATGCTTGCGCGTCCTGTTGTTCGTTGGTGTTCTTCTAGGTTTCTCTTGATCGCAAAGCCAACTGCTCAAAGATTGATATATCTTTCCATAACATTCTTGTTGCTAGTAGTAGCTGTTCTTCTAGAGATCAATGCAGCAATAATGCTTGACAAACAACAGTGTTTGTGAAAAGTAACTAGGTGTTCGACGAAATGCCCTACACTATAAGAAGAACTAACAGAAGAAAATCTTCAAGAAGAGCTAAACTCCACTGATAGAGCTTGACGAAGCTCTGTAGAAAACCAAGAATAATATTTTCATTAATTACCGTGCTCATCTTACAAGCATATATATATATATATATATATATATATATATATATATATACAAAACACTCAACCAATCACAAGAGAATGCCAGGTCAGCTTCAGAGAATACTAACATGTTGACAATCCACTAACTCTAAGACTGAGAGATTTAATCACAGTCGTTGCTTCTAAACAAACTCTGATTATATTGATGATGATCAATCTGATAGGGGTCTGATTGATGCATGTAGTAGTTCAGCAGAGTAACACTCCTCTAGCTGTATCAGTTGTTAGTTGAGCTTTGATTTTTTGCTGAAGCAATATTACTCGATCTTAACACAGTGCTCATCTTCTCAGACAGATTTGCTATCTCTTTGGTTGATTAGCAATAACAAAACTTCCACCTTTCAAACCCTTGATAGTTTTCGACTAGTTAAGAGTCCTAGGTGGTCAAATATAGCATGTCCCAGTACACAAGGAAAACAAAACCCTTCCCGTCTTGTGGCCAGTTCTTAAAAATTGGGACACGAAAATGCCATGAATGGATTGGACTCAAGTCACCAAGAATGTAAAAGAAATGATTTTTCGGTATTTCAAAGAGAAATCTGAGGAATTAGCAGTAGATGGAAAAAATACTTTTACTAACTAAGAAGAAAAACAATTTTGTACTACTTGGATCGAAAAGATATTCCGCTGTGTTTTGCTCCAAAATTGAAAGCCATCAAACGAATTTCAAGATATATGTTGTATCTCCTATTCAAGAATCCTTCAATGATATCAGCTGAAACAGGTTTTATCGATGGTTGTTAGCTTTGAAGACTTAACTTCTCACTGTTCTCAGCAGAGGAGGTATGGTTATTATTATAAAGACGAAGCATGCTAAGACTTTCTTCAGTATCTATTTTCTCGATTGTCAAACTGATCATGAGAATCCAAGTATTCTTTTGATACATAATGCAATGAAACTTGTAAAAGAATTACAGGAAACTGCACGAAATTAGGAGGTATATTAGTGGATTAAATCTTTTATTATATGTTATTTATTTTCTTATGTTAAAGTTTCTATTTTATTTCTTAATTTTTTTCTGTGATTGTCTTTAATTTAAAGGAAAAATGGGAGAGAATTGGTAAGGTAACACTTGGATGGAAATGGTGGGATATGCAGCAAGAAAGAGTAAATATATCAAACCACCAAACTTCATGCGACAGATCACTTTTAAATGCCCTCTCTATCACATCCTCTACTGAAGCTCATTGCCAAGTAGCCAACAATATGGTTGATAATTAACATAAAATGGGGATTGTTCTACTTCCATTTTTTTTATTATTTTTTTTCAGATGTCGACACCTAATAATTATGCGTGGATATTGCAATTAATAAAATTAATTTCTTCAATTCTATTCCCAAAATTATTTGCTCGATCTATTATGAGGAACAAGTAGTTTGATTCGTTCACATTCAGCTTGCTCATAGTCTGAAAGCAAAAAACAATATATACATAATACATATATAGATCGAGGTGGCGCCTTTTATGTTTACATATTTTTCATTGTACATGCATGGAGGTGATACGTGACATGGACTCACTAGATGAGTTGATGGTGATATAATGATATATATGCTTAGTGTACTCCTCCTTCTTCAGACCTTTCGAGTTCGGATTTCGTCAAAGGACTGCCGAAGCATACTATAAAAGTCCGAACTTTATGAAGAAATCTTCAAATTTGACTGAAACCCAAAATCTATAATCCAAATTAATTAAGCTGAACCCAGATAGATAAATGAATTTGGATCCTCTATTGAACTGATATTTTTCCCGACATCACTTAATCTTATGACATATAAGCATTGCAATGAATATATAGTTGGGATGTGATTGTTTTCCACAACCGCTTTATCAACAACCAATCACATGCTTTAAAAAGGTCAGGAAAAATATCAGATCAGTAGAGGATCCAAATTCATGAATAAATACTCAAAAGCACCCTAATTAATCAAGCAATCCCAAAAAAAAAAATCATGATTTGCAACTACAGAGATCCAAAACCCTAGAATTGAACCAGTTTTAGGTCTTTTCTAGATTGAAGGACATGGACTTAGATCCAATCAGACCAGAAGAGAGATAGAGAGAAATTTGTGAGAGTGTGAGGGAAGATGATGGAAAACTTATAAGGGGTAAAATGGGAATCTAAAGGGAAAATTAATTATATGCTTAGTAGCAACTGTTTCCAGTTGTTTGTTCAAGCCCAATCTATGTGGGCTGTTTTGGAAAACCTCAATGGGCCGACAGATTTTTATACGGCCCAATTCCACACTGGTTCCCAGGCCGAGAAAAATTTCAATGGTTTCGACAAAACCAAACAACTCATCCCAGTGAAAGCTGGTGACAAGAAAAGGTGAAGAATAATTAATTAATTCAAGCTCACATAGTGTTACTGTTGCATTTGAATGAAAATTTAGATACAAATAAGAATTTGGAGATGGATAGAGAATTGTCTGGAGATATTAGCAACTTGTCCGGGAAGTCAGATTAGACTTAGAGGTTTCGGATTTAAGTCTTCGATTTTGTTATTTTATTTCTATTTTTCATGAATTTCTTGTTAAATATTGACTCTATTACATTTTAAGGGACATCTTACATGCGCGGTGTTCCAGTAGGCGCTAGATGTTAGTCATACGGTAGACTGACACCTAGCTCATAGACCGTCTAGACGGTGAAATAGAATTAGCCAAAACGATACCGTTTTAAATTAAAAAAAAATTAAATATTTAAAAAAAAAAAAAAAAAAAATTGCTGAACGGAGTCAGACATTGACTCCGCCTAGTCCGCCCAAAGCCTAGGTGGCCGCCTAGGCTGATTACTAGAACCATGAACTTGTGTTTGCTAATCCAGGGGAAGTATTATTGTATCGAAATCCTTGTCCTAAATTTTCTTCTAGTCAAGCATAATTTGAACTATCATATTCATATTCATTCGTTTAGTTTCTGTTTGTTAAAAAATCAACCAAAACTAGAGGAGAAAATCATGGATTTTTTCAAGTTCCAGATTTGTGATCATACACAACAAATCATTCCAATGACTTCAATATAATTGCTTTATCAGATATCGAAACTAATTTTTCTGATAAAGCATAAAGTTGTTTCAATATATTTCTAATTATAATTGCTTCAATATAATTTTTTTTTTTAAGTTTCATAGATATAAAAATATTCAAGGTCTTGTATTTGGATTACATGATCTTGGAAAAATATTCAGTTAAGTATACCTTTTTGATGAGCTTGTACTGTGCAATATAATTTGTACATTTTCCTCATGTAAGAAATTGAAAAAAGAAAAAGAAAAAGAAAAATTCATTAATGACATTTGAGAATCATTGGATAATTTCCTAAGAATGTGGTAGAAATTAAGAGATTTCTTGTATAGACAACAAGTGAAGTATAATTGATCAAAATGAGTTTTTTTTCTTCCAAACATGAGGTATCGTGCTTTTAAAAAGCATGTAAGAGAATATTGGAGAATCAGTCATTTGCTGTCTATATGGTCTTTATTTTAAAGTTATGTATCATATACCTTCATACATAAACAAAGAATTATAAAAAGAAAGAATATAGTAATAACTATATATGCTATGCTTGCTACTTGAGAACAAGTATGGAACTAAATAGATGTCAAAAGTACTTATAACATTTTTTAAAGTATAAAGTGAAAATGGTTTATAATTGCTTTCAACTTGTAACCGATATAAGATGCTTCTATATATTATACTTTACCTTATTCTAAAGCATTAATGCTTGCTATGTCCTTGATATCAACCTTTACATGCAAGTCAATAAATGAAAGTTT
The DNA here is from genome assembly GCA_033220585.1 of Dipteronia sinensis. Lineage (NCBI taxonomy): Eukaryota > Viridiplantae > Streptophyta > Magnoliopsida > Sapindales > Sapindaceae > Dipteronia > Dipteronia sinensis. Next base: position 69,628,056 of record CM065639.1, on the reverse strand, counting down.
GATTTGATGCAACTTGATTCGATTAAACTCAGAATTTCTAAAACTAATGAAAGAATTAAACCTCTCTAGGTAATTACATACCTCCAAGAGTAACAAAATACATTTTCATAGTTCCTAAAAATCAAGTTTATTCGTAATTTTTTTTTCTTTTTAACTGTTAGTCTTGCTTGAGAAAGAATGAAGATAGAAAATTAGAGATACGTATTGGAGAAGAGAGAGTTTAATATGGTAATTAAAAATTTAGGAGAATGTATTTAATATGTAATAATTAATCTAACGATTTAGGATGGATAATTTCTTTTTTTAATATTTTAATTCAAAAAAGATAAAAATGATAATGAAGTGTCTTTAGAATTTTTTTAAATTTAAATTTTGAGAATGCAATGTGGAAGTGTAAAAAAAATTTGGATTGTCAGAGGAAGCTCTCTTTTAATAAGATAAAAGTCAAAAATTTTTACTTTTTCTAAAAGAGATATATATATATATCTTAAAATAAGATATAGATTGGAAAAATAAATAAACTAATTTATCTTAATTTAAAATATAAGAGACAATAAGTTTAATAGTGAAAAAAAAACACACAAACAACCCCTTGGCCTTGATATGAAATAATGGTATTTTTTGTCTAAAGTGTCAAGGCATGCATAAAAAAGAGTAATATTACTGACAATCTACTAAATATCTTTCTATATTTTATTTTAATTTTTATTATATTATATTAAAATTTTATCCTAATTAAAATTATTCCAAAGGATAACAAAAGAGAGAGAACCAAAAATAGCCATTAGAAACATTAAACTTTCGTTAGTAACCACTTTTGAAACTTTAATTGTTAATAACCACATTTTTAACAAAATTTCATTGTATGTCTATAAATTACAAAAGTACCCCTGAACTTAGTTTATTTTTTAAAAATCTGGAAGCAAACTTGAAATCATGACTAAAATCTGGAACTAAACTTGAAATCATGACTAAAAACTTGAATTAATGTTTCAAAAACTTGAAATCTTGCCTAAAAACATGAAATGTTGAAATTTGAAATCTTGACTAAATTGAAATGTTGAAACTTAAAATCTTGAATAAATTGAAATGTTGAAACTTGAAATTTTTCCCTTCTTCGTCTTCCTCAAATTAGGTTTAGGTTTTTTCCCCTTTTTATGCAGATCACATCACCTGCGGAGGGGGAGCTCGACAGCGCTGCTAGACAGTAGTGAACCCAGGCGAAGTACGGCGGCATGTCGGCGATGTTGCTTGGTTCTCGAAGCCAAGCAGCACACGAGGGCGCTGTCGCGAAGAGAGAGAGAGAGAGAGAGAGAGAGAGAGAGAGAGAGAGAGAGAGAGAGAGAAAGAGGTTCAGGGAGAGAGAGAGGATGCCGACGACGATTTGCAGATGTTGGGTTTTGAAGGGGAAGACACCGGCGACGATTTGCAGATGTTCGATTTTGAAGGCGACGACACAGGCGATGAGTTTCACTAGTTGGTTTTGACGGGGAGAGGGAGATCGGGAAGAGAGAGGAGAGGAGAGAGAAAAAAGAGAGAAAAAGAGAGATTGTGTTTTTGGGATGGTTTATATATGAAGGCATTCAAGTAATTTCTCAAAAAAATGGTTATTAACAATTAAATTTTCGTTTGTGGTTACAAACAAATTTTCCATGTTTAATGCGGTCGTTTTTAGCAATTTTCACTAAAAAAAATAATTCTAAATACACTGCAGAACAATTTTACTGACTAGTCTCCAGCACTACTTGTCTCTGTTTCTCTTTCTAGCCATTTGCCTTTCTCAAATTCCACAACACAGAAAAGCAGTATCATCTTGAACAATAATCACAACCAGTTTCCAACCCAGCTCATAAAATTTCCAAAATTCCTAAACGCTTACTTTTTCTCCAGAATTTTAGAGTGCCAAAACTCTGATCAGATAATCATCCATTTTCATTTCTCAAATTTCCATGTACTTTTCTTTGTTTCTCTTTTCTAGCTAGCTACTTGCCTGTTTCATTAATCCATGGATGTTAAGATTTCCGTTTCCCTTTCCCTTTCGATAAGCAAGTTACAGAAAGCTACTACTAGGAATCCAATGCTTCAAAAAGAGATCCAGACAGCTATTAACAATCTCCGTTGGTTGAATCAATTCTTGAAAGATTTAGAGGCTTCATCTGGTGGTTCAGTACTCAATGAGACTTCCAAGCTTCTGAAAGCAGTTTACTCGGCAGAGGATGCCATAGACACCTTTCTTATTAGCAAAGAAATTCATCAGAAGAAATTTGAGGAATATGATGTATTTATGGAGTCCTACATCCAGCAGATGATGTATTTTTTGACATATCAGGTGAAGACTTTCTATCCAATTCGTTTCGCCGTGAAGATGAAGAAATTCAATGATGACGTCAGACGCTTGGTAAAGAAAAAAGGAGCTGAGACTTCAGATATCGAAAACAACATTAACACACGATCATTGTTGAGATTTCAAAATGATAGACAGAGGCAGCATTGGGGAAGAATTTCTGATTTTTATTTGGAGGAAGAAACTCATGTCGTTGGTCTTCAACAGCAAATAAACAAGTTGGTAGTTCGACTGGACCCTCAACTCATTTGCAATGATGGCCAGTCATCCGGAGGTAACGGAATCCAAGTCCTTGATAATCAGCAGCATCATGACCAAGTCATTGCTGTGGTTGGTGAGGGAGGCTCGGGCAAAACAACTCTGGCAAGAAGTGTATACAATAGGATTAATGTGAAGCGGCATTTCACCATTCGTGCCTGGGTTCGTATTCCTATTGTATTCAAAGTTAGAGATGTATTGGCTGATATACTTGCACAAATCAATCAATACAAGTGGGTGGATGCAACTCTTTCTGAAGATGCATTGATGAAGAGACTTACCGAACATCTAAAGGAGACTAGGTTTCTCATTGTCTTGGATGATGTTGAGACGCTGCAAGTTTGGAAATCTCTTGTAAGTGCCCTTTCTTCCCCATCTCAAGGTGGCAAAATAATCATCATTGTTCGCAATACAGATTATTTACCACCAAACGGTTATTCGACTTTGAACATATGCAAGTTAAACGATGAGGAGAGTTGGAAATTGTTTTTGAACAAGGTTCGAATAGCGGAGGAGGAGTTCAATAGTAATTCAAAGCTCATCACACTAAAGGAGCAGATCTTAAAGATATGTGGTGGCCTACCGTCAACAATTGTCTTGCTGGGAGGCTTGCTGTCTACAAAGAAAAAAAGCTGTGATGAGTGGTCAAGAGTACTGACCAACAAGAGTACTAGTGGAGATATCTTGGATTTAAGCTATCAAGACTTACCTCCAAAGGTAAAGTCATGTTTTCTTCACATGGGACTTTTCCCAAAAAGATTTGAGATCCCTGTGAGGAGATTGATCCATCTTTGGTGTGCTGAGGGACTTGTGACTCCACAGGTTCCTGAGGAAATAGTTCCTGAAGATAATGCAGAAATGTGCATGGAAGAACTAGTCACTAGAAACATGGTTGAAGTAAGATGGAGGTTAGATGGAAGTCCTAAAACATTTTGTTTGCCTAATGTCCTATATGATTTCTTCTCTTCCAAATCAGCTAATAATGTTGGATTTCGGCGACCAGCAGCCTACGTGGATATCAATTACTTACCCTCTTCTCTTGCTGGTGTTCAGAACACTCGATCTTATGTAGCTTTTGACACCCGGGTGCCAATCACACCTGCTATGGTAATACATGAATTTCTTCGCAGCATTACAGGTAAGAGAGGCTTTGGGTCGCTGAGGGTGCTAGATCTTGAGGGTGTATATAGACCCTTTTTATCTAGTGATCAGATAGGAAAATTGTTTCTATTAACTTACCTAAGCCTGAGATCAACATCTATTGACCATCTTCCAGAATGGGTGGAATACATGCCATATTTAGACACTTTAGATGTGAAGCACACTAACTTAGCTTATATTAGACTATCGGAAGAAAACAAGCTTCGACATCTCTATTTGAACAGCACCTATGACCCCTTAAAATCTTCTTGCCTGACAGATTCAACCAACCTTCGTACCCTAAAGGGCCTAATACTCTCTTCATTTGCTTATAGAGTCATTGATTATACAAATGTCTTCGAGATGACAAGACTTACAAAGCTGGGATTACTGAGATGTGAAGATGTGACTGCAACATTGCCTGTAGTTAAATGGATTAATGAATTGACTGAAATCCAATCCTTGAAGTTGAAGTTAATTAACAGTGCTGGTGATGTTTCTTCTATCGAGTTGAGGAGCTTGGCAGAGCATCATAGGCTACAAGACCTCTATTTGCTTGCAGAACTGCCACAATCCGCAAGTAATGTTGGTTTCCTTCCTCCTAATCTCAGGAAGCTAACACTGTCACGGTCAAACCTAAAAGAGGATCCAATGCCAGTGCTAGGAAAGTTACCTCACCTCAACATACTCAGGCTTTTGTCTAGATCCTATGTCGGTGAAAACATGACTTGTCTTTCTATAGGATTTCCCAAACTCCACCTATTGAAACTGTGGGAATTACCGGTACGAGTGTGGACTGTGAAGGAAGGAGCCATGCCTTGCTTAAGACAATTGGAAATCAGAAGTTGTGATAATCTGGAGCTGCCCCAAGGGTTGCAAAATGTAACCGCTCTCAAAGAATTAGTATTAACAAATATGCCAACAGCTTTCAGAGCAGCCGCTGAACAAAGCCTTCGTGGTAAAGATGTATACATCAGAAATAATTCCTGGAATTCTGATCCTTTTCCGGTAAATCTTATAGTCCTTTATCAATACTTACTCTCTTCACTTTCATTTATTTTTAATTTCTGATGATGCTAGCACACAGCACACTGCATATCTTTTGTTTTAATTTTCTTTCAAAAAAAACCTTTCAAATTGAGCTCACAAACATGAAGATGCTATCACATTGCATGTACTTTATTTTGAAGTCAAACTGACATATATATATATATATATATATATATATATATTTTTTTCTGTTGTGATAAATTTAAACAGTAACAGATATGACTTATGAGGCAAGAGTTTCGGAAGAGATAACAAAGATCATCATTCTGTGCTTGCAATTGGGGTTTTCCTTTTTCTGTATTTCTTACTTTTGGGTTCCTTTTTTGGTGTTTTCTTTTTGAGCTCAATAGCTTTAAGTGGTTACTCGTATGATTCTATAATAATAACAACATATGTTTCATAGAGTACAATCCACTCTGGCGATTTTTTGAGCCTTCATATTTAGAATGCCAAGTGATGATCAAACAATAGTGCGTGCAGCAGCGGAGCTAGGATTTTGGCTCTGGGGTCAAGACAAAAACTAATATTCAAGAACACACGAAACAGATTAACTCATCCTCATTTATTTATATCTTGAAAATCATTTATAACTAAGTCTATTTAATTTTCACACACCCATTTCCATTTCAAATACATAATAAAGAGTTAGTAAGAAAATAATTTTTCTTCTATTTTTAAAACCTATCTCTATTTTCTTACAAATCTATGTATAATCTTAATATAGCTGAAAATAGTTTTTTAATAGTTTCCAACTAATAAAATATAATGACACAGCAAATATATTCACCATAACATATTTAAAATACCATTATATCATTATTATATTTAAATCAAAATTATTTACATAATTGTAACTTAATTTTATAATATTCCTGTCAAACCACATTAACTTGTAATAATTTTGAACAAATTTAAATAAACGGATATTTAAATAAAACTAGTAAAATAAATTTATCAAAGTCACATAATAACTTAAAAAAATAATAAATATATAAAATGACATAAATAATTATTACTTTACGGTCCCAATTTTAAATCTTGGAGAACGATAAAGGGAATTAAAAAAAACAAACGAATTACAAGTAAACAAAGTAAGGTAAACCTCAAAGAATTGTTCAATGGAAGGTGAGTATTGTAGAATAAAATAGAAAAGTAGTCATAGACTCGCATCACAAGAGTTCAATATTTACTTAGTTTATTCTAGTAAAAATCTAAATAATAAAATTAGGAATTTTCATAGATGGGATTATTTTAGGATAAAAACCCGTCATTTGAAAGAGCAATTGTGACTTGGAAGTGACCTGGTGCTTAGGTCGCATCCAGGTCGCTTTTCCCTCGGGTTAAGAATTTAGTATCGTACACTGTTACGAAAACGGGCATAATTGTTTCTTGAAAATTCGGAATTACAATATGTAAAAAGTGCTGGAAACTAGACACCAGGAGCTTTCCGAATATATGTGGACCTCAACATGGTTCGATCTGAGGAGAGAGATATGAGTCCAAAAATTTAAGTGTTTTGTACGATCATTTACCATTTCAACCATTTAACCTTAAAAACTCTTTAATTAAGCTCAACACCTTATTTAGGGCATATAACCTACAAATAGCTTACAAAACACATTATAAACCAAAATATATTAAAAAACGAGAACAAATGATAGCAAATGGGGACCTCAAATAGGTATAAATATAGTCCGATCAGATTGGAATGATTGAATTCCAAATTCTGAATTTCAATTTTCGGATTAGAAATTGGAAATAAAAAGAAACATGACAAATAAGGTTTGGGTGTGGGAACGAGTGAACCTCCCCGTAAAATACCTCCATCCCTAGTCCCCCAAATGGGTTTCGAAGGAGGTGGTGGGGGAAGGGAGGAGGAATTGGGGTGGCAGGACTAGAGGTGCCCACGGTTTGGTTAAACCGTGTGTATAAAACTGAAACCGACCATCCAAAACCGAAACCGAAACCGTAACCGAAACCGGCGGTAGTTTGCTTACGCCGGTTTGAAAATTAGTTTTGTTGAAGAGGCTGGCTTGGTAGTTTGCTTCTCACAGACACCATGTTGTTGTGGATTTGAGTTATCCCTATACCCCAATTATCATATTATTGTAATATTTAAAATATATATATTTTTGTTGATATATAATTTAACTACACATAATATTATTTTTACGGTATATTGAAAAATATGTTTTTTTTAAAAATTTCAATAAATATATATTATATTTTTTTTGTTCAAATTACTGTTTTCAATAATTTCTATAGACTTATTTTCATTTTCAGAATACTATTTTCATTTATTTTTATTAGACGTAATTTCAGCATTTTCAGCTTTTGAAAACATTAAAATCAATTTATTATTTCCAAATGAAAATATATAAGACAACCGAAGAGCCGCTTAGGGTTCCACAAATTCTATCATATACCATGAATAAAATTCAAATGATATACCCTAAGTAATTTAAAATTATAAATTTACCTCTTATAAACGGGTTATACATATCACCCGTTAGCCGTCAACCCGTTAATTAAACCCGACACAACTCGTCTATTCAAACGTTTCAAACCGGTTGACTAGATTACCAACCTAAAACCGTTTATTCACAGGTTGTGATTTTGTGACCCATATTGCCAGCTCTACCCTCATATGTAAGAAAAACAATTGAATTTCTTTGGTAGGATTCAGGATCATATCAACAGCATAAGAGAATTTTATATACTTTGACCAAGAACAAAGCAATGGATCCGTCTCCAATAGCTTTAAGAGAATAAGTAAATAATTTTCACAAGGAAGAGAAAAGATAACACCAGCGTCTCTCTGTCTCTCTTTATTCTCTGTGCCAAAACTTGAGCAAGCAGGGGTGCAGGGGTTTCGAGACAAGATATAATCTGAAGGAGCAATATCACCAATGATAACGCCAAGTATGTATTTGGTTCATGCTTGTTATTTTGTTTCTGTTCGAATTCATTGATGCATATAGATGAAATGTTTGAATTTAATGCGTCTTTCTAAACATATAGTTTCCATTTTGTTTTTTAAAGAAAAGCCTAAGTGGTCAGAAGACCAACAAAGGAAAAATTAACTGCCATTAGTTCAGTGTAGCCTCTTAATTTGTTTCACTCTCTTGATCGATGCTTCTTCTTGTTTGATCAGTTGTCAGCATTTTGATATATTCAACAAATAGGCGGACAGTGCTGGAGCTGATACCTCCAAAGTGGAGGACATTGTGGAAGGAATGGGATCTGCGATTAGCGGTTCTGATTAGCCTCTTCATCCATATACTACTGAGCATCCTAGGCAATCGTAGAAAGTACAATCGCAAGCTTTGGATCAGAATCTTAGTTTGGTCTGCCTATACAGCTGCAGACTCCGTGGCAATTTTCGCACTCGGTATAATCTCAAATAACCTCTCGGATTTATTGCAAGACAGGTGTGATGGTGGACGTTTGGAACACAACATTGAACTAGCAACAGTTGGGCACAGCTTCTTTTTTTACACATGGGTGGTCCGGACTCCATAACAGCGTATGCTTTGGAAGACAATGAGCTTTGGTTGAGGCAATTGCTTGGACTGGTTTCTCAAGCATTCGGTGCAATTTATCTCATTCTCCTATCTCGGACAGACGAAGAAGGTTCACGTTTTTCAATTCTTTCAATTATGATGTTTATTGTAGGGTTCATCAAATATGGAGAACGGACGTGGGTACTTAGGGCGGCAAGCTATCAGATACACAGAAAGTCTGTACAGGATGAATGGATTGATCATTTTAATGAACGTAGTATTTCGGAAGATTTTAGACTGAAAAACAAGATGGATGAAGAATATAAAAGTAAGAGTTATGAAGGATACATTGTGAGGATAGATAAGTGTCCTCATCATGTTCCGGTGTCAATATATTCTCAGGTTTTAGTAACGATTCAATTTCTGATGAAAACAAGTTTCGTATAGTCAATCGGTTTTTTAGTGCAACTAAACATCTTTTCGTAGATGCTGCAATCAGCTCTTCATATAGAAACACTGTCCAAACTGTTTTCAGAAATATATCATTGGAAGATGCTTTCCAAGTAAATGAAATCCAAATCGGAATGATATACGATTTGCGTTACACCAAAGCACCCTTATTGTATTCATTTTTTGGCTTATGCTTGCGCTTCATTACATTCTTTCTTACCTGTTGTTCGTTGGTGTTTTTCTCATTTTTTCTTGATCACAAAGCCAAGAACTACTCAAAGATTGATCTTTCCATAACATTCTTGTTGCTAGCAGTAGCTGTTATTCTAGAGATCAATTCAGCATTAGTGATAATCTTCTCAGACAGATTTGCTCTTTGGTTGATTAAGCACAACAAAAATTACACCTTTCGAACCCTTAATAGTTTTCGACTGGTCAAGCGTCCTAGGTGGTCAAATAGCATGTCCCAGTACACTCTGATATGCGGCACAAGGAAAACAAAACCCCTCCTGTCGTGCGGACGGTTCTTAAAAATTGGGACACGAAAATGCCATGAATGGAATACTCAAGTCACCAACGATCTAAAAGAAATGATCTTTCGGTATTTCAAAGAGAAATCTGAGGAATTAGCAGTAGATGGAAAAAATCCTTTTACTGCATTGCCTACTACTACCAACACCAACCAAGAAGAAGAACAAGGTATGAGTATCTGGGAACAGTATGAGTATAAAATTATCATCTGGAGCTTTGCTACAGAAATTTTGTACTACATAGATCGAGAAGTTAATCCGCGATATTTTGAAGATAATCCAAAATTGAAAGCCATCAAACGAATTTCGAGATATATGTTGTATCTGCTAGTTAAGAATCCTTCCATGATATCAGCTGAAACAGGTTTGATGGTTGTTACCTTTGAACACTTAACCAATGAAACTGGGCAGTATTATTATTCATATAAAGCCAACGAATGCAAATATCTTCTTCAGAAATTTCGCGATAAAACTCATGATGAGAATCAGAATCGTCGTTTGATGGGCAATGCAATGAAGCTTGTAAAAGAATTACAGGATACAGCTCAAAATCAGGAGGTATATTAGTTGATTAATTATTTTATTTTTTTTGTTTTCATATATGTTAGCATCCAAATTAAAGTTTCATTTTACGGAGTATGTGATAACATCTCTTTTTATATCTTAATTTTTTTGTGATTGTCTTTTAAAGGAGAGATGGGAGAGAATTGGTAAAACTTGGATGGAAATGTTGGGATATGCAGCAAGAAAGAGTAAATCTAACAACCATACTCAACAATTGAGGCGCGGTGGAGAGTTCATTACTCATGTATGGCTTCTCATGGCTTATTTTGGATTGACAGATCACTTTCAGATACCTTCTCCATCAATTCCTCATAGGCTCATTGCCAAGTAGCCAACAATATGTTTGATAATATAAAATCGGATTATTCTACTTTCATTTTTTTTTTCTGGATGTCAACACCTAATAATGTATGTATATGGTAATAAATTAAGTTTTCTGAATTCTAATCTCAAAGTAATTTGCTCTATTGGATTAAGGGATTAAGTAATTTGATTCATTCACTTACAACTTGCTCATAGTTTGAAAGCAAACAACTATATATATATTTGAACGGTAAAATTTATTCTAGGGCCTAAAAGCCAAAGAGCATGCAAACAACAAGTCTCCAAAACCAGAAAACAGAATGAGCTTACAAACACAAGAGAAGCAACCCGCACAAAACAGCTAAAGCCCCCCAAAAAACCACAAAAACCACAGAACAAAACGCAAGACTAGACCACCAGCCGAACACTACAACCAACAACCCCAACACAAAGCAAAACCCACCCAGGCAAAACAGAAAAAGAAAACAAATAATTGTTTATTCGCCATTTTGAGCTTAACACCCTTCAAACTCAAAAACACTTTAGCAATGACATCAGCCATCCTCACTTCCTTATCATAGAAATCAAACCACAAAGCGGTACCGAAATCAAAACTTTTAGTAATCTCCTCCTCAAGGATCCAAGATAACTTATACTTAGAGTTTCTTGTCTTCATACAATGACCCTTTGCAGCAAGACAGAAAACCTTATCATTCCTTATCTTTGAATTGATGAAGACACTATCATTGTCTTCCATTCTACGGGTATTAAAATTAATAGCTCCTTGTTATCCTTATATGGCAGCTCCTCATTAGAACACTCAACAGAGCTTTTGTTCACCATTTCCATATCAAATTCACGTCTCAAACCATTATTTTCAAACTGAGCATTTTTAAACCCATCACCCCCTCCCTTAGCTTCTTTCAAACTCTTATCTTTAACTGGGCTTATAGGCCCGCCCTCTGCTACATCTGGATCATGACTCAAAAGCCTCGCATCAGTAGTATAATTTGATGGGTGATGAGGCCCAATCCCCATCCCATAATTTGGACATGATTGATTGCAAATATCAGCCCCCTCTTTACAATTCCTTAAGACACTTTCTCCTTTCAAAAAACTGAGAATTAGAAGATAGCCCATTTCTTTTCTCCAAATGCTTTGAATCCGACCATATTTCACTTTTAACACCTTCAGTTTCAATATAGCCACTTCTTTTTTCTGGTGACAGCTTGTCAAGATAAATAGAGGCAGCCTTAGATTTTTTTTTCTCTAATTGGTGACAGCTCCTCTCACCTTTGTATGAAAAAGACAACCCACTAGCTTAAAGACCCAAGTTTAGCTTAAATAAGCAACTTGGACAAACCTTTCTCCCACTAGCCTGACCACCATTTCGTTTCTTGCTAATCCTTTGACATGCAAACCTCTTTAAGGCTATCTTATCTTTGTAGCAGATCTGGTCACTGTTCTTTAACACCTCCAAAGCCTTGTCATTTGAGTCAGGCCGAAAAGAGGAAATCTTGCAGTCCACCTTCAAAGCCAAAGAGTCACCACTGTCCAAATCAAGCATAGCTTTCAAAACGTCACATGGACCTATTATCCTTTTAAACCTTTCTTTTCATTGTTGTAGACCTACTCACCACCATTTCCTTCCTCCAAGGCACAACCTTTAATTCATAATCAAAAGAAGGAAGCTTGCAGGCCATCTTCGATGCTGACAAGTCAACACAATCCGAAAATTGCAAAGAATTCAAACTTTCCACCGGCCATCTCATCTTCAACACCAGAGCGTTAACCATCCAGTTGTAGTCCACTGAAGCCGGATCTTCATACACCCTCACCAGAAAAGTTTCTTCTCCTACCACAACTCTAATCATCTTCGGATATCCCTTCTCATAAGGAACTAACATTAAGATCCTCCCTCTATCCAGCCTTCTCCTTAACACTGAAACTTCCTCTACAAATAAAGCTTCCATAAAAACACTTCCCAACCTCATAAAGAAAGAAGAACACCAGACCTTCAAAGGGAGCCCAATAATGTTGATCCAAACTAATCTCATTTTGGAGGTGAAAGAGTCACACCACCTAGACATCGAAGAGAAGCAATTGTCCCAAAAATATCTATTCATAATAAACCCCTCTCTCTCATTTTCGGAATTAAAACATCATGCAATGTTTTTGTCTTCTAAATAAGAGAATGTAAAGGAGAATCCCCTTTCACACAGCCTTTGATTCACCTTGGACATGCTAGAGAACTGTTTCAACTCTTCAATTTCACAATTAGTCAGCCATTTATCTTCCCTACACTTGCTGTTCCAAGACAAAGAAGCCAACTCCTCATTCTCCTTCCTTTCCACGTTTCGATGCCTCATTGGCCAACCTTGCAGAACCTCAACAAAGGAAGCTTTGCTGGGATTTTGACAACCAGACCATTTAGAAAAATTGCTCTTACGATCTTCATAAGACACTCTATCAACTCTCGGACCGAACTCCTTAGCAACACATGTTCTTCTTCGATTCTTCCATCCAAATGCAGCAACCTTTGACCAAATTGGCCATCCAAGAACATTCTTTCTGTTCACTTTCTCTGCCACCCTTCTAGCCTCCTCCAAAGATTCAAACCATATAAAAGCAAAACGATTCCTTCGAGAGGTGTTCTTGGACGACAAGAACACGTCTTTTACCCTACCAAACCTTTTGAAAAAAACCCAGAGATAAACCAAATCAACATTCGGATTCAAGTTATCAATGAAAACCAAATGTAAACTCTCCCTAAAATCTTTTTGCCCACCATGGCCGAAAAATTCATCACTCTTTTTCTTTCTATGGCCTAAAATTTCAGAGTATCTCTCACTAACTCTCCCTCTCATCGACATGGCTTTGTTGATAATATATATATATATATATATATATATTGTCATTTTCATTTAGTGATCAGGTGCGGATTTTATGGAAGACAATTATTCATGCTATGGCTTGGAGTGTGTGGTTTGCCCATAACTAGTGGATTTTTTAGAGTAAGGTTTTGGATTTCAGATCTGCTTTGTCTTTGGTTTGGCGTACGGTGTTTGACGCTAACCGTTTGGAGATTGGGAGTATGCGTAATTGTGTAGATGATCTTTTGATTCTTCGTCGATTTGATCCCCGTGGTCGTCCGGCTAGGGCACTGATAACATTGCAAAATACACATTTTGAGGTCCCCATTTCCTATTGTTTGCTTTTATTTTCGAGCATATTTTTGTATTTAATGTGTTTTGTGAGCCTTGTGTAGGTTATAATCCTTAAAATAAGGTGTTGAGCTAAATTGAAGAGTTTTAGAGGTTAGAACAGCTGAAATTGGAATTGCTCATGCAGTACACCCAACTTTCGGAGGCTATGTCTCCCTCATCAGATCGAACTACATTGCCCAATACCTATTTTCGGAAAGACCCGGATGTCTAGTTTCCAAAGCTTTTAACAGATTAGGATTCAGAGGTTTCTAAAGGAAGTTATGACTGTTTTAGTAACGGTGCGCGTTGTAGAAAACTCACCTGCGAATTCTCCCGCGAATTCTCCAGCGAAATCACCTGAGTAAAATGCTCCAAAAATCTTCATGAGATAAGTTCCGCGGGAGAACTAGACAGAGTCACCCATGGATGGCTCTATTTTCAGCCAATTTTAGGCACTATTTGAAGGGCAATTTTGTCTTTTCACCCCATTTTTCGTTACCTAACTTCCAAGTACTATAAATACACCCATTTTCTCTCCTCTCTTCAGATCCCCCTCTCACGCCTCTTTTCTTCTCTCTTCCATTTTCTTCTATTTTCTTCATTTTCTCCACCAAATAAGGAGAGAATGAGCTCCCATGGAGGATTTTCCTCCATGGGAGCTCACCATGCACCTTCACAACACCACTTTACACTTCCTCCATCCATTTTAGACTAGATTGCAAGGAATTAGGAGCCAAATTCGAGTTAGGAAGGCTATGAGCATTTTTGGAGGACTTGTCTTCAAGGGTTTGCTCTTATTTACTCAATTATTTATATGTAATGTGTAACCCCGATTTGAGAATATTGTAAACCTTCACATGTGCTATATATGTATGTTTGTTCTTAAATTTGTTTGGGTTTTGTTTTACTCTTTGTTAATTTCATGATTTAAACTGTTATTGTGAAATACTTGTGCGTGGAGGGTCAAAATTGATATGTATGCATGATTGAGATTAGGAGTAGAGTAATTTAGATTCCCATGAATGTTTGTATGTTAATGAATAGTCAAAATACCATGTATTGAGTAATTTGATTGGTAGAGATTTTAGCCCCTAAGAGTAGAAAATGTTTAGTTCATACATTTAGTTGCTAAATTGGCTTTGGTTCACATCCTTGTGCTTAATGGGTCTTTTTAAGACACATTTACCTATCCTTGGCCGGATTGGGTGATGAACTGATTTTGAAAAAATTTCCAAATCAAAAAGATGAACCTTTAACCTAAATTGAATGGTCTTAATTTATAACAATCAGCATATTTGCATATTAATGTTAGGTAAACTTGTTTCCATTTTTAGTCATCCTAGGAAGATTGATAAAATCGAATCCTTGACTTAGAGTAAAGACAAACCGAATTCCTCTTGTGCTCGTGGTGTTATAGGGGCATTTTGTATGCTTAATGCTTTCACTCGGTTAGCAACCTTATGAATGATATTTAGGCTATGTTATATATCGTGTGGTTCGCATTAACATGCTCAGCGTGGTATCCTCTACATTTGACCAGAAAGTTGAGAGATTACCAGGCTGGCGTGTAGAACTCGTGTGTGTGTCACGCAATTTTTAATGGATTCATGCGTACTTTGTACGTGTGGATGCAATCTCTATACGCTCGAGAAAGGGTAGAGATTAATTAAGGGGACACGAGCATATAACATACGTGTTGTATGAGTATCTCGTATTCTTAATTCTTTCACTTGGTTGTCATCCCGTATTTGGTTAGTCTAGTGGATGAATTATTGGCTGTAGTATGGCTTACGCGGTTGCGCATTATATGCCTAACGAAATAACCACTGTATTTGACCAGAAAGTTGAGAGATCACTAGGCTAGCCTACAGGGCTCGTGTGTGTGTCCCAAAACACTTAATGGATTCATGCTTATGTATGGATGCAATCTCTATGCGACCGAGAGAGGGTAGAGATTAATTAAGGGGATACAAGCCTATGATATACTTGCACATTTGAGGGACTAGGTGGGTCTAGTGCTTAATTAGAAGGGTTGTTACGGTTGAGTCATTTCCTTAGCATATCCATACATTTCATGCATTTCTGCATTCCATCATATCCATGTATATATTATTTATGAAATTTATTTTGTTATATTATTATTCACATTTCTGCACATGCAACACACAAGTCCGCTTGACATGTTGTAATAATAGCTAGAACAAGAGACGGTTGATGAATCCCACTTTGTACGGAATGATTCCCTCGCTTGCAGCTTTGCTAGTTTTCATAACTATATAGCACATTGCGTATGAACTTTTTATAAATAACCTTTTAGGATCCACAATTCTCTAACGACAGAATAACGGGTATCAGGTGCCTATCAAGAGTGTGATTTGGTCTCCTCTGGCTCTTGGTTGGATCAAAGTTAATACGGATGGTGCCTCTTTGAATTCTGCAAGTGCTGGGGGTTGTGAGGGTGTCTTATGTAATTGTAGAGCTTTTGTGAATTGTTGTTTGTTGTTCCTCTTGGTCAAGTGTTTGCGTTTGAGGCAAAACTTCTTGCATCTTCGATAGCCTTAATTATGCATGGCAGAATGAGTGGCGTCGGATCTGACTTGAGAGTGATTCTTCTTATGTGGTTCAGCCGTTCTCCTTTCGTTTCGAGCAGGTTTCTTGACGGATTCAGCAGGCCTGGCAACATTGCATCTATCACATATCGAAAATAGAGTTTCAGGTCTCTCATCTTTTTAGAGAGAAGAATCATGTTGCAGACGCTCTTTCTAAGCATACTTTGGGATTGGAGGTTTATTCGTGGTGGTCTAACACCCCGTCTTTCTGCTCTTTGTTGGATGGTAATTATTGCATGGGTCAGAAGTCTTGTTGTTTTTCTTGATGTTTTCTGTTTCGGTTTTTTTGTGGCCTGCACGCAACTGTTTTTGTTGGGAATGTTTCCCTTGGCTTTTGTGCTTTTCTGGTTCTTCTTACATACCCAAATCATACGAAAAATGATGGGAGTATAAAACCTATCCCCGCCCTATACCCATTGCGGGTTAGACTATATATCCCCATCCCCGCCCCATTCTCACTAAATTGAAACCCATCCCTACCCCAAAAGTGCGGGTCCCCACGGGGAATTTTGCCATCCCTATCTACCAGTTGAGCTACACCCCTGTTGGCAATTTAATTAGAGTTCTTGCTAAACTTTTTCTTTTTATTTCTTGATTGTTTTTATCTAGGGGCATACTTTTCGATTAATAAAACTATACTTAACATATCCCACCTAAATATTGAATCATGGCTACGCCCCTCGTATTACTATTCTACCAACCATGCTAAAAGTTGATATGTCCTAATATCATAGTTTTAAAATCAAGTAAAACTCACTATAAAAAAGTGACCTATAGTGACACATTGCTTTATGACAAATTTTACTATTTGTCATTATGTTTTGTTTAATTGAAACTTTTTAAAAATAATTGTCACAATTAGTTACAAAATTTGATAATTTGTGACAAATAATATAATTAGTCACAAAATTAACTTTTTAAAAGGAAATATTTTATTTTATAAATAATTAAGTTTTTAAAAGGCATCAGAATCAATTAATATTTACATTAAAAAAGAATCAATTAATATTTTATTATTTTTTTTCTTTTTCTTAAAAACACTTTTTATGTTTGAAACAATGTTTTATATGAAGAAGTACGGAGATTATATAAAAAAATTTGTCTGGATAGAAAATGTAAGCTTATCTTGATTTTATTTTTTTAATGGTTTGTTTTCTTAATCTTGTTTTTCAGGGTCGGAATCTCAAATCCAAGTTTAATATATTGAAAGTGTTTTTGAATAAGGTATGTTTTTTTTAATATATATATATATATATATATATATATATCTATTAAGGGATTTGTTTTTTAACTTTAATTTGTTTTCAATTTTTTTAAGGAACTCGTTATTATTATTTTATGATTTATAGTTGTTTGTTCTTATATTTCCGCAGTATATATCAATATTAGTTTATGTGCATACTAACTGTTTGTTAAAATGATTCTTATGAAACAACTAATTGTTTGATGCAACATTGAAAGAAAACTCTTAAGGTTCCCTTTCTTTTGATTTCATTTTTTTAGAGTTTGTTTTATGGAATTTGTTTTTCATTGTCAGAATCTCAAATTCGAGTTTCATAAATTGAAAGTGTCTTCAAATAAGGTATGCTTTTTTTTTTGTATGTAGAATTATATATATCTGTTTAGGGATGTATTTTAACTTTAATTTGTTTTCAATTTTTTTAAGTAACTCATTATTATTATTTCATGATTTATAGTTTTTTGTTCTTAAATTTCCACAATATATATCATATTAGTTTATATACATACTAACTGTTTGATAAAATGATTCTTATTGAACAACCAATTCATAGAAAAGAGTTCAAACACTTAATAAGATATTTGATATTTGACTTGATGAATAGATTGATATTATGGAAGACTTTATATGAAGATGAATATATTAAAACATTATGTAGGACTTCGTATGAAAATGAATAGATTAACTGTTCCAATAAGTTTTATACTTGGATATCAAACTTAAAAGAATTTAATTTATATTTGAGCTAAGTTTTGTCAATATTGTTGCATTTTTCCTTGGTTTTATTTTCGTGACTTTAATTTGTTCACACTATTTTTTTTTCTTTATGTCTTCATGTATATAGGCTTCACTTGGAAAACCTAAAGATTCTTTAGTTACCCGACAACTGATAGTAGATCATTGACTTCTAATATTTCACAATCAAGACCTCGAAAGTTTCAAGTTTTTAGCTATACAGTTGGAAGTTATAACGTGTGACCTAACACTTATGTGAACTTAGACTAGCCGGGTTTACATGTATTATTTATTAGTAGACTCTGAAAATTGTTGGATTACTTTTGTATCAATTCAATATTATGTTAGTTTTTGGATATTTTTTTAATGGAATGATTATTTATAGAACTCCATGTCATTCAATGAGTGACATGATTTATTTGGTTATATTTTTTATTTTTATTTATATAATTTAAATTTATTTTAAATTTTGACAATCAATCAAATGGTCACTAAGTATTTATATAGTGATTTAATATTCATTTTGTTAATTGTCACTAAATCTACGTTGTGGTGATAATTATTATATGGTTAACTTAATTGTTACTAAGTTTGCCTGTAGTGACATAATTTTAAGATAATTATTTGTCACTAAATTTGTGAATAGTGACATTTTTTAAATAATAAATTGTCACTAAGAATATGTACAGCGACAAAATCTTCAAATGGTTAATTGTCACTAAATACTATTTTAGTGACACAATTTTTATTTTGTCACTAATTAAAGTCAAGTGATAATATGTCACTAAAAGTTATAATTTGTGACAAGTACCAAAAAACTGTCACAAATACTATTAGTGACGGGCAAAAGTGACAAATTTTTAGTGACACTTTTTTTGTCACAATATTGAATTTGTGACAATTTCTTCACTTATAATGGCAAATATTTATTGTAGCTCAATTTTTTGTAGTGACTCAAATTAAGACTATGTTTGGGATTACTTAAAATTATAAAATAATCACTTATTTCCGAATCTAGGATCCATAAAGTGTTTGGTAAACACATCATAATCCACTTATTTTATAATTTGCTTCTCCAATAATCAACTTTTGAGAAGCTAGTAGGGGTTGCTTTTTAAAGCTGCTTATTGGAGAAGCAATTTCAATACTTATAAAATTTCCATATTATCCTTGTTATTATTTTTTAAATGACAACAATGACCTTTATATATCTGTCAAAATTAATTTTTTTTTCAAAATATCAAAATTATTTTAACTAAAAAATATAAATATAATATCTTAATAAAAAAAATCTTTTGCCACCGTTGTCGCCGGTGACAGTGGCCACCATCGTCGTCAGCGACAGTGGCATGAGGATAAACACCCTTCGCTAGACGATTTCGATTTCGCCCATCTCCACCCATCACCTCCCTTCTTCGTCGTTGACTTCGTGAACATATATAATCTAGTTCTCAGAATCTTGCGATTCCGTCGCGAAAATGGAGGTGGCTTCCTCCTCCTCCATCGCCGAATCATAACCGGCTTTTCTGGCGCTAAAGAGGCCAGTCATTATCCGGCGATGGAGGAGGAGGAAGCCTCCTTCATTTTTACGGCTGGTTTTGGGATGGAATGTCGGCGATTTCAATCGTGAGAACTCGACGGCGAGAGAAGAGGTCGACGACCACGTGACGAAGGCTGGCGACGCGCTCGAGGACGAGAATCTGGTGGATCGGCAAAGGGAGGCTGATCGGAGAGGTTGACGGTGGAGGATGCCGAGTTTCAGATGAGGATCTAGTAAGTTTTAAAGGAACGAGTTGACTAGGTACGAGTCGACTCAGTTCATTTTTTAAATTTAAATATGATTTTTTATTAATTTAAAATAAATTTGGAAAGTCTTGAAACCCAAAAATACACAGAATCAGTTGATAAAAAGGTAAAAAAAAAGCTGGAAAAAAGGAAAAATAATAATAATCAACCGGGAAAATGAAAAAAAAAATACTTCAAATATATAATGTTTTAGCACTCATGCCCAATTTAGTAATTTTCCATAATCAATTAAAATTTACCAAACACATTTTCCTTGCTTTTTTCTCAAATTGATTATTTATAAAACCCATTTACCAAACACATATCAACTTATTTGGTAAGTTGATTATTGCTTAAGTTAAACTATAAGCTAATTATTCTATAAGAACAACAATCTCAAACATAGCTTAAATAACCTAATAAAGTTTCCGTTTGCCCCAAATTAACCTGGCCCTAGCTAAATTTCTTGCTGTTTGTTATTGATAACGAACCTGGATTTTTTGGGTTCGATTAGTGACTACTCTTGTTTTGTTTATGCCCAATCCATAAAAATAAAACTTTCCTTTTTGGGCTTACAAGCTTCATGTCATGGACTGAAAATGCTTAGAAGCCGTGTTTGCACCTCTCCAAATTTGTGTACAAATTTGTATGTACACGCCAAAGCCTTAATATATAGTATTTCTGTACGTTCTGACAAAAAAAATTCAGAACTTTTAATTTTTATTTTTAAGACTTTTAATTTTATAAAATTACATATTTTTCCGGTTCGTTTGCACACTACCTCCTAGCAGAACTGGTAATACACATTTCTTCTATATAAGCTGTGAGAGATTCAAATCCCACATTACACATTTTACAAATATGTGTAGGGAGTTTTCTTCCTAAATTATGGGAGTAGATATCCGAATAGCACATGTGTTGTTTGATCATGGTAGATCCCAACAATCTTATTGTTTTAGTTCTTGAAATACTCCGGAAAAAAAAGGTACTGGATATATGATTTCTCTGGAAAATATGGATAAGGATAACCTTGCTTTTACTAAGACGTACAAGATAACTCATGGTTATCATGGCACTTGGAACTAATTAATTACAACTATGTACTAGCTTACTGCCTTATGTAAATTAATTGTTTTTGAAGATCCACTTTCATCATCTCTATTGTATCTCAATTCATATCAATAATATTGTATCTCAATTCATATCAATAATATTGTATCTCAATTTGATTTTGGGGGATCGAAGTAAACTACTCGAGAATATACAGCTCTAAAATTTGATGTACAATTTCATGACTTCTTGGATTAATAATTTATTCTCTGTTAATTATGCCTGTCATAATTTATGTTTCTTCTAAATAATTTATAATTTAAATAGCCTTATTATAGTTTGATGTAATAGTGTACTTGAGAAGGTTTATTGGATGCACACTTACCACTATATCTTTAACAATTATTTTTTTTGAAAAGATAGAGTTTCATTAAAGCCAAAAGGCTAAACAGGGAGAACCCAGAAAAAACAATAAGCAAGCTGCACTACACCAAAGCACACCAAACCACCGGCTATCCACCAAAACGGTAGAGGCAAGGACAACCAGAGAACCAAACAAACGAAAAAACAGACCACCAATGCTGAAAACAAAAAGCCTACAAACAGAAACGCAGACAGCTGGCATGACAAAGCTATAGCAGATATTAGCTAGCTATTCATATTATTAATTATTATTATAATGTGAATGAATCATGAGAGAATCAACTCATGTTCATCAGTCTAGTTAAATCAAACTATTTCATGAATTGAATCTTATCGCATCAATATGTTTTAATCATGTACACGTTTTTTTAGTTTTTGACAATGATTTTAGTATAAGCAGCCAAAACTTTTCCATGTGTAAGAAAAAAATATTATGATTGACCCCATAAAAAACGAAAAAAGGAAGAAAAAAGTCCAACTTTTCACACCTAATATTGTAATGTAATCTACAACTACCAATTGTTAATTAATCACATGTTATTGGCTAATGCTGCATGTATAATTATATTTTGCACATGGATTGGATTAGATTAGATTAATTTATCTGGTTATCATGCCACCTTTATCAGTCTTTTTTATTTTAATATTTTATAATTTGGCTTTTTATATACAATTCGATGAATTTTATCTGGTTGGGATGCAACCTTTTGTCAGTCTTTGAACCTGAACCACCTTTATCAGTCTTTGGCTCTTTGCCACCTTTATCAGTCTTTATAATTGCAAAGTCTTTGTTTATGTTTTATTTTTTGAATTATTATAAAATTGAGAATTAGGAGAGAGCCAAATGCCTCGATTTCTAATTCTTAATTAGCAATTATCTTTTTTTTTTAAAATTTCTCTTTTATATAAGAATATTTAATTTTTGTAAACATCTTCCTTTTTTTTTATACCATCACTTAACGCTATTTACTAGGAAGTCACATTATACATTATTCACTTCCTTGATTCCATCTAATTACCTACATTTTTATAAAATTAAACTCTTATTTAAATCACAACCCATGCATCAAAGTGTTTAACTTTTAATATTTTCCTTCCAGTGATAAAATACAATTGCCTTTCCATCACTTTCCTACTGCCTTTCCATCACATATAATAATTTACAAAAGTGATTACACCATTAAAGGAGATTATATAATCTCCCTCTTCACTTCTATATACTCTTTAATTATTAAAAATCACAAACCATCAAAGTGTTTAATTTAACTAGTTCTTTGTGGGACGTTTGATTAGTTTTTGATCAAAAAAATGAGAAACGGCGACGTGAAAGGAGCAGATTCAGGTAACTACTCCAACACTAAAGGGAGTATTATTGGAGCTCCTGTCCAAAACGACAAAAAAAGCGCCAGTGATCATAATTATTATGATCCCAATTTGGAGGTCACTCTTGAAATTAGTGATGATTCTGTTGCCGTCCACAGTGTTCAGCCAGCGACAGAAGGAGGAGGAGGAGAAGAAGAAAGAGAAGGACATGAAGATCCTGAGCCGGAGAGCAAACAGTCTTCGGTTGGGTCCTCCTTGCTTCAAAGCGCCTCGCAGCACATCAAACGCATGGTTTCGCTCTCGAGAAGACCCTCCAGCTCCAGCAAGTCTACGACATCATCAAAGCGGTACGATCAGATGAAATCGGCGGCGGATGCTTTGAAAGGACTGAAGTTCATCACCACCCCCAAGTCTGGCGAGGAGGGAAATGATTGGAATGCTGTCGAGAAGCGGTTTGACAAACTCACTGCCTCCACCAACGGCCTTCTTCATTCTTCCATGTTTGGTGAATGCATAGGTAAATAATTTCCATATTTCAATCATTCAAAAATAATCTAATTTATGTATGTTCATTCAACACTGAAGCAGGAGGCATGGTTGTGATTTCGTGGATCTTGTTGGACCATGGTTTCATGGTCAGTCTTTGCGGTTTGCTGCAGGGTGATTTTGGTTGTGTGGTTTTATTTTGCTGTTTGCTCTGTCTTCGGGGCTGTCTTGGGCTGTCTTCAGGTGTAGGAGTTTGGGTTTGGGACTTTGGTTTTTGTCTCCTTTTGGCTTTCCATGTTGGATTGTCGTTTTGGCTTCTAGTTTTGTTTTCTGGTTTGGGGGCGGTTGTGTTGCTTATGGGGTTGGTCTGATATGTCCTTGTGCATCTAGCTCTTGCTGCTTCTGCTTGCCTGGTCGACATAGGAAGCTTTAGGAGTATAGCTTGCTCTGTTTCTTTTTTTTCTCCTTGGAATATATTTGCCTTTTCAAAAAAAAAAAAAGAATCATGATATATTTTCATTTAAATTCAATTATAATTTCAAAGAGAATAATACAGGAGTTTATAAAATTTTGCTTTATTTGAATTCTAGATATTGATATATATTTTTTAACATGGAGGAACATGTTTTCTTATTTAACCAAGAGCCTAGAATTAACGTGGGTGATAATGACTTTTCAAATTAAGGGATAATTTCACCATTGTCTTTGTAGTTTAAATAATTATCATTTTATCCCTATTGTTTATTTAATAGCAAAAAGATCCTTGTTGTTTTGTCCAACTAATTCCTCTATCTAAATAAGTTTCGTGTTAATAAGATGAGGTTGGTTCGGTACTAAAACCCCTCACACTGTACCACGAGGTTGCGGGTTCGAATCCTTCTCTTTTCCAAAAAAAACACTGAATCTATATAATAGTGTAATACTTAAAAAGAATTAATAATAAGCTTCATGTTAGTGAATAAGAATATTTTTTTTTACTTTTAGATTCAAATAAATTTTAAGGTTTTTTATTTTAATTTATTGTAATTTTTAATAAATAAAGTATTTGTTGTAACTTGGTTCGGTGATATACGTACCCCTCACACCTGCACTACGAGTTTCTAGATTCGAGTTATTCTTCTCCTAAAAAAAACCCCAAATTTAAATACTTAAAAAAAAAATAGTAAACGAAGCAACAAGGATTGAACAACCTAATTCTTCAAAGCCTTGAACTAATAAATCTATAATTTTCAAACAATAGTAATAACTTTGATATATTCCCTTTAATTAATGAAGATATATAATAATCTTTTAATTTTTTTTTATATTTTATGATGGTAGGCATGAAGGGCGATTCTAAGGAATTTGCAGGCGAGTTATTTCGAGCAGTTGCTCAAAAGCACAAAATAAATGGTGAATCCATTAACAAGACACAACTCGAAGATTTTTGGCACCAGATTTCTGATGAAAGCTTCGGTTCCAGACTCAAAACTTTCTTTGACATGTTAGTATTTTACTATTTTATTATATCTTTTTATTTATTTATTTTAATTAATTAATAGTTTTACTAAGTATATATTATAATGGGTGATCATGCAGTGTAGATAAAGATGCTGATGGAAAAATCACAAAAGAAGAAATTAAAGAGGTAAAATTTTTTGTTTTTCTTTTAAATTGGAAAAATAATAATGACACCTAAAAAGGTAACTAAGCATAATTAAATAGCATTTCAAAATTATAAATTAACGATATTATGAAATATTATTGATGGGTATGTGTAGATTATCAGTTTAAGTGCCTCTGCAAATAAGCTTTCCAACATTCAAAAACATGCCGAGGAATACGCAGCATTGATCATGGAAGTATTAGACCCTGATAAAGTCGGATACGTGATGGTAATTAAAATCGATCCTTTTCTTTTCGCTATAAATTATTAGAAATTATCAAGCTTAGAAAGTCAAAAATTTTAAACTTTTGCAACTACTACGTTGTTTTTGTGTTGAATTATATTCGGTACATAATATCAAGAAAAAAAAGCCTAAAACTAAATATCAATAATTCTCTAGTTATGTCGATCATAAAAAAAAAATACATGACTGAAGTTACATAATATTGTGGATATGTAATTAAGTGTCTAATTTCGTAACAATGTGAAAATGGTTTCATAATGTTATGTAACTTTAATTCTAAAATTTATTAAATAAAATTTTTGGACCGATTTGATCAGAGAAGCACCTCCACTAAATACATGTATAAGTTGAGAATTCTTCGGATGTCAACTTTTTAACACAATCCAGGCTTTGCATCTGAAAATTGTTCAATGTGCTGAACAGGTTAATAAGCTGGAAACTCTGCTTCTTCAATCTCCAAATAAATATGAGAAGGAATTAAGCAAGAAACACAAGCCAACACAGGAGAACAATCCATTAGAGAGATGGTATCAGAAGGTGAAGTACTTTCTTATAAATCATTGGCAAAAGGTCTGGATTCTGATGCTATGGCTTGGAATTGTTTCGGGCTTATTCGCATTCAAGTTTGTACAATATCGAAACAAAGCTGCATATGATGTGATGGGCAATTGTGTTTGCATCGCTAAAGGAGCAGCAGAGACACTTAAATTCAACATGGCTTTGATATTACTACCGGTCTGCCGCAAAACCATTACTTGGCTCAGAAATCATACCAAATTAGGAGGAGTTGTCCCCTTCGACAACAATTTAGATTTTCATATGGTATTAACTCAATCCCAGAATTCTCTGCTAATCTAACCTCCTATTAATTAATAACGCGTCGTTAACTAATGTATGCATTATTTTGTAGGTGATTGCTGCTGGAATTGCCATTGGAGTTATATTACATGGTGGAGCTCATCTAACATGTGATTTCCCTAGACTTATTCACGCGACTAAGGAAGAATACGAGCCAATGAAGCCATATTTCGGGGAGCAGCAACCGCAGAACTACTGGTGGTTTTTGAAGGGAGTGGAAGGAGTGACTGGTATAATAATGGTGGTGTTGATGGCCATAGCATTCACATTAGCCAATCCATGGTTTCGGCGTAACAAGCTCAAAAACATGCCCAAACCCTTCAAAAGGCTCACCGGTTTCAATGCATTCTGGTACTCGCACCATCTCTTTGTAATTGTCTACGCTCTCCTAATTATCCATGGAATTTACCTCTACCTCAGCAAGACATGGTATCAGAAAACGGTGAGCTACGTGAATTGTTCCGATAATATATTATCATGTAATTAGATAGTTCAATACATATTTTATGGCCTTTCAGGGACTTAATTTTAACTTTTGTTGCAGACATGGATGTATCTAGCAGTTCCAGTTTTGCTTTATACTTGTGAGAGGTTGATTAGAGCCTTTAGATCAAGCACCGAGACTGTTGAGATTCTCAAGGTTATACAACTAGTTTTTTTTTTCTTTAATTAATTTCCCATTTAAAATGAATGAAAAGCCATTATTTAAACTCAAATGTTCCAATTTATAGATTGATTTTCATGTTTGATAAATTGAGACATACTGATTTTAAGATTATTGATGAACATTAAAGGCTCCTGTTTATCCTGATGTCTTGGCGTTACACATGTCCAAACCCGACGGCTTCGAATATGAGAGTGGACAGTACATGTTTATTAATTGCTCTGCCGTATCTCCTTTTGAATGGTACGTGATATAGAAATTATATATGCTTACATTTATCTTGAAGACACATGTTTAATATTTGAAAAGTGAAAGTCATTGTCAAGTTCATGACTTCCCATAACCATTAAGGAAATTGATGCGAACAGGCACCCGTTTTCCATCACTTCAGCACCAGGAGACGACTACCTTAGTGTTCACATTCGAGCACTTGGTGACTGGACACGCCAACTCAAAACTGTCTTCTCCAAGGTACCTCAGCCTCCTCCTAACGGGAAGAGCGAAACTTCTAGAGAAGAAGGAAGCAACATCGGCGGGTATGTCACATTTATTCTTAATTTTAGTATTAGACCCAAGGAAAAAAAAAAATTTTGGATCCTCCATACAAGTTAAACTCTATTTATAAAGGAGAATATAAAATAAACGAGTCTAAATCAGTAATTATAAGCAATAATGTTATATCACATGATTTTTAAAAGTTTAATAAAATTTCAAATAAGTAGAAAATCTTCACACTTGTCTCTTTATGTTTTGTGTATCGATGGATAATACAGCTTTCCGGAAATTAAGATCGACGGTCCATATGGAGCTCCAGCACAAGACTATAAAACATACGATGTGGTATTACTAATAGGGCTAGGGATTGGAGCCACCCCCATGATCAGCATTGTCAAAGACATCATCAATAACATACAAACAATAGAAGGCAACTCAGAATCTGCCCTAGAAAATGGCAACTACAGCTCCAAAGCCACGACGCAGTCTATGTTTAGGACAAGGAAGGCTTATTCCTACTGGGTTACAAACAATCAGAGGTCCTTTGATTGGTTCAAAGAGATAATGAACGAAGTGGCCGAAGCAGACAAGAAGGGAGTGATAGAACTCCATAATTACTGCTCAAGTGTTTTTGAAGAAGGAGATGCTAGGTCTGCCATGATTTCCATGCTCCAGTCACTACACCATGCGAAGAACGGTGTGGATGTGGTGTCCGAGACGCGTGTCAAATCCCACTTCGCTAAACCTAACTGGCGCCAAGTTTACAAGAACATTGCTGCTTGCCATCCTAATTCTACAATTGGTCAGTATTTTTGTCTTGAGTCATTACGTACATTTATGCTTTATTTTCGTCCATACGTCAAATCTCATTCATTGGATATAATACAGGAGTTTTCTACTGTGGGACACCAGCAGCAATAAAGCAGTTAAGGGAACTAGCTTTGGAGTTCTCTGACAAGACCACCACTGTCTTTGAATTTCATAAAGAAAACTTTTAAGCATGGAAGATTATATATTATGATGAGTGATATCCATCTAATGTTGTTGAAGAATTGTAATTTTGTAGTTATTGATGCTATGATGAATGAGGAAATATGGGGTTTTGTCGTATCCATCTAATGTTATTCTCAGAAATAGATAGTTTGATATCCATCTAATGTTGTAGAAGAATTGTAATTTTGTAGTTATTGATGCTAGGAGGAATGCGGAAATATGGAGTTTTGTCATTTTTTTGAGTTGGTGTTTCAAGACTATCATCACTTTAATAACTTATGTTTTAAAGGCACCAACGTAAGTGACTTCCAAAAATACTAAAGCTTCATAGAGACTTTCATTCTTAAATTGCACAAAAGACGTGATCTCATTCCGGAGGCGATCGGCTTTCCCCATGGGAAAATATTTGTTCAGAAATGCCTGAACCAATTGGTCCCATGTGATGATGGAATCTGAGGGTAGTGACTGCAACCATGCCTTCACTCTGTCTCTCAAGGAAAATGGGAACAACTTGAACTTGATAAAATCCTCTGAGATTTCGTTATACCTACAGGTGTCACATATATCATTGAAGCTCTTAAGGTGCATGTTTGAATCATCATTTGGTAGCATGTGAAACTGAACCGCAGTGGCAATCATCTGAATAACCGCTGGCTTGATCTTAAAAGTATTGGCTGCAACTGTCGGTCGGCGAATGGAAGACATGTTCTACTCAACTCTAGGCATAGAGAAATCCTGTAGAGTACGTCCATCTTCAGTACTGTTACCATCTTCAATGCCACCCTCTTGGTTTGGATGAGCAGCATGGGGTAATCCTCCCTAATCTTGTATTGCATTCGGATTGTTCATCATTGCTCTGTTTACCAATTAACTCACCTACTATCGTAGTCTCATTTCAACTCACTCCGGACGGCTTATTTTTTGTTGTTGTACCACCATCATTGCTTAGACCCCACCGTAATATGTGTATATATATACACACAGTCTTTTTCCTATCAGTGAGCACTAATGGAATTATATAAGGATATTGAATGTGAGCCACTTATTTATAAAAGAGTTTTGACAAGTGCATACATACCAAGTCAAAGTATGTAAAACGAGTGGTTCACATTCAATGTCCTTATATAATTCCAATAGTGCGCACTTATGTGAAAATTTTTGTATATATATATTTCAATTATTCCATCCATATAGGTATTTAACAATTATGACATTGATCCATCAATTTTACAATAAATATATGGAATATCAATAAGTGAAACAAGGGAGAGAATAGTACAAACTTGGATACTCTGTTTGAGGTGTATATCTCTCTGTAGAAACTTCCGATCAACAATCCAACGGATCAGATTGTAGAACTAT
This sequence comes from Dipteronia sinensis, assembly GCA_033220585.1. Taxonomy (NCBI): domain Eukaryota; kingdom Viridiplantae; phylum Streptophyta; class Magnoliopsida; order Sapindales; family Sapindaceae; genus Dipteronia; species Dipteronia sinensis. The sequence continues at coordinate 69,598,796 of CM065639.1, read as the reverse complement.
AGGTGAAAAACGTTCTGACCAAATTTCAACATGATCGGACCACAGATTAAAGAGATGTCACTTGTTGATGAAACCTACGCAATACTGGAATTTCCTCTCCTGTTTTCTGTCTAGCCCTGTTCGGAACTGTAAAACTCACCACAGGGAATTTCGATTGATAATCCCACCATACAAATTTAAGAACTACAAGAGTATAATGTGCTGACTAAATTTCAGCCCAAACTGATTTCAGACGAATGAGATATCCAGGTTTGATCAAGATTGCGCAGTGGTGTTAATCACACAATTTCTGCACACACACCTCTTTTTTTCTCTCTTATGAAATGGATAAATTATTTCCAATTTCATTATACATGATATTAGGATCTTAAATCCTTTTATGATATTCACAACATTCTGTTGGATGTGTATGAAATTGATAAAATATTATTTTCAGTTTCATTATACGTTAGGATCTTAAATCCTTTTTATGATACTCACAACATCATGTTGGATTTGTATGAAATGGATAAAATATTATTTTCAATTTCATTATACGTTAAGATCTTAAATTCTTTTTATGATACCCACAACATTTTGTTGGATCTGTAGATCCTTCTCTGAATATTGCTCTTCATGAGCATCAAACATGTATATAACACTGGATCCGGATCTCCAAGTTCTCATAGATTTTCAAAACCGTGCCAACTTAAATATAATAAATCCAGAAATTTTAAATTTTGTTTAATCGGTTTAGTCGATCTCATATATTGCGTATAAATAAATAATACAAATATTTAAAAATCATAATAAATAAATCCAGAACGGTATATATGTTCTGTCAGAGATATAGGCCACCCTCATATATTGTATATAAATAAATGCGAATATTTAAAAGACATAATAAATAAATAAATTCAATGAGCGGCATAAGCCCACCTTATATGTTGCGGATAAAATAAATGAATATGAATATCGAACTGTAAGTAAATTACTCACGTGAAACTATTTTTTTCTTATATGCTATCGTGTTGATAACGGGTTATGAATTAATGAATAAATGAACTAATAAACTTATTAGAGATGGGAGAGATATAATAACATATAACAAGAAGAGATGAGAGATGAGAAGAGGTGAGAGATGAGGAAGGCGAGAGAATGTTATTCTTTCTTGTATTGAATTCCAAAAAATCAAATATTACAAATGAACTCAAACATATACATAGTTCCTTTTCTATCCGTGCACATTGATAAAATTATATAAGGATATTGAATGTGAGTCACTCATTTATAAAAGAGCTTTGACAAATGCATATATACCAAGTCAAAGTATGTAAAACGAGTGGTTTACATATTCAATACCCTTATATAATTCCATTAGTGCGCAGTTATGTGAAATTATATATATATATATATATATATATATAAACTGATATACGTAAATCTTTTTGAGTCAAAGTACGTAAATCTAATGATCCACATTATTAGTCATGATATATTTTATATTAAGATGAACTGACCACAATAAAAAAATTATATATATACAATAAAGAGAAAGGGGTATTTATGATAAATTTCCATTTAATATTGCCACTTACAATTGCCACTCGATAAAAGCGCCCCCACTTGCATTCGGTGGGAAAACCACTCATAAGTCATAACATGATTGCTATGCTTAATAGAATAGGTGGGTATTTATATATCTAGAGGTAGGGTGGAAAGCAATGGGATAATTATAACAGAGTTTTCTTTATTTATGGCTTTCCGTTTCGTCACTCGTTAACTTTTTTAGTGCTATGTATAATTAATTAGTGAGAGGAATAAGAAGTGATCACAACAAGAAATTTAATTTTTTACGACGTTGACTTTTGGTGTTTTTTAAAACGATTGGAATTGATAGCTATTATAGGGTTTTATTAGAAAAATGCCACTAAAACTGTTTTCACGTGACTTTAAAAGGATTTTAAAAACGCCTTTACTTGAAAAACAATAACACATCAGAAATTGGGGTTCACACACTATTTATGCAATTTTTTAAAATCGTAAAATAAAAGACTCAATTTATTTGGAAATTTTCATTCCAGCATCCAATTTCCTTAACTATTTTTTTGCCAATTCCATCTCTCTTTCGTTTCTTGTTGATCTCATTCTCTGATTTAGTTTCTTAAATTTCTATTAATCTCTTGAGATAGGTTTCTCTAATTTCCGATTTAATTTCTTGAATTTCTCTCAGTATTTTTGTTCTCACTGGCAGCTCGTTCTGTGACGACGTCTTAAAAGATCTTGTGATGACGTTCAAGTTATTCTGAACTCCCTTTCTATTCTTTTCTCTATCAATAGACAATCCAATCCAATCTCATCTTATGAAAATAATTTTATTATATCTTAATGTATAATATCACTCCATTTATTTTTAATTTTTTGTTATTATATGATAATTTTATCTTAATTAAAATTATTAAGAAGGACAAAAAAAATTCCAAAACCACTGCAGAACAATTTTGCGTTCAACATTTTTTTAATTCTTTAAGAATTTTACAAATCCTAAAACATTTTTCAAAATATCATTAAATTTCTATTTGATTCCGAAATAATAGGAATGATTTACAACAAAAAAAAACAATTTTTTTTAAGTGTTGGTTTTTGCATAAACAAACAATAAAAAGAAAAAATTTACAAATTTGAAATGTTGAATTTTTTTTTTTTTGGAATTAGGTTGTCAGTTGTCACCCAAAAGCTGCTGGCAGGGAAAACCAAATTCCTTTAATTCATATAATTATTCCCAGAATTCCAAGCTTATTGAGAATCGGGAAGAGTTGTAGCCTTTGCTGAATTGAATTACCTGAGGCCGGCCATGTATCATAGCCAAACACACTGTAAAAACTCACACACTCACAAAAGAATTTACTGAAGAAACTGTTTATTGAATTGATGTTTTACATTGAAATAATACCAACTATTTATAGTAGCTGGGATGAGGTAACCTGATAACATCAAACCTCTAAATAACAAGGAAATAAAAAAACTTTGGTAATCCTAACTAAAAGATAAATAGAAATTATCTAAAGGATAAATCCAACTTAATATCTAAACTGATAATTAAAGATAATTATTAATAATAACTTGGTTTAATTCTACATAGCTCCCCTTAAACCAAGTCCTTCATAGCTCATCATGCCCAAAGACTTCTTAAGCTTCTGAAAAATGTCAACTTTGAGCGGTTTCGTGAAGATGTCTGCAACCTGTTCCTCTGAACGGCAGTACTCGATCACGATCTCCTTGTCTTTCACCAAGTCTCGTATGAAGTGAAACTTGATGTTAATGTGCTTACTTCTACCATGGTAGACTGGATTCTTAGTCAGAGAAATGGTGGACTTGTTGTCGCAGTAGATCACAGTAGGAGCATTTTGTTGATGCTTCAACTCAGAAAGCATACGATGTAGCCACACGGCCTGTGTAGCACCACCAGCAGCTGCAATGTACTCAGCTTCAGTTGTCGATAGAGCAACCACCTGTTGCTTCTTCGATGACCAAGAAAATACCCCAGAACCAAGATGGAATGCAAATCCGGATGTACTTTTCCTCTTCTCCGTATCACCTGCCTAGTCACTATCTGTATACCCAACAAGCTCGACTTTGTTAGCGAAAGAGTAAAAGATACCATCACCCAGTGTACCTTTCACATATCGCAAGATACGCTTGCCAGCCTGCAAGTGAGATTGCCTCGGAGAATCCATAAACCTGCTGATAAGCCCAACTCCATAAGAAATATCAGGCCTAGTAGAAGTTAAGTATCTCAGACTTCCTACTAGCCTCCGAAAGATGGTAGCATCAACTCGCTCACCAGTCCCATCCTTCTCCAACTTCAACCTTTCCTCAACTGGAGTCAGCATCGGCTTACATCCATCCATCTTGAACTTTTTCAGCACATCACCAGCATACTTCTTCTGACACACAAAGATGCCATCATATGTCTGAGTCACCTCAATACCGAGAAAATAAGACATCAACCCCAAATCTGTCATCTCGAAATGACCAGTCATTGCACTTTTGAACTCTGCAATCATCTCAGGGTTATTTCCGGTAATGATCAGATCATCAACATATAGGCACACAATAAGAATATCTCCCCGGGAGTTAGATTTGATATACAAAGTGTGCTCATAAGGACATCTCTGGAACTCATGTTGGATAAAATATGTGTCAATGCGTGTATACCACGCTCTGGGTGCCTGTTTCAACCCATATAAGGCCTTTTTTTAGCTTGTAGACCTTATTTTCTTGCCCCTTCTTTACATACCCCGTAGGTTGCTGTATGTAGACTTCCTCCCCTATCTCCCCATTCAAAAATACGGATTTCACATCCATCTGGAAGATTCTCCAACGATTCTGTGCAGCAAGAGACACAATCAAGCGAACGGTGTCAAGTCTGGCAACAGGAGCAAACACCTCGAAATAATCGATCCCTGGCTTTTGCTTGTAACCTTTCGCAACCAGACGCGCCTTGTAGCGTTCCACCTCACCGTTTGGCTTGTATTTTGTCTTGTACACCCACTTAACACCAATGGGCTGCTTTCCACCTGGTAAATCAGTAAGCTCCCATGTGTTATTTTTCTCAATCGCATGAATCTCCTCCTCCATTGCTTTCAACTAGTAATCATTACGAGCAGCATCTTCATATGTGATAGGATCACAATCTGTAAATAGTGCAAAGTTCACCAACTCTTCATCTGTTGGATCGTCGTCATTACTGAGAACACAATCCTGCAAACGAGCTGGCAACACCCGTTCACGTTGTGGATGACCAGAAGATTCTGCTGGATGTGGGTTCACCAGGGATGGTGGAGCCACTAGGGTCGGAACCGGATCATCTCTCGGATGACTATCAATCTCATCCAGGTCAACATCAATGTCAGAAGAGCTCCCCTTACCGCAAGACCAGTCCCAGCATCCTTGCTCATCGAAGGTAACGTCCCCACTGACAATCACCTTTTCTGTCACTGGATTATAAAGTTTATAACCCTTCGTTACCTGACTGTAGCCAATGAAGATGCACTTCTCTGCTTTATCATCAAGCTTCTTTCTCAAAGCATCAGGTACATGAGCATAAGCAATACACCCAAACACTCGTAAGTGTTCAATGCTAGGTTTGAGTTGAGTCCAGGCTTCCTGAGGAGTCTTTCCGAGAACACTACTGGTAGGACATCTATTCAATAAATAGAACGCACAAGCAACTGCATCACCCCAAAAACCTTTGGGCAGTTTCTTCAAGTGTAACATACACCTGACCATGTCCATGACTGTTCTATTCTTCCTCTCTGCTACACCATTCTGCTGAGGAGTATATCTTGCTGTCAACTGATGATTGATGCCATGTTTTTGCAAGAAACCATCGCAGACAACATATTCTGTCCCCCGATCCGTTCTCAAAGTCTTGATAGACCTTTCACACTGATTCTCCACCAATGCCTTAAATCTCTTACAGGCATCACAAGCATCTGACTTCTGCTGCAAGAAATACACCCAAGCCTTCCTGCTGAAGTCATCGATAAAGGTAATAAAATACCTATATCCCCCATTCGACGGAGTCTCCACGGAGCATAGGTCTGAGTGCACTAGCTCCAAGGGCCAACTGGCTCTCCACGTCTTCTTTGTAGGAAATGGGTCTCTGTGCTTCTTTCCTACAACACATGTCTCGCATACCCTATTAGGAGGATTAATGACAGGCAATCCTGAAACCATCTTCCTTGAAGAAAGTAGCTTCAAACTCCCAAAGTTCACATGGCAGAACCGCATATGCCATAACCAGCTCCCATCTCCGATTACAGAACTAAAGCATGGTAAAGTGTCACTGTTAATATGCAGCGGAAACAAACGGTTTGGTGACATGTTTACCTTTGCTATCAGTCCTTTCTGTTCATCGTTGATGGTGCATACCCCTCTGTAGATCCGCATATCATACCCCTTTTCTGAAAGTTGCCCCATGCTCAACAAATTTTGATGCAGATTAGGAACAAACAGTACCTCTGAGATGGTATTCTTGGATCCGTCCTTCAGAGAGATGGAGATTTTACCCTTCCCCATTACTGGCACCTTTGAGTCATTCCCAAACTTCACTTCCGAAGTAAAGGTTTCATCCAATTCTGAGAACATCTCCTTCCTACCACACATGTGGTTGCTGCAGTCTGTATCCAGAAACCATTTGTACTTGGCATCATTCACTGCTACACTACATGCTAGCAACAATGTTTCTGAATAGTCTCCATCTTTTGCAACATTAGCCTGGAAATTTCTGCCATTGGATTTGCACTCATTCTTGTAGTGGCCATATTTTTTACATCTGAAACACTGAATCTGAGATTTACTCTTCTGATTAGTATTATTGCCTCCTCTGCCTTTCACCTGGCTAGATCTGGAAGCACCTCTCCTCCTATTTTGCGAGTTCTGACCCTTCTGGCTTGCCTCAGAATTTTTCCGGGTCTCGTCTTTATCTTTCTTAAGACTCAACTGGCTCTGCAAAGCTTCCTCCACCTCGATCTCAGACTTCTCATCCAGACGTTGTTCATGGGCTTGGAGCGAGCCCATCAATTCATCCAACGTCATTACCTCGAGATCTTTGGACTCCTCGATGGCAGTCACCTTGTACTCAAACTTCTCGATCAGTGTTCGGAGAATCTTCTCCATGATCTGAACATCTGAAATTGACTCACCATTGGACGTCATCTGATTAACAAGTGCCAATGTCCGTGAAAAGTAATCTGCCACCTTCTCCGTTTTCTTCATCTGGAGAAGCTCCAACTGCCTACGCATGGTCTGCAAGCGAACTTTCTTCACCTTTTCAACTCCTTTGTAGGTGTTCATCAGAATGTCCCATGCCCGTTTTGCTGATGTTGTATGTGCGATTTTCTCAAAAATCACCGGATCCAGCGACTGGTTAATGAAAAACCTCGCCTTCAAATCCTTTTTAGTTGTTGCAGCATCTGCTGGCCCAACAATACCCTCGGAAACAACAGTCCACAACTCCTGGTATTCAAACAGTAGTTGCATCTGGACCCTCCAATACTCAAAATTGGTTTTTCCGTCAAACTTTGGTATTTGTGGTTGTATTGTGTTATTATTATTATTGTTAAGGGTGGCCATTATAAATTACAATGTAATTTGCCAACAAAACAATAATAATAATAATATAACACAAAAAGTAAAAGTACACTACCTTTAATCACGTGAACAAACCAAAATTCAGCAAATCAAATGTAAAAAACTCACCAACCTGTAAGTTCACTATGCTTTAAAACGAACCAACCCTCTCGTCCACAATTTTTTTTTTCGTCCACCACCAGAGTTTAAACACACCAACCTCTCTCTCGTTCAACTTCACACAGCGAAGACAAAACTCTCAGTCACGATTCCGGTGACTTTCTTGGTCGGCGACGATGTACTCCGGTCAAGCAAGGGACAGCCAACAACTGCTGGTCAACAACGGTAAGGATCGACGGATCTTGGCGATGGAAAAGCCAACCTCGAACTTGGATCACTCCGATGCACCGGAAAACTCGTCGGATCTGGTCAACGGACACTTGGGTTTTGTTCCCGGTCGTCTTCTGAAGATTTTGGTGCTGGCGGTGATAGTCCACTCGCGGCGGCAAGTGAGACCTGTTTCCGGCGGCCGTGGGTTGTGTGGAGGTCTGTCCGGCGGCGCTGGCTGCTGCTCCGAACTCCTGGATCCCCAACTCCTGGATCCACCTACCACTCCTGGATTCTTAACTCCTGAATCCTACCCTACTGCCCACCAAGCCTCAGGCTCTGATACCAAATGTAAAAACTCACACACTCACAAAAGAATTTACTGAAGAAACTGTTTATTGAATTGATGTTTTACATTGAAATAATACCAACTATTTATAGTAGCTGGGATGAGGTAACCTGATAACATCAAACCTCTAAATAACAAGGAAATAAAAAAACTTTGGTAATCCTAACTAAAAGATAAATAGGAATTATCTAAAGGATAAATCCAACTTAATATCTAAACTGATAATTAAAGATAATTATTAATAATAACTTGGTTTAATTCTACACACAAACTTGAAGATATATATATAATTTTTTTATTGTCAGTTCGATCATTGAATTTAAAAGATGTTTTAATAAGTGTATACAACCAAGTCAAAATATTTAAATTCAATAACACACATATAAAGAACTATTGCTTGAAGAACACCCTCTTGTAAGAAATAGAAATCGTTACCGTCAACCAAAAAATCAGCCTGAAGACGATTATTCAAACTTCAATACTAACCGAAAAAAGAGTGATTTTTTTTGTCAATTTCAATATTCAATAAAAAATAATTTTTTTTTTTAAAAAAATATAAATTTTTATGATGGAGTGTCATAAGAGAAATGTCATAAGTAAAAAGGATAATTAATTTTTTTAATGTAAAATTATAATTTTGAAACGAAATGAAGTGTATTTAAAATTATTTTAAACAGAGTGATTTTAGAAATAAAATGTAAAAAGATAAAATTGGATTACGGATAAAATCTCTTTTTTTTTTTAACAACATTTTATTAAGAAATCCACCAACGGGCAAAGGCCCCAACAACAGAAACCTGCCCCACAAAGCAACGCAGCCAAGACCCAAACAGAAACAAAAGAAAAAAACAACACATAGACACACCAAGAACCCAGAACAGAAAGCCAAACCAAGAAATAAAAAAAAGAAAGACAGCAATAACGACCCACAGATCAACCAGCGATACTCCTCTCAACAAAATCTCCTATCATATTAGAACCCATTTTAGCTAGATTGTCTGTAAAAAAATTAGAAGCTCTCGATCTAAAGCGATATAGAGAAAATCTCTTTCAAAAATAAGTTGTTGATGAATGATGTATTTGAATAGTCCATTAGTTAGTTTTTTTTTTTGTTTTTGAAATTAGCATTTTTTATTAATGAGAAACCAAGCCAACCCAATCAAAAGACAACAGCAAACCGGCGAGTTATAAGGATATTTATGATTTTTGCCTATTTATTCGTAGACTTTCTTGGATTAATTTATTCGGTTTATGCCTGTTTTAATCAATGTTTCTTATTAAATAACTTAATCAGTTAGCATTATTAATTTGTTTGTTGTGATAGTGTACTTGCATCTTTGTCAATTATAACAGCTGGCGAATTCATTTTATAGCAAATATTACCTAGCCATTAATATTATTAACTATTATTATAATGAGAATGAATCATGAGAGAATCAAATGTGTTCATTTGTCTAAATCAAACTATTTCATTAATTGGATCTTAGTTTGATTAATGTACACATTAGTTGTTGGCAATGTTTTTAATGTTTTTTTTATCAAAAGTGTAATTAAAAATAAAACGTTGTCATTGACTCTATAGAGAAAGAAAAAAAAAACTAGCTAATACTCCAACTTTTCACTCCTAATATTGAAATGTAAATTACAACTATCAAATAGAAACTTGTTAGCTAAATGAGTTTGGCGCTTTAGTAAGGAGGTGTCGTCGTTGTGGAAGAAAGTTTTTTGTTTGAACAGCGAAAATTTTATTCAAACAGCCTACGATTTAGACAATTTTACTTTTAAAAAACAAACATATTGACAATACTTTCAGATGTGAGAAAAAAACAAACAAACATATCATTCAAGTTCAGATTTCAGTCCCTATTCAGTCTTCGGAAAAATTCATGACTATTCAGTTTTCAGACAAAAAAACAAACGACCCTCTAGTTTACCTTATACATATATTATTTGACTTTACAGATTTAGCATAGTTAGAAGGATGGTTGAGTAAGTGGTTTTTAATCCCATCACTTACAAAAAAAATCGAACTTTTAAAAATTTAAAAATTTAAAAACTAAAAAATGAAAAAAATAATTTCGATCTCATAACTACCACCGTAACTATATATTACTACCACGGTAACTATGTAGATCTTGTATAGGAGGTAAATTCATGTTATTTTTAATTAATCACATCAATTTCCTAGTCCATTATCAGTATTTGAACCACCTTTATTGGTTTTTCCCACCTTAATAAGTCTTTCTTTAACAAGTCATTCATTTATGAAAGTGATAATTTATTAGCATGACTTCATTAATTGTAGAGTCTTTATTTTTTATATTTTTTATATTTTTTATAATAAAATATATTGCAAATTTAAGAGTGCACGTAGAGGGAGGCACATATATATGAGAAGATTTTTGCTTATCCCCATCAAGGGGGTGAGCATTACCTCTCTTCTCAATAAATGACACGTGTTTAATGAGGGATATTTTTATCTAAAAACTCTCATATGTTTGGATAAAACTACCCTCTCCCTAGACACGTGTCATGTATTTGGGGGGGGGGGGGGTTGGGTAATGCTCACCCCCCCTTAATGGGGGGTGAGCAAAAATGGACTCCATATATATAGTACTCTCCAAAACACAATATAAGTGTGAAAGACTACAATACCACTTTAACTTCGGTTTAAGTCTTTGTTTATGTAAATTAATATATATATATATATATACAGTTCCATTCTGGTCCGTGCGCAGTGATGAAAATATATGAGGACATTGAATGTGAACCACTCATTTATGAATGAGCTTTGACAAGTGCACACACACCAAGTCAAAGCATGTAAAATAAGTGGCTCACATTCAATGTCCTCATATATTTCCATCAGTGAGTACTTATGTGAAAATTTACATGTATATATATATTGAAAAGCAGAGTTTATTAACCAGAAAAGGAAAGCAACCCAAAGCAAACAGGGAACGACAAAGCCCTGAGAACACAAACCAAAAACATCAGGGCTAAAACAAGCCAGCCAAAAGAAAAAGAAAAAGAGAAAAAGCTCCAACAAGGAACAAAACAGAGTCCAGAACCCCAAAACAAAACCAGATGGAGGCCCCGAAGAACACCGCCGAGCCAACCACCCTGCAATGTCAAGACAGACTCCATCTTAGAACATCCCCTCCACCCTCAACACCGTTTTTCGATAGAAAATCCGCAGAGGGGTTGGTGGCTCTAGAACTGAATTCAACACTAGCCTGACCCAAGTTACACATAAGGCAACAAATATCATAAATAGACTGTGAATACTCCAAGTTGCCCAAATTGTTGCTATTAATCCAAGACACTGTCACCCGAGAGTCACTGAAAAAAAAAAATATATAATTTGGATATAGTTGTTATTGCGGAACTATATAGTTAATGAACATATATTATTTTTTGTAAAACTTTGAATTATAATTTATTTTTGGGTTAATTGCACTAACTTACCCTTAGTTTTTACTTTTTACATCTAGCAAGATTTTCAAAAGATGCCTAAATTAACACAAACATCCTCTGCCATTAAATCAATCTGTTAACTTAAACGGTTGACTATCCTTGACCCTTAGAAAGCCAAATATACCCTTACCACATCATCTCAAAAAAAAAAAAAAAATTTTAATTAAAATTGAAAAATCAAAAAAAAAATTAAAAGATAATCTACTGGTAGTGAAACTCCACCACCGAAGGATACAATAGATCTTTAAAGATCTCCTACATGCCTACATACATACTTACATGAAGAAATCTTCGCCGATCTCAAAGATCGACCTTCTACAGTTTGTAAAGGAGGCTCCTCCGCAAATTGAGGATGTTTCCGTAGATGGCTGATATATTATTCTTTTTTTTCAATTTGTAATTGAAAAAGATTTTATGTTTGAGATGATGTGGCATGAGTATATTTGGTTTTTCATAGGTCAAGGTTAGTCAACCGTTAAAGTTAACATATTGACTTGATAACAAGGGTGTTTGTGTTGATTTAGGACATCTTTTTGAAATATTGCTAGATTAAACAAAGTACGGGTAAATTAGTGCATTTAACCTTTTTATTTTTTAACTAGGTGTTGTATAGTAGTGTGATCCATGTCTCTTATATTAGTATCAAGTATGGTCAATATAAAGGTGCAAACACTTTCGGTCGATACAGTTGGATAGATATAAACAAAATTAAAACAGATTACATAATCTCTCAATCCTTATTAATTCCATCTTACCTACAATTTTATAAAATTAATCTCTTATTTAAATAACAACCCATCAACGTGTTTAATTTAATATTTTCCTTCAAAGAAGTTTTTGACAAAAATACAATTTTTTTTTTTACATCACTTTCCTGCCACCTTTCAATAAAATATATAAATCCCTTATTAAACAATACACGAGATTACATAATGATCTCCCTCCTTAATTCTATTTTATAAATTTATGAGCTCAAGCACAAACAATCAAGGTGTTTAATTTAACTAGCTAGTCCTTTGTAGGTTTGATTAGCTTTTGATCAAAAAAATGAGAAACGACAACGTGAAAGGAGCAGATTCCGGAAACAACTCCGACACTAAAGAGAGTATTATTGGAGATCCTATCCAAAACGACAAAAAAAGCGCTATGTTCAATCTTGTTCCTGAGATCATAACCACTTATGATCCCACTTCGGAGGTCACTCTAGAAATTCATGACGATTCCTCTGTCGTTGTCCAGAGTGTTCAGATAGAAGCGGGAAAAGGAGGAGAAGGTGAAGGAGAAGGAGGAGGAGGGTTCTCCTCGCTTCGAAGCACTTCGCTCTCTAGAATATCCTCTGGTAGGTCTACGATGTCTTCGAAGCGTTACGATCAGATGAAATCCGCAGCAGATGCATTGAAAGGACTGAAGTTCATCACCAACAAGTCCGGTGAGGAGGGAAATGATTGGAACGCTGTGGAGATGCGGTTTGACAAACTCACTGCCTCCACCAACGACCTTCTTCACTGTAGCATGTTTGGTGAATGTATAGGTAACTGATTTTCCATATTTCAATCCTCGAAAAATCTTATTTACTTCCACTTTTCTTATTTATTTATCTATGTACTTCCGGTAGAATCAGGATATTTTCATATGTAAGTATATAATTGTTTAAAAATTCAATTATAGTCTCAAAGAGAATTAAGTCAGGAGTATATAAAATTTTGCTTTATTTGAATTCTAGATATGGATAATTTTTTTTAACATGGAGGAACCTATTTTTTATTATAAACTAAGAACCTAGACTAAGAGTTAACGTGGATGATAATTACTTACTTAATTAAGGTCCTTTCTGTTTATAAAAGTATCTTTTAATCCTTATTGTTTATTTCGTAGCCAAAGGAACCTTGTCGTTTTGTGGATTATATAGAAAAAGTCGTTTTTGGTTCAAGTTAGATTAAAATTTTTCTTTAAATAAGTTTGCGAATAAGAGTATTTTTGTACTTTTAAATTCAAATAACGTTTTTTGTTTTAAAAGATAACGAAAATGCTAACCTTAACAATTTATAGAGAATAGTACAATTCAAATTGATCAATACTTAGACTATGTTAATAGTGAAAGAAACAATAACTAAACTGTCTAAATCTTCAAAGTGTTGAACTAAATTGATAATTTTTCAAACAATAGCAATGAATTTGATATTTTCCCTTTAATCAATGAAGATAATAATCTTTTAATTTTTTTTATCTATTTTATTATGATAGGCATGAAGGGCGATTCTAAGGAATTTGCAGGCGAGTTATTTCGTGCAGTTGCTCGAAAGCACAAAATTAATGGTGACTCCATTAACAAGACTCAGCTCAAAGAATTTTGGCACCAGATTTCTGATGAAAGCTTTGGTTCTAGACTCAAAACTTTCTTTGACATGTTCGTATATATCCTATTTTATCTGATTCTATTCCAATGAAAATTGACTCATATTAGGGTACGGATATTGACACCCATAAAACTTATTAGTACATTCATTTTTATAAGTACACATATCTACAATTTAAAAATAAATATTACTATAACTACCCATCCTAATGCCAATAATACCCTCATTAAAATAAATATATTCATTTTAATACATATTATTTATAAACACTCTTAAATTATTATCACATCCAATTTTAAAAAAATCATATTATTTTTGGAATAAATTTCTCTTTTAAGGATTATCCAATCTACTTTTGGAAATATCTTGAATGTAGGGGCTCTATATGGGAATGTGTGGAACATATATGGGGTCCAGAGATTTTCAATCTGGAATTCTCTTATGTATACCGCCATCTTAGAAAAATTCTTATTAATATTTACGGCTATCTAAAAAAACTTGTTGATATCTACAGTTATTGTTAAAAAAATATTTTGTTTATTGAAAGAGTTCATAACTATACATAAAAAAAAGATAAAAACAATATGATAATCATGCGAGGATAAGAAAGTTTGATACTTGAAATAAAATTAGAGTTTAATTAGTGTTTGTCACACGTTTTTTTTGAAAGGTAAGTTTTTGTTTTTAATAAAGAAATATAATTGAATATATGGGTGTAATTAATGTCTGTATATAATATTAGTAATTTGTCCTTATTGGTAAATTTCTATTAGGATATTTTTATAATTAAAATTTTTAATAAAATATGGATGTACTAATAAGTTTTATGGCCGGTGTCAATATCGTCACCTTTCATTTTATTTCCATTTCCCATTAGTAAAGAAGCTTTGATTTTATGAATATTTAATTATTTTACAATCTTAATTAATTAATAGTTTTACTGAGTAATTATTATAATGGGTGATCAATGATCATGCAGTGTGGATAAAGATGATGATGGAAAAATCACAAAAGAAGAAATCAAAGAGGTAAATTGATAATTTTTCATTTTTATTTTTCCTTTTTAAATTGTAAAAAATAATGACACCTGAAAAGGGAATTACGCATAATTAAATATCATTTCAAATTATTAATTAACAATATCATGAAATATTGATGGGTGTAGATTATCAGTCTCAGTGCCTCTGCAAACAAGCTTTCCAACATTCAAAAACAAGCCGAAGAATATGCATCAGTGATCATGGAAGTATTAGACCCTGATAAAGTCGGATACGTCAGGGTAAATAAAATTGAAACCTTTTCATTTCGGTAGAAATTATAAGGTGTGGACTGTCCAAATTTTTAAACTTCTGCAACAATGTTGTTTTTATGTAGATCTAAAAGTCTTATCTGCTATATATTTAATAATTCTCTACCCAGTAGGTCTTAAAAAAATAAATTGAGAACCGAAGTTACATAAGGTTGGTAAACCAGTTCCTAGTTTCGTTCAACAACTTTATGTAACTTCACTCTTGAAATGAATTTAGACTAACCTTACCAGAGAATGACTCTTACCAGATATATGTAAAAGTTGAGTATTCAAGGTCCAATTTATAACACAATGTCAAGGCTTTGCATCTGAGAATTGTTCAATTGGCTGAACAGGTTAATAAGCTGGAAACTCTGCTTCTACGAGCTCCAAACAAATATGAGAAGGTATTGAGTAAAAAACACAAGCCAACACAGGAGAACAATCCAGTGGAGAGATGGTATCAGAAGGTTAAGTACTTTCTAATAAATCATTGGCAAAAGGTCTGGATTCTGATGCTATGGCTTGGAATTGTTTCGGGTTTATTTGCGTACAAGTTTGTGCAATATCGAAACAAAGTTGCATATAATGTGATGGGCAACTGTGTTTGCATCGCTAAAGGGGCAGCAGAGACACTTAAATTCAATATGGCTTTAATATTACTACCGGTCTGCCGCAACACCATTACTTGGCTCAGAAACCATACCAGATTAGGAGGAGTTGTGCCCTTCGACAACAATTTAGATTTTCATATGGTAATAACTCGATCCCAGAATCCTTTAATGATATCATGAACTCTTATTAATAACAAATCGTTTATTGATGAATGTAATTTTGTAGGTGGTTGCTGCTGGAATTGCCATTGGAGTTATATTACATGGTGGAGCTCATCTAACGTGTGATTTCCCGAGACTTATTCATGCGACCGAGGAAGAATACGAGCCAATGAAGCCATATTTCGGGGAGGAGCAACCGCATAACTACTGGTGGTTTTTGAAGGGAGTGGAAGGAGTGACTGGTATAATAATGGTGGTGTTGATGGCCATAGCATTCACATTAGCCAATCCATGGTTTCGGCGTAACAAGCTCAAAAACATGCCCGAACCCTTCAAAAGGCTCACCGGTTTCAATGCCTTCTGGTACTCGCACCATCTCTTTGTAATTGTCTATGCTCTCCTAATTGTCCATGGCATTTACGTCTACCTCAGCAAGACATGGTATCAGAAAACGGTGAGCTACGTGAATTGTTCCGAGAATATATTATCGTGTAATTAGATAGTTCAATACATATTTTATGGCCTTTTGGAGAGTTAATTTTAGCTTTTGTTGCAGACATGGATGTATCTAGCAGTTCCAGTTTTGCTTTATACTTGTGAGAGGTTGATTAGAGCCTTTAGATCAAGCACCAAGACTGTTGATATTCTCAAGGTTATACAACTAGTTTTTTTTTCTTTAATTAATTTCCCATTTAAAATGAATTAAAAGCCATTATTTAAACCCAAATGTTCCAATTTATAGATTGATTTTCATGTTTGATAAATTGAGACATACTGATTTTAAGATTATTGATGAACATTAAAGGCTCCTGTTTATCCTGATGTCTTGGCGTTGCACATGTCCAAACCCAAGGGCTTCGAATATGAGAGTGGACAGTACATGTTTGTTAATTGCTCTGCCGTATCTCCTTTTGAATGGTACGTGATATAGAAATTAAATATGCTTACATTCATCGTAAAGACACATGTTGAATATTTGAAAAGTTAAAGTCATTGTCAAGGTCATGACTTCCCATAACCATTAACGAAATTGATGCGAACAGGCACCCATTTTCCATCACTTCAGCACCAGGAGACGACTACCTTAGTGTTCACATTCGAGCACTTGGTGATTGGACACGCGAACTCAAAACTGTCTTCTCCAAGGTACCTCAACCTCCTCCTATCGAGAAGACCGAAACTTCTAGAGAAGAAGGGTATGTCACATTTATTCTACATTTTTGAATTAGATCCAAAAAAAATTAAAAAAATTGGATCCTCTATTTGATACAAGTTAAACTCTTTTAATAAAGGTGAATACAAAATAAACATGTCTGAATCAGTCATTATAAACAATAATATTATGTCACAGGATTTTTAAAAGTATAATAAAATTTCAATTAAGTAGAAAATCTTTGCACTTAATTAATAGCTAAATAATAGTTCAAATAAGTCGAAATCTTCGAACTTGTCTCTTTATGTTTTGTGTATCGATGGACAATTCAGCTTTCCGGAAATTAAGATCGACGGCCCATATGGAGCTCCAGCACAAGACTATAAAACATACGATGTGGTGTTACTAATAGGGCTAGGGATTGGAGCCACCCCCATGATCAGCATTGTCAAAGACATCATCAATAACATACAAACAATAGAAGACAACTCAGAATCTGCCCTAGAAAACGGCAACTACAGCTCCAAAGCCACGACGCAGTCTACATTTAGGACAAGGAAGGCTTATTCCTACTGGGTTACAAACAATCAGAGGTCCTTTGATTGGTTCAAAGAGATAATGAACGAAGTGGCCGAAGCAGACAAGAAGGGAGTGATAGAACTCCATAATTACTGCTCAAGTGTTTTTGAAGAAGGAGATGCTAGGTCTGCCATGATTTCCATGCTCCAGTCACTACACCATGCGAAGAACGGTGTGGATGTGGTGTCCGAGACGCGTGTCAAATCCCACTTCGCTAAACCTAACTGGCGCCAAGTTTACAAGAACATTGCTGCTTGCCATCCTAATTCTACAATTGGTCAGTATTTTTGTCTTGAGTCATTACGTACATTTATGCTTTATTTTCGTCCATACGTCAAATCTCATTCATTGGATATAATACAGGAGTTTTCTACTGTGGGACACCAGCAGCAATAAAGCAGTTAAGGGAACTAGCTTTGGAGTTCTCAGACAAGACCACTGTCTTTGAATTTCATAAAGAAAACTTTTAAGCATCGAAGATTATATATTATGATGAGAATATATGTTATATATCCTGGGAAATAGATAGTTTGTGTTTAGAGTGATATCGATCTAATATTGTAGAAGAATTGTAATTTTGTATTCCTTGATGCTAGCTCCAAAGTCCAATGTTGTATATATTGGGTTTGTTCATCATCTTAAAATTCTTTGAATTTTCTTCTCCCTTATTTTTATTATTTTTATTATTATTAAAAAAGTTCTATAGGATTTATTGTCGATAAAAAACTAATTAATTCAAATTTATAATCCTTTGTTAATAGTCTAATGATTGGTGTTTCTCTCTTACGCACGTCTGTTCTTGATTGAGTCTACACTCCCTTCCACGTTTGTTGTGGTAAAACAGAGAGATTTATTGGCAGAAAATTAAACAGAGAAGAGAAATAGATAAGAAGATTAACAATCGATGGGAATTTTCAATATATGCAATTCCGCTCTTACAAGTGTATAAATAGCAATGAAATGTATAATGGAAAACAAGATTTGTTCTATGGGGATCAAATGATAAATGGCTAAAACTAAATTACGTGCTGAAAAATAAAATCGCAATTGGTTTTTGAAAATGTTTAAAAAGAGATTTAAAATTAAACTGAAGCAACTAAAAGCAACACAATCACAACCACCACCACGGGAAAGGTGTTGAGATATGGTAAGATTTAGGAGCTCTAGGCGGCACGGTGGTAGCCTTTATCTCGAGAGCTTTAAACTCCTTTACGGACAGTCTGGCCAAGATGGGTTCGAGTTCTTCTGGGGACTTTATTCATTGGGGGTGATGTGGGATGTTTGATCATGCTTGTATTTTTCTCTGTTGTTTGGTTTTTGGTGTTGGATTGGTTTTTTGTTAATTGAAACTTTGGGTTGTTTTCAATCTTTGAGTCATCATTTATTTTCTGTGGTTATGCAGATGATTAAAACAATAGAAGTGCCGGTGGGCTTAGTTGTTGGTTGTCGGATTATTAAAACCAAGAAATCTAATATGAGTTTTAGCGTCATTATTATTCTAGAAGTTGTGTTGAATGCCTTATTTGTTTTTTCACATACCAATTACCAAGTCTTCAGGGATTTGGAAAGTACAATATTGTGTGCATATATGTGTAAATGGAAAGGAACACTTCTTTTCTTCAAAATATTTCAAACATATAGATTTGAAAAGTACAATATTGTTTTGTTTTTAACCGTTTTGTTTTTTATTTAAGTGCTTTGAGTAGAAAAGTACACAATAATATTTGAAAACAAAAATTAGTTGAAAAATGTGACCCAAAGGAGGCAAATGGCCACCATTCCTTAGAAAAGGAGAGTCACTGTTTTCTTCTTATATTTTAAATAAAAATATTTATTTACTTGATTATATTAAAAAATTATTTCCATTTTGACATTCTTAATTACCATTTATGTGATTTATAATTTTTAATATATGATTTATTAATTTATGCTACATTTTGATTTATATAAAAAGTATGGTTAAAACTTAAAAGGGTCAAATACTTTCATTACTAAATTTGTATTTAGACATCATTAACAAAAAACCAAATGCTTTTATATTAATGTTTGTTTATTTAGGTCTATCCACACGATCGACCTATGCTGATTTTAGACTACCTAAGTACATGTTTGCAATTATTAAATAAAGTTAATACAAGTTTGTTAATTGTACATTTGTCTCTTAAGATAAGCTCTTCCATAATTGATACAAATTATAAAATCTCATATTTCATTGTGTTACAAGTTACAACACAAGAAATATGGTTTTCTTTGCGATCCTTAAGAAATGATACCGCTAGAGCCAGAAAGATTTGCTTGTGAATTACTGGAGGTAAACTCTCCTACCATCTCCTTATACCAAAAATTGATTAGTTCAATTTATGGCAATAATCATTTTTGTCCTTAGGTGATTTGATTTTATCACTTTTTTGACCTATGTTTCCGCTCTTGGTTTGTTATTTGTGTGGTCCCTTAACTATCTAATTTATATTATTTTGGTTCTGACAAAATCTTCGACAAACAAACGAAATATAAAATGCAAATAAACTAGAGTGGTGCTGTTGGTACACCACACACTGATCTATTCATACCTCACTTTTTAAAAATTTGATTTAATTAAATAATTAAAAAATGAGGCATGAATAGATCAGTAGGGGGTGTGCCAATAACACCACTCATAAACTATTTTACCCTTTAGAGTCAATTATGCCCGTCTTATTTCTTGTGACCTAATTGATCTTTGACAAACTTGCCCTTCCATATTTTATAGTTTTTCAAAATTGCCACTGGCAATTTTTCATTTTAGTCCTTTTGTTTTCAGTTTACTACAGTTGATTTTTATTTAGACTTTTAATTTCCGTTTCATCCCATTTAGAAAATAAAAAGAAAAAAGAAAAGAAATGGCTTCTTGTTCAAAACGAACAGACAAGGACTCACTGTATGGTTTCGGACAGACTGTGCAAAAAGTTCTTCTCTCAGAGTCATGGAAAAGATTTTCATTGGGGGTTATCGGTTCTTATTGCGTCTTTTGCTGGGATTGTGCTACTGTATCTCTCCATTGTCTATTTCATACAGATAAAAGTAGGCAAGCTGTTTTGTGCGATTGTCATTACTGCCGTGGCTGTTACTGCATCCACTCTTATTTATATTTTGATCACGGACGAACTTTGTAACTCTTAATAATTACTCTCCTTTTTTTATTTTTTGAAAGTTCATTAATTACTCTCGTACTCATTTTTATATCAAATTTAGGTGTAAAAAAGCCCAACTTTTCAGACCTAATAATGAAATGTAATCTACAACTACCAATTGTTAATTAATTGCATGTTCTAGGCTTATGTGTATATAATTATATGAGTAATGTTATTTAATCCATATTTGGTGTCCAAATGACGTGACGTCACTGTAATTCATTCATTTAAATCATGCAAATCTAATACATTTAGATAAATGGATTATATTGATACTATATCATTTGGGCACCAGATTTTGACACTAAATTCGAATTATTATAATTATATTTACATATGCATTAGATTAGATTAATTTATCTGGTCATGCAACCTTTTATCAGTCTTTGAACCACCCTTTATCAGTCTTTGCCACCTTTATCGGTCTTTATCTCAAACGATTGACCTCCACACAAGTGTTAAATGGATTCCAATTACATGTTCAATTTGTTTGACATGGCCCAATTTAGTTAGTCAGATACAAATTGTGATACCATTTTTAGAAAAATGATTTGAATTCGTGTTAAATTATTAGAATGACTTATAATTGCAAAGTCTTTGCTTATGTTTTATTTTTTGAATTATTATAAAATTGAGAATTAGGATAGGCAAATGACTCGAATTCAAATTCTCAGTGTAAAAGAGTATAAAAAGATATTTGTTTAAAGCTGTGAAGTGTTTAATGAAAGTTCTGAGAGTGAAAAGTGAACCAAACTAAGCTTTACAAAGCTCCATTAATGGAGGAGATTTTCATTATCAAAAGAGGTTCACAGTATTGACTACATAGTAAAATTTATGTACAAGCTCTGCAAACACACATAAAACGTGACTCCCTTAAATCCAGGGAATTGTAATTAAGAATGACATCAGCATTCTATAGAAACAGAGTGCTTAGGCTTATAACAGTGATCGATGTGGCCGTGCGTGCATCACTAGCTTACTGTTAGATTACCTCAACTTTCATCGAGTATTTCTTTATATTAGAACCTATGTTAAGTCTGCAATTCTTTTTTTTTTTTAATTTCTCTTTTGTTTTATGAATATTTGATTTTTGTAAACATCTTCCTTTTTTATTCATACCAACACTCCAACCTGAAACATTATTAGACCGAATGAACTATATTTACTAATAGGTGACATTATACATTACTGCCTTCCTTAATTCCATCTAATTACCTACATTTTTATAAAATAAATCTCTTGTTTAAATCACAACCTATCAAAATATTTAACTTCTAATAATATCCTTCAAGTGATAAAAATACAATTGCCTTTCCATCACTTTCCTATTACCTTTCCATCACGTAAATCTAATAATTTATATAAGTGATTACAGCACCATTAAAAGAGATTATATAATCTCCATCATCACTTCAATAAAGAATTATTAAAAATCACAAACCATCAAAGTGTTTAATTTAACTAGTCCTTTGTGGGACGTTTGATTAGTTTTTGATAAAGAGAATGAGAAACGGCGACCTGAAAGGAGCAGATTCCGGCAACAACTCCAACACTAAAGGGAGTGTTATTGGAGCTCCTGTCCAAAACGACAAAAATAGCGCAAGTGATCATAGTTATTATGATCCCAAATTGGAGGTCACTCTAGAAATTCGTGACGATTCTGTCGCCGTCAACAGTGTTCAGCCAGCAACAGAAGGAGAAGGAGGAGAAGGAGGACATGAAGATCCTGAGCCGGAGAGCAAACAGTCTTGGGTTAGGCCCTCCTTGCTTCAAAGCGCCTCACAGCACATCAAATGCATGGTTTCGTTCTCGAGAAGATCCTCCTATGAGTCTACGACACCATCAAATCGGTACGATCAGATGAAATCGGCGGCGGATGCTTTGAAAGGACTGAAGTTCATCACCACCCCCAAGCCTGGCGAGGAGGGAAATCATTGGAATGATGTGGAGAAGCGATTTGACAAACTCACTGCCTCTACCAACGGCCTTCTTCATTCTTCCATGTTTGGTGAATGCATAGGTAAATAATTTCCATATTTCAATCATTCAAAAATAATATAATTTATGTATGTTCATTCAACAGAATCATGATATATATATATATATATATATATATATATATTCATTTAAATTCAATTATAATTTCAAAGAGAATTATGTCAGGAGTTTATAAAATTTTGCTTTATCTGAAATATAGATATGTATAATTTTTTTTTAAACATGGAGGAACCTATTTTTTTATTTATTAGAAACAATGAGCATAGAATTAAGGAGGGTGATAATGACTTTTTTAATTAAGGGATAATTTCACCATTGTCTTTGTAGTTTAAATAATTATCATTTTGACGAGATGAGGTTGGTTCGATAGTAAACCCCTCACACATGCACCATGAAGCTGCGGGTTCGAGTCATCTTCCCTCCCAAAAAAATCACTATTGCTTATTTAGTAGCAAAAAGATCCTTGTTGCTTTGTCCAGCTATAAGAAAAGGTCCCTATTGTTTCAAGTTAGATTAAACTAATTCCTCTAAATAAGTTTCGTGTTAGTGAATAAGAGTATTTATGTGTTTTCTGTATCTTTCTTTTCTCTATGGCTTTTGGTTTGTGGTTGTCCGCTTTGTTTCAGTGCCTCTTTTTGGTGGCTCTGTTCTTAGCTTTCTTCTTGCCTAGGTGCTCTGTTTTTATTTCAGTTGTTTGTCTCCAAGAGGTCCCCCTGCTTTTATCTATTGAACCTTTTCAAAAAAAAAAAGTATTTTTGTACTTTTAGATTCAAATTACTTTTAAGGTGTTTTATTTATTTATTGCAATTTTCAATAAATAATGTATTCAATTTAGCTTTTAAGTAATATATATAAGATTCCAATAGTCCTTTTCAATAAAAGTTAATGAACATGTTAACGGTAGCAATTCAGAGAGACCAGTTGGATACAAATTGAAACAAGGATTGAACTAATAAATCTATAATTTTTCAAACAATATTTAATGACATTGATATATTACCTTTAATTAATGAAAATATATGACAAGATGAAGTTAATTTAGTGGCGATCTTACGGGTGGGTTTGGGGTGTGGTGGTCCTCTCCGCACCCCGCCCCATTTAATTTTTGAAACCTTATCCCCACATAAAACCCCACAATATATGAGGGGATACCCATCCCCACCCATTTGCCCCATTTAACACATTTATCAAAATAATAAATATATAACCTAATGAATATGATATAATATATAAAGTAATTCCAACAAATTATTTAAAATCATCTCATAAACATTAAAAATAAACATAATTCTAACAATTAAACAAATAAATTCAATAATTTTTAAACATAACACTAAAAGATAAAAACTATATAATAATAAAATAAATATTATATTTTAAGCGGAGAGGGGTGAAGCTGGACAGGGATTATAAAACTCATCCCCGCTCCATACCCATTGCGGGTTTTACAATCTATCATCATCCCTGTCCCATTCCCACCAAATTGAAACTCATCCCAACCCAAAAGTGCAGGTCCTTGAGGGGCCCCATACCCATGGATTGTTTTGCCATCCCTAGATAAACTGAGTCTCTCCCCTCCCCACAAAAAACCCCAAATCATTTTAATATATATTTTAAAAAAATAATAATAATGAAGATATATATTAATAATCTTTTTTTTTCTATTTTATATATGATGGTAGGCATGAAGGGCGATTCTAAGGAATTTGCAGGCGTGTTATTTCGAGCAGTTGCTCAAAAGCACAAAATAAATGGTGAATCCATTAACAAGACACAACTCGAAGATTTTTGGCACCAGATTTCTGATGAAAGCTTCGGCTCCAGACTCAAAACTTTCTTTGACATGTTTGTATTTTACTATTTTATTATATCTTTTTGTTTATTTATTTTAATTAATTAATAGTTTTACTAAGTATATATTATAATGGGTGATCATGCAGTGTAGATAAAGATGCTGATGGAAAAATCACAAAAGAAGAAATTAGAGAGGTAAAATTTTTTGTTTTTCTTTTAAATTGGAAAAATAATAATGACACCTAAAAAGGTAGTTAAGCATAATTAAATAGCATTTCAAAATTATAAATTAACAATATTATGAAATATTTTTGATGGGTATGTGTAGATTATCAGTTTAAGTGCCTCTGCAAACAAGCTTTCCAAAATTCAAAAACATGCCGAGGAATATGCAGCATTGATCATGGAAGTATTAGACCCTGATAAAGTCGGATACGTCATGGTAATTAAAATCGAATCCATTTCCTTTTGCTATAAATTATTAGAAATTATTAAGTGTGGACAGTCAAAAATTTTAAACTTCTGCAACTACAAAACTACTACATTGTTTTAGTGCGGAATTACGTTCGGTACATTATATCAGGAAAAAAAAAACTTTAAACTAGATATAATTATATAATTCTCTAGTCATGTCAATCTTGAAAAAAAAAAATCATGACCGAAGTTACATAATGTTGTTGATATGTAATTAAACGTCTAATTTTGTAACATTGTGAAAATGGTTCCACAACGTTATGTAGCTTGGATTCTGAAATTTATTTAATAAAATTTTACAGCTGACCTGATTGGAGAAGCAGCTCTGCTAAATACATGTAAAAGTTGAGAATTCTTCGAGGTCAAATTTTTTACACAGCCCAGGCTTTGCATCTGAAAATTGTTCAATGTGCTGAACAGGTTAATAAGCTGGAAACTCTGCTTCTTCAATCTCCAAACAAATATGAGAAGGTATTAAGCAAGAAACACAAGCCAACACAGGAGAACAATCCATTAGAGAGATGGTATCAGAAGGTCAAGTACTTTCTTATAAATCATTGGCAAAAGGTCTGGATTCTGATGCTATGGATTGGAATTGTTTTGGGCTTATTCGCGTACAAGTTTGTACAATTTCGAAACAAAGCTGCATATGATGTGATGGGCAATTGTGTTTGCATCGCTAAAGGAGCAGCAGAGACACTTAAATTCAACATGGCTTTGATATTACTACCGCTCTGCCGCAAAACCATTACCTGGCTCAGAAACGAAACCAAGTTAGGAGGAGTTGTGCCCTTCGACAACAATTTAGATTTTCATATAGTAATAACTCAATCCCAGAGTTCTTTGCTAATCTAACATCTTATTAATTAATAACGCGACGTTTACTAATGTATGTCCTTTATTTTGTAGGTGATTGCTGCTGGAATTGCCATTGGAGTTATATTACATGGTGGATCTCTTCTAACTTGTGATTTCCCGATACTTATTCACGCGACCAAGGAAGAATACGAGCCAATGAAGCCATATTTCGGGGAGGAGCAACCGCAGAACTACTGGTGGTTTTTGAAGGGAGTGGAAGGAGTGACTGGTATAATAATGGTGGTGTTGATGGCCATAGCATTCACATTAGCCAATCCATGGTTTCGGCGTAACAAGCTCAAAAACATTCCCGAATTCTTCAAAAGGCTCACCGGTTTCAATGCCTTCTGGTACTCGCACCATCTCTTTGTAATTGTCTATGCTCTCCTAATTGTCCATGGCATTAATTACCTCCACTTCAGCAAGACATGGTATCAGAAAACGGTGAGATACGTGAATTATTCGATATTATCGTGTAAGATAGTTCAATACATATTTTATGGCCTTTCAGAGACTTAATTTTAACTTTATTTGCAGACATGGATGTATCTAGCAGTTCCAGTTTCGCTTTATACTTGTGAGAGGTTGATCAGAGCCTTTAGATCAAGCACCGAGACTGTTGAGATTATCAAGGTTATACAACTAGTTTTTTCTTTAGTTAATTTCCCATTTAAATTAAAAGCCATTATTTAAACTCAAATGTTCCAATTTAAAGATTGATTTTCATGTTTGACTAATTGAGACATACTGATTATAAGATTATTGATGAACATTAAAGGCTTCAGTTTATCCTGATGTCTTGGCATTGCACATGTCCAAACCCGAGGGCTTCAAATATGAGAGTGGACAGTACATATTTGTTAATTGCTCCGCGATCTCTCCTTTTGAATGGTACGGTATAGAGAAATTAAATATGCTTACATTTATCGTAAAGACACATGTTTAATATTCGAAAAGTGAAAGTCATTGTCAAGGTCATGACTTCCCATAACCATTAACGAAATTGACGCGAACAGGCACCCGTTTTCCATCACTTCAGCACCAGGAGACGACTACCTTAGTGTTCACATTCAAGCAATTGGTGATTGGACTCGCCAACTCAAAACTGTCATCTCCAAGGTACCTCAGCCTCCTCACACCGGGAAGAGCGAAACTTCTAGAGAAGAAGGAAGCAACACCGGCGGGTATGTCACTTTGATTTTTAATTTTAGAATTAGATCTATAATAATTAGGATCCTCTGTTAATACAAGTTAACCTCTATTAATAAAGGAGAATACGAAAGAAATGAATCAGCAATTATAAGTAATAATAATATGTCACAAAATCTTTGAAAGTTTAATGCAATTTCAAGTAAGTACCAAATCTTCAAACTTTAATATAACTTAGTAAGAGTTCAAATAAGTTGAAAATCTTCAAACTTGTCTCTTATGTTTTGTGTATCGATGGACAATGCAGCTTTCCGGAAATTAAGATCAACGGTCCATATGGAGCACCAGCACAAGGCTATAAAACATACGATGTGGTGTTACTAATAGGGCTAGGAATTGGTGCCACCCCCATGATCAGCATTGTCAAGGACATCATCAATAACATACAAAAACAAGACAACTCAGAATCAGCCCTAGAAAACGGCAAATACAGCTCCAAAGCTGCGGCGCCGTCAACGTTTAGGACAAAGAAGGCTTACTCCTACTGGGTTACAAACAATCAGCAGTCCTTTAAATGGTTCAGAGATATAATGAACGAAGTGGCCGAAGCGGATGAAAAGGGAGTGATAGAACTCCATAATTACTGCTCAAGTGTTTTTAAAGAAGGAGATGCTAGGTCAGCCATGATTTCCATGCTCCAGTCACTACACCATGCGAAGAACGGTGTGGATGTGGTGTCTGAGACACGCGTCAAATCCCACTTCGCTAAACCTAATTGGCGCCAAGTTTACAAGAACGTTGCTGCCTGCCATCCTAATTCTACAATTGGTCAGTATTTTTTTTCTGGAGCCATTCCATTCTCTAGTGCATACATACATTTCTTACATTTCTGCTTTATTTTCGTCATTCATTGGATATAATGCAGGAGTTTTCTATAGTGGGACACCTGCAGCAATAAAACAGTTAAGGGAACTAGCTTTGGAGTTCTCAGACAAGACCACCACTGTCTTTGAATTTCATAAAGAAAACTTTTAAGCATAAATAGTTTGTTATGTAGGCCTTTTTAGTCAAACAATAAGGATGTTTATTGTTTTTACCCAACATTAGTATTTTTATTGTTTTTACCCAATAATTAGCTGTGAAGACCTAAATGCCCCTCACTATTTTCTTTTATCTCTTCTCTCTCCCTTGGTTAGAATCATTAATTGATTTTTCATTCTCTCTCTTCAATCTCTTCTTTCTCTCCTCTCCCCACCACAATTTTTTTCTACCAGATCTCCTCTTCAATCTCTTCCTTCTTTATCTCTCTTCAATCTCTTCTTTCTTCGGTCTCTCTCTTCGTTCTCTCACTGCCGCCGTTCTTCAACCGCGCCGACAACCTCGTCTCCGGCGGCCGCTCATCTCCGATGGTCGCTGCCTCTTCTCCAGCCGTCTCCAGTTGTGGTTTTTCCATATCCACAATTTTTTTTTAATAAAGAGATCCAGATCTAGAATTTGTTGGAATTGATTCTGGGTTTTGTGGTGGTTTTGGTTCTGGGTTTGATGATGATGGGGTTTGTGGTGGTGATGTACTGATGTGATTCGGTTGATGATGTTGGTGGATTTTGGTTTGAATTAAAATTGATTTTGGTGAATGGTTTTATTTTGTTCAAAGGTTTTTAGTTTTTAGTTTTTAGTTTTATTTATTTATTTTTCGTTTGAAGAGATCTGAAAATCCATCCAGATCTCTTCAAATATTTTTTAAATTTTATTTTGAATGAGAAAATCTGGAAAATTTTCAAATCTGGAAAATTTTCCAGATTTTTTTAAACACACCAGTATACCAATTAAACACATCAGGGCAACCCAATTAAACACACCAGGGCAACCCAATTAAACACACAAGGTGTAAATCAATTAAACATACCAGGACAGACCAATTAAACACACAAAGGCAGACTAATTAAATACACCAGTCAAAAATCAATTGAACACACCAGGGTAGACCAATTAAATACACCAGGACAACTCAATTAAACACACCAGGGCAGATCAATTAAACACACCAGAGCAACGACCAATTAAACACACAATGGAAAATCAATTAAACACACCAAGTCTAACACAATTAAACACATCCGAGAAGAAGAAGAAGAATACTAGAGGTCTGGGAAGAAGAGGAAGAAAAAGAAAAAGAAATTAAAAAAATTGTTTTTTTTTCCGGGAAGAAAAAGAAAAAGAAAATAGAGAATGTTTTTATAAAGAAGGGCAATTTTGTCCAAATGGTGGATATTTTGGTAGAAACAATAAAAATACTAATCTTGGGTAAAAACAATAAATCCACTAATTTTATGGTTAGTTTTAAAGTTCTCCATATATATATATATATATATATATATATATATATATATATATATATCCTGAGAAATAGATAGTTTGTGTTTAGAGTGATATCCATCTAATGTTGTAGAATAACTGTAATTTTGTATTCATTGATGCTAACTCCAAAGTCCAATGTTGTATATATTGGGTTTGTTTATCATCTTAAAATTCTTTGAATTAAGTAATTAATTCAAATATATAATCCTTTGTTAGTAGTCTAATGATTAGTGTTTTCTCTCTTACTTCTATTCTTGGTTTTGTTATGTCTTCACTCCCTTCCACGTTTGTTATGGAAAAACAGAGAGATTTATAGGCAGAAAATTAAACAGAGAAGAGAAATAGATAAAAAGATTAACAATGGAGGTTTAATTTAAGAGAAATGATACCTTTGATGTCTGCTTGAAGAAGGTTAAAATGAAAGTAGATATCAACTTGTGCACAAAGAGAGAGAGAGTGTGTGTATATATATATATATATATATATATATATGTTAGGGATTTGAACCGACGATTGCGGAAATGACATACCTAATATACGCTTATAACTCATAGCAATTAATACCTTCAATATATAGCAGAAAAATAAGATGAGAGAAAATAAACCAATCACAACACAAGATATACGTGGAAAACCAAAATCGGGTAAAAAATCACGGCCGTCAGGACGACAGAGAAAGTTTCATTATATGATAAATTGTTACAACCATACACTCAAGGATTCTCTCTCATACCTCAACCCCAAAACTAGCTCACAATGCTCACATGATCCTCACCAAGAACCCCTCAATATCCCCTAGGTCTCCCTTGAATATCACACATGGATCTCATCCTTGATCCACTGATATTCTCTTGGATCCCTCCCCTGATATTCCCAAGGGTCTTTTACCCGGATCTCTCCACTCTCTGATGTTACATGGTGTTTTTGACTTCACACAAAATAACCTAATTATAAGGTCTATTTATACTAGCTATAAAGAGTTTAAGATGAAATGAAATCCTACTCCTAAACGTACAAGAATTATTTGTTCAACATAAATACTATTTCCGATTTATGACAAGTCTTCTTGTAAGGAGGAATCTTTTTCCTTCAAACAAAAGACTTTCCTATTCCGCATGAAAACAAACTCTTTTTCCTTTTCTGATAAGCACAAGAACTTCCTAGAATAAAACCTTTCCTATTTTGGGCAACTTCCAGTACCTGTGCAAAATACGCGGTTACTGCGGTCTGAGTTGCGGTGTGCACTCGCTTTCTACACCACTGAATACTTCTAGAACCGACCGCTCAGTAAACCGCAGTCTGCTCCTCTTACCTATGACGCGGTCTCCACCGAGCTTGATCTCCTGGAATCGACCGCTCCTTGTGCCGCGGTCCATGCGCTTGTCCTCGCCGCGGTTCCTTTCAGAATCCGTTTTCTTAGTTCTTCTTCGGTCTTCAAGCCTCTCTTAAACACCATCTTCAATCTTCCAAATGTATCCCACGTCTCCAAGAAGTTTCACATCTGTTGAGTCTAGTTTGGTTCACATTGGGTTCACTTGAGAATACGAGCAAAAACCTAACAATTCTCCCATTTGGCTTGAATTCTCAAGACCTTTGTCCACAGCCACAATTCTCTATACTAAGAATCAACATACCCCACCACAAGGTATAACCACTTAGGAATGAACCATCCTAAGATTTTTTTTCTTCCTTTTTTTGTGTTCGTTGTTCCGGCACCATGTTGAAAATAACCTACTGAAATTGTGGTGCAACTCCTCACGTCAGATTATCAAGGAGTTCGTCAGTCATCGACATCCTTGTCCACCATACACCTTACATCACTTTTTACCCAATGTCCTATGCACAATTATGGACCACTAGCAGCAACATATCCTCTTTCATGACTAGTGGGGAAAACTGCCAAAAGGATAAACATATCCTTACATCACCCAACCTCAGTGAAAGACCTTTTGTCCTTACATCACATACATGGTGAAAGACTTGCTACTATAACTGGGAGTGCTTTGTCGGATAAGCCACACACCACACACCACACCAGAGACTTCCAGCATTCCTTTTTTTTAATACATATACATGAGTTTTTTTTTTTATCGTCTTGTGTAACCCAGATTGGATCTCCATGACTCGTACCTGCCACCACAAGCCAAACTTCTCTTCCATCGAATTCTCTTTTCATCAAACCCTACTGATTTCGAAACCGCTTTCAAAATGTATCTCCATTGTTAAACCCATATTAGGCAACTATCATCACCATCTCAATACCACCAAGTCCTCCATACAATCTCCCGTAAAGACTTGACACCGACATCGCCAAACCATATGGCTCTGATACCAATTGTTAGGGATTTGAACCGATGATCGAGGAAACAACATGCCTAATATACTTCCATAAGTCATAGCAATTAATAACGTCAATAGCAGAAAAATAAGATGAGAGAAAATAAACCGATCACAACACAAGATATACGTGGAAAACCAAAATCGGGTAAAAAACCACGGCCGCCAGAATGACAGAGAAAGTTCCACTATATGATAAATTGTTACAACCATATACTAAAGGATTCTCTCTCACACCTCAACCCCAAACCACACTCACAACGCTCACATGATCCTCACCAAGAACCCCCCAAATATCCCCTAGGCCTCCCATGAATATCACCCATGGATTTCATCCTTGATCCACTGATATTCCCTTGAATCCCTCCCCGGATATTCCCATGGTTCTCTCACCTGGATCTCTCCACTCTCTGATGTTACATGGTGTTTTTGACTCCACACAAAATAACCTAATTACAAGGTCTATTTATACTAGCTATAGAGAGTTTAAGATAAAATAAAATCCTACTCTTAAACGTACAAGAATTACTTGTTCCACATAAATATTATTTCTTATTTATGACAAGTCTTCTTGTAAGGAGAAATTTTTTTTCCTTCAAGCCCAAGACTTTCCTATTCCGCATGAAGACAAATCATTTTTCCTTTTCTGATAAGCACAAAAACTTTCCAGAAGAAAACCTTTCCTATTATCATCCAACTTCCAGTACCTGTGCAAAATACGACGTTACTGCGGTCTGGGTCGCGGTGTGCACCCCGCTACCTACACCGTTGAATACTTCTAGAACCGACCGCTCAGTAAACCGCGGTCTGCGCCTCTTGCCTATGCCACGGTCTGCACCACGCTTGATCTACTGGAATCGACCACTCCTTGTGCCGCGGTCCATCCGCTTGTCCGTACCGCGGTCCACGCCGCAGTTCCTTTCGGAATCCATTTCTTCAGTTCTTCTTCTGTCTTCAAGCCTCCCTCAAACACCATCTTCAATCTTCCAAACACATCCCACGTCTCCAAGAAGTTTCACATCAGTTGAGTCTCGTTTGATTCACATTTGGTTCACTTGAGACTACGAGCCAAAACATAACAATATAATATGTATTTTATTAATTTTTTTTGTCAAAGTAATTACATATTCAACCGAATGCTGATGTGTCACTAATAAAAACTTAGAAACACGTAATAGTAACACATGTTAAAATCTTTTTTTTACGGTATCTATATATCTACCTATATATATCATGTATTTCTTTTTTGAAATTTTTTGTCATTGACAGGATTCGAACCGAAAGTCATTTGCCCAAACTTCAACCTTGTTCATCTACCAGCCGAGTTACGCTTTGGGGACAGTTAAAAACTCATTGCGTATAACGATAGTCCATATTTGAATCGCCACACCACATGTGTGATATAGTGATAGTCCGGAAAGGTTTTCACCATCGACACGACAAAGAACATGAACTACGACGAGCTTTTCCCTGTTGAAGCCAAAACGTTCGGCTATAAGCCCAAATCCAGCTTCGAATCGATCTCCCTCGTCGCAGTGATTCAGACCCAGTCGAGAATCAACCCGCCGCTATCATGATTCACACCAGCTCCGAATCAATCCCGTCGCCACAATGCAAATCGATCGGCGAGGGTCTGTGGATGATGGAGTTTCAAAGATAGATGTATGGTTTCTAGGTTTAATTTTATTGAATGAGTGAGAGAGATGTGATTGAACGAGAGAGATTAGAGATAAGATACAATTGGAAATATTGGTTTGTTATTTATACCAATACGGGTACAATTGTCAATAAAAGTTTCATTTAACTGTTCCTTTGACTTCGCATGTTTTGCAGAAGCCCTTTCAAAAGAAACACCTATGGTAGTGCTTCTTATATAAAAGCTTTCAAAGTCAAGAAGCTCTTCTCCTGTTTTACCCAAACAACTGCAACAATTACTTTTGGGTCTCAAAAGAACTTCCAAGCCTCTCAGAAGCTTTCCCAAACAACGCCTTAATGAGCTAGACTAAGCTATGTCTGCCATTCTGGAATATATATATATATATATATATATATATATTTACAATTGGGCCTTCATTTAGAGTTCATTACAATTTTACCACATATTTAAATTGGAATTCACCATTCACTTAAACAAAATTTATAAATATACTAACCCACATGTTTAGTCGATTTCTGTAAGAAAAAATACCCCTTTTAACTAAAAGCTTAAGGGAGTTCCTATTTTTTCCCGGTATTAGTGTTTTGGTTGTTTTTAATAAACTTTCCACTGAATAGATAAATTTACCCATGCACCAGATTAAACATACTGAAAATTAAACACACTAGAAATTAAACACACTAATAATTAAACTAGCGGTGTGTTTAATGATGAAAACTAGAGGTGTGTTTAATTGGAAAAGACTGCTGTGTTAAATTTCAGTGTGTTTAATTTGGTGCAGGGGTAAATTTGTCTCTTCTGTAAAAAGTTTGGTATAAACAACCAAAACAATAATGTTGGCTAAAAATAGGAACTCCACTAATTATATGGTTAGTTTTTATTTTAACCCATATTACATCCCTACCCCACCCATTTGTTCTCTTTGTAATTTTTTTTGGCTTTATTTTGTGTCGAGTGTTTCCATTGTAATGTCTTCGCTGTATCTTGGATTTTCATCTTATCTCACACCTATACTATAAAATAGTGGGTTCACATCGTATTCCTTTTTTTAAATCTGAATTTTTTTATAATATTTTAAAATATAAAATAATAATTTTAAACAAAATAAATAATTATTGTTTGTGTTACTTTTAATAATTGACAAAGAGACTATTGTATTTGAAATTTACATTGATAAATTGAATGATTAATAAAATTAGTGGTATTTTATATGTTCACTTAACACGTATCTACTATTTAGTCTTTAGTCTTGTCTGATACAAAATTCTTGGTTATTATTAATCACATGTATTTATAGGCTAATGCATATGTAATTATATATATATATATATATATATATATATATATATATATATTTTGGTTAAAGGGAGGGCAAAGGCACAAGACAAAAAGACAGAAATAGCAAAAACAAAACAAAAAAGCAAAACCAAACTAAACAACACAGGGGACGAGTCAGGCAAAGGCCAGACCTTTGACATCATCATCCAAAAAACTAATCAGCTAAGGAGGAGGGTCTTCATATGTAATTATATTCTGCACATGCATTAGATTAACTTCTCAGTCTTTTTTATATAAAAAGTATTTTATAATTTGGCTTTTCGTATACAATTGAATGCCACCTTTTATCGGTCTTTGCTACCTTTATAAATCATGCTAATAAAGTAATAATTTAATAATTTAACACTTTTGCATAAAGGTGGCAAAGACTTAACAGTGCAAAGTCTTCGTCGTTTATGTCTTTTTTATTTTTTTCTTATAATTATTTGAGAATTGGGAGAGAGGATCAGAGGATAAGTCCAATTTGATCAGATTTTTTTGTGGGTGTTAGAATATATTATATCATTAAAAAAACAATTAAAATTTTTTTTTTGTAGGTGTTAGAATATATTATACCATTTAAAAAAACAAGTTGTCATTATATTTATCAACAGGAAGATGGTTCAACCGGTAGATGGACGAGATTAAAACTTAGGTAAATGATTCTTAAGTCAGCGGTTCAAATCCTAAAATTGAGGATCGTTCAGTTTTCAAATATAAAAAAACGACCCCTAACTCGGCAATTATCATATTATTTAATATATATATATATATATATTATTTTAAGAATCATTACTTTTCAAAAACAAAAGTTTAATTTTTGTAAACCAAATTTAATTAAAATTTAATGGATAATAACGAGTTCTTTAACTATTTAAGTCCTGTATAGTAACATGATCTTTTGAAAGTGCAAACACTTTTATGTCGATACTTTTGTGTAGATATAAACAAAATTAAAAAAGATTACATAATCGAGCTCCTCCCTAATTCCATCTAATTAATTACCTACAATTTTATAAAATTAATCTCTTATTTAAATCACAACCCATCAAAGTGTTTAACATATATAATACCTTCCATAGACGTGATGAGATTGGTATAGTGTTATTCCCAGCACATCTATATCATATTGTGGGTTCGAGTCATCCCCTCTTTAAACCTCAAATAATTATGTAATACTTCAAATAATAAAAATGTTTTCCTTTTAAGTGATAAAAATGCAATTGCCTTTCCATCACTTTCCATCACATCTAATTTATAAAAGAGATTACAACATTAAAAGAGATTATATAATCTCCCTAGCTCCTGATCACTTCTATATACTATTCAATTATTTAAAATCACAAACCATATTCAAAGTGTTTAATTTAACCAGTCCTTTGTGGGTTTGATTAGTTTTTGATCAAAAAATGAGAAACGACGACGTGAAAGGAGCAGATTCCGGCAACAACTCCGACACTAAAGAGAGTATTATTGGAGCTCCGGTCCATAATGATCAGACGGCGACTGAAGGAGGAGAAGATAAAGGAGAAAGAGAAGGACATGAAGATTCTGAGCTGGAGAGCAAACCGTCTTGGGTTGGGTCCAAGCTTCGAAGAGCCTCGCAGCACATCAAACGCATTGCTTTGCTAGCCAAAATACCCTCCAGTAGGTCTACGACGCCGTCAAAGCGGTACGATCAGATCAAATCAGTGGCGGATGCCTTGAAAGGACTGAAGTTCATCACCACCACGTCCGGTGAGGAGGGAAATGATTGGAATGCTGTGGAGAAGCGGTTTGAAAAACTCACTGCCTCCACCGATGGCCTTCTTCACTCTTCCAAGTTTGGTGAATGTATAGGTAACTAATTTTCTGTATTTTAATCTATGATTTTTTATGCAGTAGGACCTTTCAATAGAATCATGCTATACTTACAATTACATGATTTCTATCGGAATTTTTTTTTTAACTATTACACTATTACAAAAATTTAGAGTTTTTCTAGAGAAATAGAAGACTCGAACGTCCTGCAACAGGCTGTAAATGTGAGAGGTGTTACCACCAGACCAATGTCATCTCGTCAATTTTTTTTTTGTTTGAAATATTACAAGAATTTGAGGGTTTTTGGGAGGGGAGAAACTCGAACCCACAACCTCGTGGTGTATGTGTAAAGGAATTTACAACTGGATCGACTAATCTCATCTCGTTCTCGTCTCGTCAAATTAATTTTAAAATGAACCATGCAAAATGTGTGTATATATATCAATAATTCTACTTTACCCAAATTTGTTGTTCAAATCCGGTACCAAAATGATGTGGCAAATTGTATTAGATTTGTATTATTTAAATGAATGGATCAAAACTATTGCCACATCATTTGGACACCAAATTTTGTATATATATATATATATATATATATATATATATATATATGAGTCTTTACAATTTTGTTTTATTTGAATTTTCTGTCCCGAAAAAAAAATATAAATATATATATATATATATATATATATTTATATATGAGTCTTTACAATTTTGTTTTGTAAGGTAGGTGTTGATGATTGATGACTTTATTTAAATAAGAGACAATTTAACCATCATCTCTATAGTTTAAATATTTATCAAATTAATCCCTATTATTATTTTGGTAGAAAAAAGGATCCTTGATATTTTATCCGAGTATCAAAAAAATTAAGGTGTTGTTTGGATCAGTTTTTAAAAACGGTTTTTTGTTTTCAAAAACAAAATAATAGTTTTAAAATTGTCTGTTTATCTATTTTCCAAAAAACATTTTTGAAAAAGAAAAACCGTGCTTTTAAATATATAATTAAAAAGTTAAAAATAAAAATCTATTGTTTTTCATTTTCAAAATAAATCACAACTTTCTTTCCAAACAACTATTTTACTTATTCATAAAATAATATCAAACATATTTACATCGTTATCAAAATTTGAAAACTATTTTGAACTAACACTACCAAACACATTATATTTTATGAAATATGGTTTTTAAAAAATGATTTTCATTTTTAAAATTAATTTTCAAAAACACCATTTTAAAAATGCTATCAAACGCGCTCATGTTGTTTCAAGTTAGATTAAAACAGTGTCTCTAGACATTTTCCATTAAGTTTTCTGTTAGTGAATAACAATATTTTAGTACTTTCATATTTAAATAATCTTTAAGTAATTTTGTTTCAGTAGTTATTCAATAGTTTTTTTTTTTGGTAATTTTATAAATAATTTTTTGGGCAATATTTCGAGGTCAATTTTATAATTTCAATAAATAATATGGTCAATTTAGGTTTTAAGTATTATATGTTACAGTACAATAGTGTTTTTTTTCAAAGCGTTGAACTAAATTGATAATTATTCAAACAATACTAATGATTTTTAATATTTTCCCTTAATTAATGAATATATATATATATAATAATCTGTGTGTCTTTTATTTTTTTTTAATCTCTTTTATTTTTATTTATTTTTATCTATGTTATTATGATAGGCATGAGGGATTCTAAGGAATTTGCAGGCGAGTTATTTCGGGCAGTTGCTCAAAAGCATAAAATAAATGGCGACTCCATCAACAAGACAGAGCTCAAAGATTTTTGGCACCAGATTTCTGATGAAAACTTCGGACTGAAAACTTTCTTTGACATGTTCGTATATATAATTATATTTTTTTTTGTTCTTTTGATTTATGATTATTTAATTAGTTTATAATCTTAATTAATTAATAGTTTTTACTAAATTTATGTATTATATTGGGTGATCATGCAGTGTAGATAAAGATGCTGATGGAAAAATCACAAAAGATGAAATCGAAGAGGTAAAATTTTCTCTTCTGTTCTTTTTTAAATGAAAAAATAATTAATGCCACCTAAAAAGGTAATTAAGCATAATTATATAGCATTTCAAAAGTTATTAATTAACAATATTATGAAATATTTGATGGGTGTAGATTATCAGTCTCAGTGCATCTGCAAACAAGCTTGACAACATTCAAAACCGAGCAGAGGAATATGCAACATTGATCATGAAAGTATTAGACCCTGATAAAGTCGGACACATCATGGTAATTATAATCGAATCCTTTTCAATTCTCAAATGCGGACGGTCCGAATTTTATACTTGTGCAACTATTCCTTTGATTAGTGCCAAAGTTATATAAAGTTGGGCAACTGGTTCCACAACGTTATCTATCTAAAAGTTGAGGATTCAAGTAACATTAATTTTTAACACAGTCTAGGCTTTGCATCTGAGAATTTTTCAACGTGCTGAACAGGTTAATAAGCTGGAAACTCTGCTTCTTCAACCTCCAAACAAATATGAGAAGGTATTGAGCAATAAACACAAGCCAACACACGAGAACAATCCATTAGAGAGATGTTATCAGAAGTTGAAGTACTTTCTTATAAATCATTGGCAAAAGGTCTGGATTCTAATGCTGTGGCTTGGAATTGTTTCGGGCTTATTCGCGTACAAGTTTGTGCAATATCGAAACAAAGCTGCATATGATGTGATGGGCTATTGTGTTTGCATAGCTAAAGGAGCAGCAGAGACACTTAAATTCAACATGGCTTTGATATTACTACCGGTCTGCCGCATCACCATCACTTGGCTCAGAAACCATACCAGATTAAGAGGAGTTGTGCCCTTCGACAACAATTTAGATTTTCATATAGTAATAACTCGATCACAGAGTTCTCTGCTAATCTAACCTCTTATTAATAGTGCGTCGTTTACTAGCGTATGCCCCTTATTTTGTAGGTGATTGCTGCTGGAATTGCCGTTGGAGTTATACTACATGGTGGATTTCATCTAGCGTGCGATTTCCCGAGACTTATTCAAGCGACTGAGGAAGAATACGAGCCAATGAAGCCTTATTTCGGGGAGGAGCAACCACGGAACTACTGGTGGTTTGTGAAGGGGGTGGAAGGAGTGACTGGTATAATAATTGTGGTGTTGATGGCCATAGCATTCACATTAGCTAATCCATGGTTTCGGCATAACAAGCTCAAAAAGATGCCCAAACCCTTCAAAAGGCTCACCGGTTTCAATGCCTTCTGGTACTCTCACCATCTCTTCGTAGTTGTCTATGCTCTCCTAATTGTCCATGGCATTTACCTCTACCTGGTCAAGGCATGGTATCAGAAAACGGTGAGCTATGTACCAATTGTTCCGATAATACTATCGTGTAAGATTGTTCAATACATATTTTATGTCCCTTCAGAGACTTGATTTTCACTTTTGTTGCAGACATGGATGTATCTGGCAGCTCCAGTATTGCTTTATACTTGTGAGAGGTTGATTAGAGCCTTTAGATCAAGCATCGAGACTGTTGAGATTATCAAGGTTATACAACTAGCTGCTTTTTAAAAGCATTTAATTAAATTAAATGTTCCAATTTGATTCATGTTTGATTTGAGACTTGCATACTGATTATAATGATGAACAATATTGAAGGCTTCTGCTTATCCTGGTGTCTTGGCATTGCACATGTCCAAACCCAAGGGCTTCGAATATGAGAGTGGACAGTACATGTTTGTCCATTGCTCCGCGGTATCCCCTTTTGAATGGTAAGTGATATAAGAATTTATATGTACCGTACCGTAAAGACACATGTTATTTATTCAGAAAGCAACAACGAGATGAGATTTGGTTCGATGGTAAAACCCCTCACACATGCACCATGAGGTTGCGGATTCAAATCCTCCTCCTCCCTAGAAAAACCCACAATTTATATAATAGCCTAAGATTTCAAAAAAAAAAAAAATTCAGAAAGAGACAGTTATTGTCAAGGTTACTTCGCATTACCATTAACGAAATTGATGCATACAGGCACCCCTTTTCCTTTACATCAGCACCGGGAGATGACTACCTTAGTGTTCATATTCGAGCACTTGGTGATTGGACAAGGCAACTCAACACTATCTTCTCCAAGGGACCTCAGGCTCTTCCTGGTACTATTCCTACCAGGAAGAGTGAAACTTCCAGAGGAGGAAGAACCACCGGCGGGTATGTTACTTTTATTCTTAATTCTACATAAATTGTATATATGAGCGGATGATTATATATAGTACCGTTAATACTTACAATTTTGATTTTAAATAATACTATATGTCATAAGATCTTTAAAAGCTTAATAAGAGTTCAAATAAGTATAAAATCTTTGAACGTGTCTCTTATGTTTTGTGTATCAATATGGTCAATGCAGCTTTCCGAAAATTAAAATCGACGGTCCATATGGAGCTCCATCACGAGACTATAAAACATACGATGTGGTGCTACTAATAGGGCTAGGAATTGGAGCCACCCCTATGATCAGCATTGTCAAGGACATCATCAATAACATACAAACAAAAGAAAACAACTCAGAATCTGCACTAGAAAATGGCGACTCCAGTTCCAAATCCGTGGCACAATCCACGTTCAGGACAACGAAGGCTTATTACTACTGGGTTACAAAAGAGCAGCAGTCCTTTGACTGGTTCAAAGAGATAATGAATGAAGCGGACAAAAAGGAAGTAATAGAACTCCATAATTACTGCTCAAGTGTTTTTAAAGAAGGAGATGCTAGGTCTGCCATTATTTCCATGCTCCAGACACTACACCATGCGAAGAACGGTGTGGATGTCGTATCCGAAACACGTGTCAAATCCCACTTCGCTAAACCTAATTGGCGCGAAGTTTACCAGAACATTGCTAATTGTCATCCTAATTCTAGAATCGGTCAGTTATTCTATTATTTTTCTGGAGCATTCTCTGGTGCAAACCTATACACATGTCTGCTTTATTTTCGTCCAAACGAATAGAATCTCAATGGTTGGATATAATGCATGCAGGAGTTTTCTACTGTGGGCCACCTGCAGCGATAAAGAAGTTAAGGGAACTAGCTTTGGAGTTCTCTGACGCGACCTCCACTGTATTTGAATTTCATAAAGAAAACTATTAAGCAAACAAGCAGACTATGTATTATGATGAGGAAGGTGAGAATATATATATGTTATATTTCCTGAGAAATAATTTGTGTTTGAGTGATATCGATAGGCATGTTTGGTGCATTGTACTGTATTATATATGATTGAACTGGATTGGATTGGATTGCATGTATTATCTTTGTATAATCTTATGTTTGGTGATGTGTTGTATTAATTTTTTTTTTTGAAATATTAGATTGTATATATTTTTTAAAGTATTACAAGAACTATTACAATAGGGATATCGATTCCTACCGAGATTAAACAATATATATATATATATGTTGCCTGAATATCTACCCCCATAACGGAGATATCTACCCCCAGTCCCCCATAAACCAGTGAGAGAAAACATCCCAACATTGCTTGTAAAATATGCATAGTGAGATTTGAACTCCTCACCACTAATGTGGAAGGGAGGTGAACTACCATCTACGGTAAGAAGTGATGTGCTATTAAATTGTATTAAGTTGACACAAAAATTATTAGGGGTTCACTTTTTCCAAGTGTAATTTTAAGACTATCATCAACTTAATAACTTAAGTTTAAATAGCACCTAAAGTGTGGATCTAATAAAACTCTCCTTAAAACACACTCAAAAAAATAAATCTTGCACTTTTTGTATTTCTGAGACTTAATTTGTATTTTCGAGACTTATTTTTTAATTTCTAAGACTTTTCAAATAATTTTCGAGATATTTTGATAATTTATGCTACTTTTTGACAGTTTCTGAGACTTTTTTTATAGTTTTCGAGGCATTTTTGAGACTTTTTACCATCTTTGAGACTTTGTGTAAAGATGAAAATTTTCAAAAAAAATGTGTTTTATTTTTTTGTAATTAATTCAATTATATAATGATTTATAATCCTTTGTAAATAGTTTAATGATCGGTGTTCCTCTCTTACATATATGTGGGTAGATTAAGTTTTACCGACATTGTGGGAATCGATTTCAATAGGTCAAAACTCTTTAAACCGATCAGTGACAGTTTTCAAAATGATAATAATAAATTAATAATTGGTGTCTCAAATTCTTTCTTTTTTTCTTCAGCTACTTTTCTTCCCTCTGTTTTTATTTTATATATGCCTGTCTACAAAACATCAATTTTTTTATCTCAAAAATATTGCTTCTATCAAGACTTCTTTAAAACAAAGTTTTATAAGAACTATTACAATACGGACAACTGAGATCTACTGACACTATAAAAAAATAGGCTATTTGGATGAATTTTTTTCTTCCCAATAGCTAAATAATCGTCCCTATAGCCCTATTGGGACGAAAATAATTCGTCCCAAATTGCATCGCCATAGGTGGGTCGCAATAGGTTGTGTGGGACGAAAATTGAAATTCATCCCTAAAGACTACCTATAGGGACGAAATAATATAGAGACAAATTTTTCTTTTGCGTCCCTTTTGATATTATATAGGGATGAAAATTTTTGTCCCTTTTGACAGCCTATAGGGAGGAAATATG
This sequence comes from Dipteronia sinensis, assembly GCA_033220585.1. Lineage (NCBI taxonomy): Eukaryota > Viridiplantae > Streptophyta > Magnoliopsida > Sapindales > Sapindaceae > Dipteronia > Dipteronia sinensis. The sequence goes on along the minus strand of CM065639.1, from coordinate 69,555,829 downwards.
CATTTTCATCCCCTTTGACAACTTGTAGCGACGAAATATTTCGTCCCTTTAAATAATTTTTCGTCCCTATAAAATATCTATAGGGATGAAATTTGAAATTTGAAATTTGAAAAAAAAAAAACCCGGTTCGTTTAGAAACCAATAGACCCACTACTAGACATGACGCCGGTTCCGGTTCGGAACCGACAGTTCCAATTTTGGAGGGACTGGAACTGGAACCGGAACCGGAACCGGAACCTCCTTGGGAGTTTCCGGTTCTACGGTTCTGGTTCCTTTTAAAAAAAATTAATTTAATCTTATTTCATAAAAATATTAGCCATGTAAAATTGTAAATTGTAAATTGTAAAAGCATTTTATTGGGTTATCCGTAAAATAAAATAAAATAAAATAAATGTATTTTATTGGTTCAATTGATTTTTTTTAAAATTTTTTAAAAAATAATGTTGGAACCGAATCAGGCTGAGCCACCACCCACTACCCACCGACATGTCGACAGTGAAAAGGGTTGGAACTTGTCATCTAATTTAATTTTTTGTTCTCCACTAGCATCGAACATGTCACCTGAAAAGGAAGCAGAGCTCATCAACTTTGCTACTGTTTCGAATTTATTAACTAAAATATACTATTTATATTTAACCTTTATATGTTATTAAATTTTTATTCTAAATTAATTTAAATATTTTTATTTTTATTTTTATATGATAAACAAATTGATATTAAAAAATGTTTATTATAGCATTTAATTAAACTACTTTAAAAAATAATATATTGTCAATTGTCATATCAAATGATCTATTGTTAATCGTACACGGAAAAGAGAGACTTTGCTTACATTTTTCAATTTAATAGACAAATGTAATATTTGAATTTCTATCACAAAATGGAAGATAAATGTACAACAACTTTTTAAAAAAGTGGTTTTGCATTAGATTCTTATTATTATTATTATATTTATAATTATTCATAATTTTTTGAATTAATCTATAGTAATTAATATAAAAAAGTGAAGCAAAATTAATTATTAATATGTCTCTTAGAAAAAATAAAAATAAAAATTAAAGAAACAAAAAGAAAAATATAATTACAATAAATTATTATCAGCAACAAATATTGTTTTTGTCTTAATAGGTCCCTAAATCTATAATTTCGTTTATTTTCAAGAAAACAATTATCTAACTTTTAGGGACGAATAATTTCGTCCCAATAAACATCTTATTGGGACGAATAAATTATTTCGTCCCAATACACATCTTATTAGGACAAATTTTTTTTGTCCGTCTCATTATTTTTATACTTCTTAGGGACGAATAAATTTTTTTTATCCCTAAAAGTCTCATTGGGTTTGTTCTTTTTAGGGACGGTTAATGTTTTTCTTCTCGATAAACGTTCTATTAGGACGAATTTTTTCATCCATAGGTTTCTTTAGATTTGAAACTTTTACGGATGAATAGGTTATTACGTCCCAATAGACGTTCTATTGGGACGAATAAGATTTGTCCCAATAAATTTCGTTCATATAGCTTAATTTTCTTATAGTACGGGATCGAATAATACATATGTTGTCTGGATATCTACTCTCATAACGGGAGATAACTATTCCCACAAATCGGAAAGAAAACTCCTTACACATACTTGTAAATTGCGTAAGGTGGAATTTAAACCGCTCACCACTAATAGGAAAGGAATATATACAATCATCTCTATTATCAGATAATATGCTCTTCTATCAGACTTTTTAATGGGTCTTTTTATATTTAATTGGGTAAAGGACCTCATGGCAGATTTATATCTATAAATTGAGTTTTTACATTTATATTTATGCAGCATATATTATTGCTTTGCTTTTGCTTTTTAACAGTCTGTTTCCAAAAGCAGAAGCATTGTGCATTTGATTTCCAAAAGCTGGTTTCTAAAAGCAGAAAAGCATGTTTTGCATTTTTTTTTTAATATAAAGAAGCATGTTTTGCATTTGATTCCTAAAGTCTTGCAACTTGATATATACAAAAAACTGAAAATAGATAAATATACCGAAATATCCACCGATATATCCGTATTTTGGAGAGACCGATATCGAAACAGGTAAATATCCAATATTCTGTAGAATATTCGGCCGATTTCGAAATATCCGTAAAAATCTCCCGATATTCCCGATATTTCTGAAATTTCACGAATTTCACCCCAAAAGTCCATGGATATTTTACATATTATTAAAATAATTTTTTTAATCCTAAACAATAAAATTATTGTTAAAATAATTTAGATTGAAAATTATTTTAGAAGAAGCATTAATAAATTTATAAAAATTTCCAACGTAATAGTCAATAGAAAATTATTGAGGACTTGAAGTAAAATTGGACAAAGAACCAAAGAGTGGACATGTAAAATATGTAAAATTTTGTGAAAGCAATCTGAAAAATAAAATTTGTTTGTGACTCAAATGTATAAAACTAATTCCAAATAATATTAAATATGTACCAATCAATATATAAATATGCAGAATTGGTTTTTTTGTAACTTTGTGCTGACATTCCAAATAAAGGAATCTCAAAATTGTTTGTGCAAAACGTGTAAAAACTAAAAACCCGCAATTATTTCTTTTGAGTAGAGAATCTAAAGAACTCAATTATGATATGAACAACTTGTTTACTGTTATTATAATATGAAGTTGAAATTTAGGGATATGGCAGCTGAAAAAGATAAAGTAAATGAAACTGATTTTATAGATCTACTTCAAGTAGCTGCTGAAACATGAGACGATAATGAGAATCTTATTTTTGACTGGGTTAGACCTACCTCCTTGGATGATGATGAGGGAAGTCTTGATCCACATATTCCTTCTCATGCTCGAGACATGGGAATAAATGTTGAACAAGTGATTAGAGAAGAAGTTGGTGTAGATCGTGAAGTTATTGTTGCCAGCTCTTCCGATAACCAACATACCTCTGATGGTAATAGTGGAAGAAAAGATGATGGAGATGATGGGGATGGTGGGGATGAAGCAAGAGATTGAGATTCTGGTGTAGGAGGTTGGAATGTTGGTGCAACAAGTTGGGATGTTCGTGCCGGAGGTTGGGATGCTGGTGCAACATGTTAGAATACTAGTGCGGCAGGTTGGGATGCTCATACATGTAATTTTGATCAAAATCGTGGTAGACAACATGGAGTAACAAGTCAAATTGATGAAGATTCTTTGACTATGACTCTCTCCTCAATGAGTATAGAAATAGAAAATAGTTCTTTGGGTGATTCATAGACAAGGTCAGGTTTTCATGTACCATATTATGGTAGTTATGGTGATTGCAATATATTTGATTATCCTTCTCCACAAATGCCATATTCAATACTTATGCATACAGATCAACAATATCCACCAAGTTGGGTAAATCCAAATTACTCAATTCATGGATCAGTTGGAAGAGGTCAAGCAACATACATATAGCATATTAATAACTATCTTGCAAACTATGCAAGCACGTTTTCCTGGAAAAAATTTTGTTCGAATCAAGATAGAAATGTATCTTATGTATTTGAACCAGCAATGAATTTTTTTTGGTTTTAAATTTCGGACATGTAATGTATTATTATGTATGAATTATGATTTATGGTAGAATCTTGGAAGTATGGAACTATTTATATATTTTAATGATAATTTTGTTTATTAAATATTTAATCTCTTTATATTGTATATAATATTGTAAAAGTGAAACAAAATATTATTCTATTAAATACACAATTTTAAGAATTAAATACAGTCAGACTCTATATATGTTATACTTTATAATAAACTCATAACTATGTTAAATAATCGTTGAAATATGATTCATTTGATATATAATTACTTGTTTAAGCTTGTCCTAAAATTTCACAAAAAAAATCTAACTTTAGATGTAAATATCAATCAATTTTTTAATTTTTAACAGAATATCCACCGATATCGATAATGTTCTCGATATATCCCTAAATTTAGAAGTCTGATATCGATACCGATACCGATATTTTATTCTTTGGATATATATACATGGGCGAAGCCAGGAATTTGACTCTGGTGCCAAAATTTGAACTAATTTTAAAGGATAAATATTAAAAATTAGAGAACAGTTATGAGAGAGCTTTTTGGAGAGAGAGAGTCCGATTTTCGTGGTGCAGCTTATAGTGACTTTAGAGACGGATTATTTTCTATCTTTGTAGATAATCTGAATCCAAAGATAGATTTGGTGGGATTATGGGGCATTTTCAAATAAATCGACGTGATTTCATAAAGGTTCTTACTAAAATTAAAATAAAGAATTTCTTATGAGATCGAGACTCACTATATATATATATATATATATATATATATATATAACTAATCAAAGTCCTTTATGAATGGAAACTTAGAAAATTCTAAACGTAACATTATTGCCAGTTATAAGTACTACTTCTCGTTAAATTCGTTTTTCTTATATATATATATATATATAGTCATTTTACATCAGTGCATTGTATATGGACCATAGGTTACGAATAAGTATTGACAATACATATAGACTGGGTCAAAACAATTGAATTTAATGGTCTACATTCAAAACACTGATAAATATTTATTAGTACGCACTGATATAACTTCATCAGTGTGTTGGATGTAGACCATTAGATTTGCATACTTTGACTCAAAGTGTGTGCACTTGTCACAACTTCTCCATAATCAGTGGTCTACATTCAACACACTGATATAAGTTATATCAGTGCGCACTGAGGAGAAAATGACTGATATACAGAAATTTTCAAGTCAGTACGCACTGATATAACTTTATCAGTGCGTTGGATGTGGACCATTAGATTTATATACGTTGACTCAAAGTGTATGAACTTGTCAAAACTTCTCCACAATCAGTGGTCTACATGCAACACACTGATATAAGTTATATCAGTACACACTGAGGAGAAAAAGACTGTATATATATATATGTGTGTATATATATGTATATATATATATAAATTATTACCCTATTACATAAATTCAGTGTCTTTTTAGGAGGGAGAGGGACTCAAACCTACAGCCTCGTAGCACAGATGTGAGGGATTTACCACCGGACCAACCTCATTTCTTCTGTTTTTCATGATTTCTATTGGGGATTCATTCTCATCCTCTCTGACTTTAGGTACATTAGGTTCTCTAACACTTTTAGTGCTACATATTATTAATTAGTGAGAGGAGTAAGAAGTTATTGTAATTGTGAGAGAAACAATAAGTACATATATTTACAAAACAAATTTATATAGCAAAGTTTAATTTTTAATAATATCCAATAACTATAAAACCCTGATTATTGTGGTCTCTAATGCTAAAGATTAATCACAACTGAGAACCTTTTTTTGAACTGCAAATTTTTATTAATCGAAGGGAAAAAACCCAAACAAGAGGCCAGTCAAGGGCAAAGACCAGTACCCATGCCAAAACAAACGCCCCAAACCGGCCGAGCCAAAAACAAAATCACAAAAAGACACCTACAAAACAGAGGCTCAAACCAGAGAAACAGGGGACCACCCAAAAGCCAAACGAGCACCACCCAGGAACCAGAGCACGACCACCACCACTGACAACAGAACCACCAACCTTCCCAACACAGAAACGTCCACCAGAGAACCACACTTACCCTCCGAGAATCTGGAAGTCTCCCGCGTTGTTAGAACCCTTCTTCGCAAGCATGTCCGCAACCGAGTTCGACGTCCTGGAATTGTGAACTATCTTCAAACTTCCATGAATCCTTGACATGGTCCTCACGTCATAAATCCAGTTTACATGCTTAAGGCTAGCAATACCCGTATCATTGACCCAAGAGACAGCCTCATGGAGTCGCTAACTATTGTCACCTCAACATTATGGAACATAGGATTTGAAACACTGATTTCACAAGCCTCGTGAATTGCCCGAATCTCAGCTGTGTTAAGTCATGAAGACCCAGTAAAAAGAAAACAAACATAGAACTCTACAACAATGATTACTTAAAACCCCACACTTCAGCTTTCAACTGTTTCATTGGTTTTGGATCCACGCATCTCTCACTAAGGTTGAGGATCATTGTTGTTATATCCTCCCAAACCTTTCCCAAGGTGTTTGAACCACCAGGCAATCCTGAATTTTATCATATCTACCGACTTTGTTATGTCCGTGGAGAGTGAAGGCGGACATAACAAAGTCGGTAACGCAACCCTCAAAACATCTCCTAAACATCTACAGGAGCTTTGGGGGTTCCCGAATCAATTGAAGCAATTTTCATATCCTCTCAATTCTGACAAGCAGATGCAGTAACAATCACAGCATACGCCATTGATGGTACATAAAATAGAAGACCAGTAAAGACAATCGCACAAAGTGGAGCCACTGCTCTAATTGCATAGTCGCTTCCACAAAACAGCTTCCCTACTCTTATCTGTATCACATAGACCATGGAGAGAGTCATTAGCACAATCCCAGCAAACGAAGCAAGAACCGATAACCCCAATGAAAATCTTTTCCATGGCTCTGAGAGAAGAACTTTTTTGCACAATCTGTCCGGAACCAAACGGTGATTCCTTAATTGTTCTTTCTTACGAATGTTTAGAAGAACCTGTATCAAAAATCAGATGTGAGATATACCAGAAAAAAAAAGAGTTAACAAATCTAAAATCTAGTAGACCAATGGAAAAAAATGATTATATGCTAATTGAATTCACTTCCTAATAAATTAGCTTTTTGGGTTATTAATTGTGGGAATGAATCTGGCACCTTTTTTTTTTTTTTTTTGGCGGAATCCCACACCTAATCAACTCTGTAATTCTAAAAGCATCTTCAATGCTAATATGTATTTACTTATTTGGAGAATATATGGTAGTTAGAAAATGATATACAAAAAATATCTCTAGTACAATTATCTAATTTGATGACGCATTATGAAGCTAGATAAGAGCCAAATCCATGGCAAACAAGTGGAAACCCCCAAAACGGAGAGAAAACTCTCTGTATTTTAATTCTCAATATCACTAGTCCGCCTATTATAATAATAAAGAGGGGTATTTATAGCCCACTCATAAAACAATACAAAATATAAAAATGATGGAGTTGATGAGACAAACTGTTTTCTTATAGAATATGTAGTTGCTTTTCTAAATTTAGAAACTCTCATAATTAGGATTTCTTACTTTTTCCAATCAATAATGTTACATCTCATTTAATTGTAAAATAAAATAAAAGAGAGAGTGAGATAAATATTTTATGATAATCGGTAAAAATATATTTATATTTGATTTTAGATAATTGTTTTAAAGATGAGAATATAAATTTCTGAAGAAATTTTTTTTATCGAAGTGTATCCATATTCAATATATATGCTGATATGTCACTAATTAGAAACCAAAATATATATATTTACACCATAGATGCTGTCAATCCAAAAGTTTAGAGAAAGACCGAAGGATCCTAAATTCTAATATGCTATTAGAGTAAAGCGATTCTTCGTCTAATGGACGTTTATCAAAAGAAAAAATATTGCCACCACGGACCACGGTGAGGAAGCTTTTGTCAACAAGCAACTCAAAGAGAAAATTAGAGATAATAATAATAATAATAATAATAACAATAATAAAATCAAATGCTAGGAATGCTCACATGTGAAGAAAAATGTCGGAAAACACGAATGAGTTAGATGAATCGAATCCACAGTGAAAAAAGTTAGCCTTTTCGGGTTATATGTTGATCTAGTAAATATTAATCTATGCCAAAACTATAAAAGAACAAACAATTAATTAATAAGAATTTTGAACACAACCTTGGTTGACTTGGCTACTAAGCTGGACAGAAGGAAGCAAGCAAACGAATTAACTTCGTAGATGATGAGCATCTTTCCCAAACCAGGGTCCGGATCGCATTCGGGTCGGTTTTCTAAGCTCCGTTGGTTCGGGTTGGCGAAGGCCATCCCCACAAACACTGCTATTGCGAAGAGAGAGTTGACATTAACAAGATCATCTAGGGCTTTTTGTTGAACTTCGATGCAGGCATTAATCTTGTCTTGATCTTTTGTGCTTGAAAGCGCCTTAACAAGGTCTTCTAGTGTTTTTTGTAGTAGGATTTCAGCTGCTTTGTTTTGATGATCATCATGAGCTTCAAGAATATTAGTTTTGTTTCTATAACAAATAAACATTACAAGAAAAAAACTAAGAAAATAAAATTGTAAAGTAACTTATATCATACAATTGAAGCGTACATATCACTTAATTAATGGAAAAAAAGAAGAATAAAATTACCCCTCCATTGCTGAGTCTTGATACTTAATTAGCCGTGGATTTGAAAGAGTGCCTGCATATGCAGTCTTATAAGAACATCCTAAAGAAATCGTGACCGTTCAATGCTGTCTGTTTCATATACATGTATGCTGTGATCATCATATGATCATTATTGATAGGGGTTTTAGGTTTTGGGTTTCGGGTTTTTGACTTTTAGGTATTTTTTTTTATTTGTTGAGGAAAGTGATTGAAGTCTAAAGATCACCTACAAGTCCATGACTATGGAAACAGCCAAGTCCATGACTATGTCATGCCTCAATTAAAAATGACCACATATGATGATAAATATTGCTTCAATTTGATATATATTTTATCCGCTAATTCAATAAACTATACAAGAACAAGTGCACAACCACCATTGCACTAGTGCACTGGTCTGTCATGTGAATCACAAGAAAAAAAAAATATTCGATAAAGAAGTGCATGGATAAAAAGATCTTTTTTAAAATGACTCGAGTATGACTCGAGTCTTCGTCAATGATATATAAAAAAACCAAAATCCAAATAATTGAAATAAAATAAAATAAAATAAAATCTCAACCAAATGTTTGAGAAAAAAAAGACTCAATAAGTTTGACCAAAGGCTAATAAATTTCGTGGAACTCGCGAGAAATATCACTATTTTTTGTTTGAATTTAAAAAGTATTACTAGTTTAATAAATTTAAGTTTAAATGACACTGAATTAAGTGATTTCCGAAAAAGCTTTTGTTTATTTATTTTTTAAAAAATTATTTTTTACTTTAACTATTCTCTTTCTTCAACCTCTATTTTTTTTTTCACAAACCTCCATTACTTTAGCATCCATGGATTGAATATTACAAGAGAAGGTTGTGAGAAAACACTATAAGTGTTTGATAGAGAGACTCACTGAGTTTGTATGAAAAGGAAAACAGAGTAGAGAAAAACATAGCTTCGTTTAAGCTCCATTAATGGAGTTTCTTCAGAGAAAAACCTTTCTTTTTTATTGAATAAGAATCATTGCAAGTTTGTTATCCAGACCTGGTTATATACAAGAGATCGAGGTCACACGCTTTGCATGCTTTTTTTTATTACAACAGAATCTAACAAATTCTAATCCACGTCAGTATCCAGGTCAGCATAGTTAGTTATTCTAACTAACTTTGACTGAGTTAACATGGTGTTGACTTTCATCTATTATCAACTTGCTCATCAGACTTACTGGATTTGTGCAGGTGACCACAGCCGCTTGCTGATGAAGGCTTTGCTTTCTTCATATGCTCAGTTATCTTCACAACCCCCCGCAAGCTAAGGTTGGGAGAATTCATTAGTTTTAGTTTGGCACTTAAGAACTGATAGCGCTCACGAGTGAAGCTCTTTGTGAAGACGTCTGCTACCTGATGTTCAATGGGGATATACCTAGTGTCAATTCCCCCAGACATCACTTTCTCATGGATTAAGTGTGTATCGATGTCAATGTGTTTAGTCCTCTAATGAAAGACCGGATTTTGCGACAGATAATTGGCGCAAATGTTATCGCACCAGATCATGGGGCTAGTTGCCACTTGAATTCGAAGCTCAGTGAGTAAAGAACGAAGCCGAAGAACATCTGTCGTAACTTGAGCTATTGCACGATACTCCGCCTCTGTGCTAGAGCGAGCAACAATTCGTTGTTTACGCGAACTCCATGAAACTAAATTTCCACCAAGCAAGACACAAGTGCCGCTGGTTGAGCGTCTATCATCCACACAGCTGGCCCAGTAAGTGTCTGCAAATGCCTCCAAGGTTAGAGCTGAAGCTGGTTTAAAGTGTAATCCCAGATGTGGTGTGCCCTTTAGATAGTGTAACACCCTCTTGCATGCCTGCCAGTGAACCATAGTAGGTGCCACCAAGAATTGACTCACCTTATTCACTATAAAGGATATGTCTGGTCTAGTGTTTGTCAGATATTCACAAAAAAATAAAGTCCTATACAATCAAAAAGTATATTGGAAAGACAACTGTGGAAGTTGAAACCAAACAACAAAATGTCTGGGCTAGGGTGTTTAAATTTTCTTTGGAAATTTTGGAATTATGAAAGATGCTTTGTCACATTTATTGGGTCCATAAGAAATTGTGTATAAAAGGACAAGATCTATATTCAATTTTGGATTGCCATCAGGATTGTAAAGTTGTTTTCACCACCAAGAAGACTAATTTGGCGGTCTACTGCCTTGCAAAACTTGGTCTTTCAATTGGATGGAGGAGGTCCCACATTGGATGGTTTCGGTTGTCTTAGGTGATCGCCCAGCTCATTTGTAATCCAAGTTATGTATGATTTTTTCGTCAAACAAAAAAATACGATACAATCCAAAAATATACCGTAAAGACAACCATGGAAGATAATGTTCTTTAAACTCTTGACTCTTCAAAATTGAAACCAAACAACACGATGTGTGGGCTAGGGTGTTTAAATTTTCTTTGGAAATTTTGGAAATATGAAAGATGTTTTGTCACATTTATGCCATGAAAAACACAATATTGGACCTATACAGTGACATCACTGTCAAACGTTGATTTTTAAAATTAAATAAACTCTTCAAATCTAACCACGCGGTGTCAGGGCGGGCCATGGTGGTGTTTTAATTTTCTATGAAGAGTTTGATTTTTAAAATTCAACAAACTCTTCAACTCACAAGTCCAAAACTAAAGTTGTCAGCCTGTCACTTTCATATTTAATGTGGTGTGCCCTTCAGATAGCATAACACCCTCTTGCATGCCTGCCAGTGAATCATAGTAGGTGCCACCAAGAATTGACTCACCTTATTCACTATAAAGGATATGTCTGGTCTAGTGTTTGTCAAATATTGAAGGGCACCTATTGTGCTTCTATGGAGTGTAGGATCAGAGAAGACAACACCATCGGTAAGAGATAGCTTGGTGCCAGCTGCAATGGGAGTATCACTTGGCTTGGAATCCATCATGTTGGTTTTCTTTAGAAGATCAAGTGTATATTTCATCTGTGTCAGGTAGAGACCAGATGAGTCTCTGAAAGCTTCAAACCCCAAGAAGTAATTCACTTGTCCAAGTATCTTTAGAGCAAAGGTGTTGTGTGGAGTTGCTATGAGCTAAGCAATGTGTTGCTTGTTATTACCTGTTATCAGAATGTCATATACATAAACAAGTAGAAATAAACAATCAGTGCCTTGGAATTTGATGAAAAGGGAAGTGTCAGATGTAGAGTTCTTGAAGCCCCATTGTAACAGAGCATTTCATAACTTGTGAAACCAGCTCCTTTGAGCCTACTTAAGTCCATATAGGGACTTGATCAGTTTGCAAACATGGTGAGGCTTTGATCTATCCTCAAAGCCCTCCGGTTGAATCATGTAAACCAACTCAGATAGGTCTCCGTTAAGGAAGGCATTATTGATGTCGGTTTGATCAATTTGCCAACCAAAAGATACTAACATGAATGGTAGATGCCTTCACCACTAGACTGAAAGTGTCCAGAAAATCAAGTCTAGGTGTTTGATGAAATCCCTTCGCAACCAACATTGCCTTGTGTTTCAAAATACTTCCGTCTTCCTTATACTTTGTCCTGAAAATCCATTTACAGCCCACAATGTTCATATTTGATTCAAAAGGAACCAAAACCCATGTGTTGTTACGCTGTAGGGCGTGATATTCTTCTAGCATAGCCTTTTTCCATATGGGATCACTTAAGGCTACCTTTGCAGAAGGAGGGTCAGACATTGCAAGGTAACATTGAGATGCATAGCTGAAGACCTTAGCTTTTGATATCCCATTTTTCGACCGAGTTATCATAGGATGTGTAGGACATGTTGCAACTGATACACAAGGCTGAGATGTAGGTAAGGCAGCTGGAGCATTGTCATAGCCAGTTGAAACTGCCCTGTCACTAGCTGAAGTAGACCTGTCACAAGCTGAATTCAAATTCTCCTATGTGTCAAAGTCACAATAGTTACCATAATTGGGTGGAAGACCTGATGGCTGATGAAAGTCATCTGCTGTAGGTCTTGTAGGTTGTCTTGAAATGGTGGATAAAATTTGTCTGACAGTGGACAGAGGCATGCTTTGATTCTGAGACAAAGGAGGCTTCTCTGTATTCGTGTGAAAAAGTGTCTCATAAGGAAAGACTAACTCATTAAATTCCACATGCCTAGACATGTAAACTCGTCATGAAGGGTGGAGACACCTATATATCCTCTGTGTATGGTGTTATAGCCAATGAATATACACTTTGATGAGTGAAAATTGAACTTTTGTTTCGAGTAGTCACGAAGATATGGAAAACAACAGCATCCAAATGTCTTAAAGAAGTTGTTCGGCTTCTTTTGGTACAATCTCTCAAAAGGTGAGACAAAGCGAAAAATGGAAAGAGGCATATTATTTATCAGGAACACAGCTGTGCTGAATGCTTCATACAAAAACTTGAGAGGTAGCCTTGCATGTGCAAGAAGTAAGCCCAGTTTCGACCACATGTCTGTGTTTCCTCTCAGCCACCTCATTCTGTTGATGGGTGTAAGGACATGAGAACCTAGTCTGAATGCTTTGGCTTGTTAAGTATTCAAAATAGCTATATACTCTCCTCCCATATCAGAATGTAAAGCCTTTATTTTCTTTCCAAATGTCAGTTCAACATTCTTTTGAAAATTGATAAACATTGTTAGAGCTTCGGATTTTAGCTTCAATGGAAACAACCAAGTAAAACGTGTATATGCATCAACAAAAGAGATATAGTAACGATAACCATCTAAGGATAACAACGGGGCTGGACCCCAGATGTTACTATATATCAGCTCAAGGGTTCTTTTGCAGTAATCTCATTTCTAGCAAATGGCAACCTATAATGTTTCCCTAGTTTGCATGAATCACTGAAGTTTGGAACACAAAATCTAATATTGAAATGGATATTATGCAACAATTTTTAAGTATCAAAGGCGCGAGATGTCCTAATTTTGCATGCCATACATTGGCATTCACAGCAACATATGCATGGGGCTCTGCTGACTGTGACTTGGTCTCACATAACAAGCCAAGGCTTGTTTTATTTCTTGTTTTATTTCCTATACTATGAGCTAAAGTACAACCATTCTTATTGTCTAAGTCTTCATCTTGACAATTGTTGAAGCTTGAGAAGTAAACTCCTGGTGCCTCAACAAGTCTTAAGCATTAAAGCCCCTATTTAAGTGTTCATTGGAGCAAAATTCTCTTCGTTTTGAGATCCTTGATAACACAATTGTCAGCATAAAACTCAGCCACCACTTGATTATCACTAGTAAATTTCGAGATACTAAGTAGATTTTTAGTGATTTGTGGCACATGTAATATATTTCTGAGATGCAATTTTTGATATGGTTTTGTGTGTGAGTTGATTGTGGTGTCACCAACATTAGATATGGAAAGCTGATGTCCATTACCTACTGTAAGCTTTTGATTACCTCTGTATGCAGATCGTATGGAAAGGTTGTTCATGTCAGAAGTGATGTGGTTGGTAGCTCCACTATCGACATACCAGGCCGGATCGATCACTGACTCAAGTGATGCTATGTAAGCTGAGTTCTGATGAACATTTGCCTGAGAATCTGTCACGACATTATTGAATTGTTGCTGAGAGTTCTGATTTTTGAAGTTGTGTGTTGAATTAAGCCCCTGATATTTATTATAATATGCCTGATTCTGTTGTTGTTGAGCTAGAGGTCCTTGAAAGGCTTGATCAAAGCGATGGTAGCACTTCAAAGCACCATGACCAGGTTTTATTGCATACCTAGCAATGAATTCGATTGTTGATCTACCTCCAGACCTATTATTTCTACCTCTACCTCGATATCCTCCTCTGTTGTTGTGATAAAATCCATCCCTTTGACCTCTTTTATCTTGACCGTTTTTGGATGCATAATTTGTTGTTGCTTGTCCTGCTTCTGTAATAGCTAAAGAGTTGATAAGCTCGAGCCGTTGTTCATGCATCATTAACAGATAATGTGCATCATCAAGTGGCATGAACCTTTGTTGAGTAGATATAACAGCTACAATAGCATCAAAATCATGTCCTACACCGTTCATCAAGGTTAACACCATATCACGATCTCTGATTTCTTCTCCAGCAGCCATTAGAGCATCACCTATGTTCTTGATTTTGAGAACAAATTCACTCACTGAATCTGAGCCTTTTTTAAGTGATTGCAACTGATTTCTGAGTTGACAAATCTTAGCCATTAATTGTTGAGCATATAGTCTTTCAAGCCGATTCCAAACCTCAAATGAAGTTTGACAACCTGTTACTTGTCCGATTACACTTTCACTGATCGTTGATCCATCCCATAAGCGGTTTATCAACTCTTTTCCAGTTAATAAATTCTTGACTCATACGTTGTTCAACAGTTTTCTCACCAGATTCAGTTGTGACTTCGACATTTATATATTTTTTAGCAGGTTGATTCAAGCCACAAACATATTCTTCTAAATCTAGAGCTTGAATCGTTTGCAATACCTGAGTTTTCCAAAGAACAAAGTTGGCTTTTCCAAGCTTTATTGGCAAATTGAAGTTGAGGCTCTTTAATATTGTCATGAACTCCATTACAATACATGAGCTTGAGGATTGTGTAGTCATGACGCTAGTCAGAAGAGCTCTGATACCATGAGAAAACACTACAAGTGTTTGATAGAGAGACTCACTGAGCTTGTATGAAAAGGAAAACAGAGTAAAGAAAAACAGAGCTTCGTTTAAGCTCCATTAATGGAGTTTCTTCAGAAAAAAAAAAAACTTTCTTTTTTATTGAATAAGAATCGCTGCAAGTTTGTTATCTAGACCTGGTTATATACAAGAGAGGTCACACGCTTCACGTGCTTTTTCTGATTACAACAGAATCTAACAAATTCTAATCCACGTCAGTATCCAGGTCAGCATAGTTAGTTATTCTAACTAACTTTGACTGATTTAACAGGGTATTGACTTTCATCTATTATCAGCTTGCTCAATGCTCATCAGACTTATTGGATTTGTGCAGGTGACCACAGCCGCTTGATGATCTGATGAAGGCTTTGCGTTCTTCATTTGCTCAGTTATCTTCATAGGTTGATTATAAGCAGTAAATGGAAATTTTGAGACATGAAAATTGATGGGGATCTTAAGAGTTTTGATTCTCCTAAATTTTGAAATTTAATGTACCATTTAACTCAAAAATTTGTACTCTACATTTATCTGTTTATGCCAGGCTTATAGCTAGATTTTTTTTTTCTTAATTAACAATTCCATTGGATTATGACATAAACTTACATTATTAATTAACTAGTTACTCGAAAAACAATGACATATGTACTTAATTAATTAAGCAACTTGATCCACACTAAATTACCATTTGCTAAGCCAGCCATATAGATCGACATCAACATGTATGTAATTATATATATATATATATATAGAGAGAGAGAGAGAGAGAGAGAGAGAGAGAGAGAGAGAGAGAGAGAGAGCAATTTTCCAATCAAGATTTTTACGATGCACACTTTAAGCATCTTTGATGAAATTTGCATGTAATCAAATGTTTTTCGATGAGACTTTTTGTATGGATCCTAAGAAAATTAAAATACACATTCGGTAAAAATTTAGAAATTTTTTAAATTTGAGAACTATTGTTTCTTATATTTTTCTATTTTTAAATGTTTTATCTTCAAAAAATAGGAAAAAAATAGTTCTTGGATCCGAATTTTTTTTAATTTTTTCCATAAATGTATATTAATGTTTTCACCATCCATACAAAAAATCAAATCAATATACAATATACTCCATACAATTTCATCAAAAGTACTTAAAATATATATCGTAAAAAGTCCCCATTGAAAAATTACTATATATAGAGAGAGTTAGCCAATCTTATTGACTTTATACAATGAGAACAAAAAAAGTACTAAAACTTTGTCACAAATGCAACTTTTTATTAAAATTATAAATTGTTAATCACATATCTCTAAACAACTTATTTTAATTAATGGGTTGATCATGAATATATATCAGCATATTTCAGCAGACACTCATTATCACATTACTTTTTGACTAAATTATTAGCTAATAATATATTCCTCCGCAACTGTTTTTCTTTCCGGAAGAAAAAAAAAAGAATTAATTTTGAAGATTATGAGTACAAAATTATCATCTGGAGCATTGCTACAGAATTTTCCTACTACGTACATTGATCGACAACATTTTCCCGAGGATCTTCTTCCCAAGTGCAAAGAGATCAAATGAATTTCAAGATATATGTTGTATCACCTGGTCAATTATCGTTCTATGATATCAGCTGATCACACAGATCAGACGACTTGGAAGAAAATGAGAGTTACTTTCTGGGGTCTTGCACTTGTGCTCACCGGGTCCCGACCAATCCCTCAACCAATTGGTGTTCGATTTTAAAAAATAAATAAAAACCTATCATTCTGGGTTGGTGGTCACCAACTAATTCTTTTTTTAATTTATATTAATTAATTAAAAAAACTGTTTTAAAATTATTTTTACTTTTATGTTTTTAATATTTAAGGTTTTAAAATAATTTCAATAGGTATAGACAACATTATTGTCTTTTAATATAAATAATGAGGACATTATAGATATTTCATGAGATTTGAAATAGTTACATTTTTCTTATAATCAACTTACCAAAATGTTTTTACAGGAGATGCAGATTGTGAAATCGACAAATTTTAAGAAGTTTACAAAACCCCTTTTTATTAGTCCAATCTTACGAAATACGTTGTTATTTTTAAAAGCAACAACAATATCAAATAATTCATCCTGAGTTGTGAAGCAACTCTGCAACTCCATCTGTTTCAACAATAATCACATAAAATTCACACTATTTAAAACAAATACAACAACAAACCTGACATAGTCCAATGCTAATTAATCACACATGAGAACCCTGAGTGACAACTCAACACTCAAAACATCTCCTAATTACATCCACAGGAGCTAATTTTGGGGTTTCTGAACCATTTGAAGCTTTAATATCCTCAGAATTCTCTCTCTTTAATAGCAGATGCAGTAACAATCACAGCATAAGCCATTGATGGTAAACTATAAAAGACTAAATGATAATACATTAAGAAATAGCTATAAACTCCCTAATAAAGATGAATTAGTAAACTGTATACAAAAAGCATCTTGGTTCTCTAAGTTTGATTGCAAAAGCGGATTTTGGCAAATAAAGTTAGATGAAGAGTCAGTAGCTTGGGCAGCTTTTAGCTGCCCTGAAGGTCATCTTGAATGGTTAGTCATGCCATTTGGATTAAAAAATGCACCTCAAGTTTTTCAAGCTAGAATGGATAAAGTTTTTAAAAAATATTCCAGTTTTTGTATTGTTTACATAGATGATATTCTTGTTTTTAGTAACAATAGATATATACATACCGTTCATGTTAATAAAGTCCTTGATGCATTAAAGGATAATAATATAATAATCTCAAAAAGGAAAGTAGAATTATTTAAAAATAAGATAGACTTTTTAGGATTAACTATCGATAAAGGAAAAATAGAATTGCAACCGCATATTACAACAAAGATTTTAGGATTCCTCGACAAAATAGAAGAAACAAAAGAATTACAAAAGTTTTTAGGATTATTAAATTATGGACGACAGTTTATTCCTAATTTAAGTACACTAGTAAGACCACTTTACAATAAGCTTAGTAAAAACGGTCAAAAATATTTTAATACTGAAGACGTAAAATTAGTAAAAAGAATAAAAGAAATAGTAAAAACTTTAAAGCCCATTTCACTCCCAATAGATAGTTATTACAAGATAGTACAAACAAATGCCAGTAGTAAAGGATGGGCCGGAATACTAATCCAAAAGCCCACAAATAATAGCCCAAAGAATATAGAAGAGATAGCAAAATATGCTAGTGGTAAGTTTACTGAACCAGAAAGTAGAAAATCTAGCACAGAGCTAGAAATTTTAGGAATAATAAACTCATTAAATACCTTTCATATTTATATACAAAATGAGTCTTTTACAGTTAGAACAGATTGCAATAATATTGCAGAATTTTATAAAAAGGTTCAAAAGAAGAATTTTGAGAAAAAGAATTCTTTTATTAGTAAACGTTGGTTAAGCTTTCTAGAAACTTTAACTGGTAGAGGATACAAAGCTGTTTTCGAACATATAAGCGGAAAAGATAATACAGTAGCAGATATTTTGTCAAGACTAATAGATTGCTAACTATTGCAGGAATGGCAGGAAGCTCAAAGAATGTTCAGAAAAGCTTTAGTTTCCCAGCATCAAGCATTAATACAGAAAAGCTTAGCATAGGATCTTATACTATTAATTATAGTCCTGGAGTCCCTTTCCAACCTTTAAAAGTTTTAAAAGACAAGCTTACAAACCCTCAACAAGCATTACTTAATAACATTTGGTTTTTTAGAAATGATAACAAAGGTTTTTTAAACTCGCTTAATATTTTAAGCCAGTATTTTGTCGAAAATAGTAAGTTTTCCTATTACGTAGTTTATAAAGGAAGAAAAGTTGGAATTTATTCTACATGGCAAGAAACTGCTAGCTATGTTGAAGATTTTCCAAATCCCATTTTCAAAGGCTTTTATTCCTTAGAAGAAGCTAACATCTCTTTAAGAATATTTTTGCAAAATCAAGATGGTTTCGAACCTATTTTGGAATTTAATGGAGTCACTTACGATCGGAACCAAGTCCAAAGTTTTATGAATCATTTTAAAAGATTAAATGAAGCTAAAAATTCAATTTCTAAAGAATTAGACCATTGTAAGGCTACAATGAATGAACTTTTGGATAAGCTACAAGCTGAAAATAAAGTCCTAAAGCATAAGCTGGATGAAGCTGAACAGTTAACTGATCAGATCCAGAAGCTAGATATTATAGATAAAAAGCAAAAGAATAGTAGCAAAGACAAGGAGGTAATCTCTGAAAGGCCCCTTGATATTATAAATATTACCCTAATGAGGGATCAAGCAAAAAATATATATAAAGCGGTAGAAAATCTACCTACTGAATTAAAGCAAACCATTTTTGGCTATGCTAAAAATGATAGTTTGAAGCGTTTCCTAAAAATACAAAAGTTTTTAGCTCAAAGCGTAGGAATACCTAACGGTATGACTACATTGTTACACGAACGATTACGATATCAGCAAATTTGGTACAAATTTATAACAGTTCAAGTAAATCTGGATATTTCCCCACTCGAATTTAATATCCCAGATCTTGGACAAGTTGGTATTGAAGAACTATTTAGCTATGGTATGATTGATAGCCTTCATGCTACCAACATACTAAAAATCACTTTCCTCCCAGATAAACTTCAACAGTCACTAAGAATGTATGGAGGGCGAAAAGGTTTCTGTTTAGACATAGACTCCCTTCCCTGTGAATGGATCATCAGCCAACCCTACAGGATGACAAACTTTCTCCCAGCCTATCACTATATTGTGATTGTCCCATATGATCACCATGTCTCTTTTATGCATGAAGGAAATCCTCCTTTAGAATGTGATGACATTTGCCCTGAGTATCTTCAACGGTACAGGGCCGAAAAATATTTTCTCTGCATAAATTCTATAAGACCTAAGCTGGTTGGTCAAATACCACACATGTCCATTTTCATAAGAAATAATTCAGTGTGGTTCAAATACCCAATTCCTTGGATTTTTCTCAGCCCAGAAACTGATGAAGCTCTTAGAGATCTCCAGGAAGAAGAAGAAAACACCTTTGGTGATCCTACATTTCTAGAAGACGATCCTCTCTTAGACGAAGACGATAATTTAGATGATGAAGCCTATCATAATCTTAACACTTAAGTCAAAAGCAAGTGTCGGCAGAACAAGACAAAGCTAGTCAACAGTAAAGCGTCGGCAGCAGCAGACAAAAATAGTAAAAGCATAGCAATAATGAAGATCACGAATGACGAGAAGATAAGATCGAAGACAGACTTTCAATAATTTAAAAGATAAGAAGATAAGAAGATAAGATCATATCACCTATTTCTGTACACGTTTCTGTAAAAATATCCAAGTGTCGGCCATTGTTTAGGCCATGCTTATCTCTTTCTTGTATAAATAGGAGTCTAGCTCTCAGTTTAACACACTTGTTTTCTCACTCTTTCTCTTTGCAAACTCAGAGCTCTCAATAACTCCCTTGTAATTTTCTTTATGTACTATTTTCCCAATCATCAATAAAGCTGTGAATATTCTATATATCCGATCAAAGTAAGCATTCTCCAGTCTCAATCTTTTCTTTTTATCTGTTTTAAAACCTAGGAAGTCTTGCCAGGTTAACGAAAATATAAGATGAATATTAAATTTCTAGTGTAACTGGGTCCTTGTAATTTTGTTGAAAAATGATGAGGCTATTTATACTGTAAACGTGTCTAGTAGAGTCCCGTTTTTATTGAAACAAGATTTTATAATTTTCTATTAAAAACTCCTTGGTGGTCCTGTGTGTAAGTCCTGTTGATAGGCATTTATGGACTTTAGGAACATTTGAAAATTCGTTTTGAGGCAGTAAAAACCATAGGATCTTGAAAGACCTGTGTAGACAGCCACCCCGTTTTTCTCTTTGGTACATAAAAGAGCAAAGCAGTAAACACAATCACACACAGTGGTACTACCGCTTGAATTGCATGATCGCTTCCACAAGTCAGCTTCCCTACTCTTATCTGTATCACATGCACAATGGACAGAGTCAGTAGCACAGTCCCAGCAAACGATGCAAGAACCGATAACCCCAACGAAAATCTTTTCCATGAATCTGAGAGAAGAATTTTCTTGCACAGTCTATCCGGTACCAAACGGTGATTCCTTGTTTGTTCTTTTTTGCGAATGTTTAGGAGAACCTGTGTTGAAAATCACTGGTGAGATATAACAAGAGAAAAAAAAAATTAACAAATTTCGAATCTAGTAGGCCAATGGAAAAGAAAATTTTTATATATATCAGTCTACAAGAATTTTGCACGTTTTTTTTTTTTTATACAGAATCACGAAACTAAAAAGTTCAAGGAAAAACCTAAGGGTGACAAAATTTAATATGATAATAGAGTAAAGCGACTCTATTGGTGAGAGAGCTTTGGTCAACAAGCAACTCGATCCAAGAGAAAAATTAGAGATAATTAAAAATAAAATCCAAGTCTAGCTAAGCTCACATGTCAGAAAAAATGTTAGAAATTACATATGAATCGAATTCACAACCCAATAAACTAGCTTTTTGGATTATATAATGATCTAGCTCGTAAATATTAATCTTTAAAAGGATAAATAATTAAAAGTTTTGAACACAACCTTGATTGACTTGGCTACTAAACTGGAGAAAAGGAAGCAAGCAAATGAATTAACTTCGTAGATGATGAGCATCTTTCCCAAACCAGGGTCGGATCGCAGTCGGGTCGGTTTTCGAGGCTCCGTTGGCTCGGGCTGGCGTAGGCCAACCCCACAAACACTGCTATTGTGAAGAGAGAGTTGACATTAACGAGATCATCTAGGGCTTTTTGATGAACTTCTATGCAAGCATTAATCTTGTCTTTATCTTTTTTGCTTGAAAGCACCTCAGCAAGGTTTTCTAGTGTTTTCTGTAGCATTTCTGCTGCCTTGTTTTGATGATCTTCCTGATTAGTTTTCTTTCTATAACAATTAAAATAAACATTACAATAAAAAATTTAAAAAATTTATAAAAATAAAGTAACTAATTATATCATACAATTTAAGGAGCACACATCACTTAACTGTGGAAAAAGAAAAAAGGAAAAAGAAAATTACCCTGCATCCATCACTGAGTAGCTTGATACTTAGCTGTGGATATGAAAGAGGGGCTGCATGTGCATGTTTCTTATAAGAAGATCCTAAAGAAATCGTGACCGTTCAATTTCTAGATATTGACTTAGATCGAACAAGTCGTTCTAGCTATGGTAATAATTGTTGTCTATTTCATATATCTGTAATTTGATAATAATTAAATCAACAAAAATTATTCGAAGTTGGAATCTCGCGAAGTCAAATAAGTAGTTCAAAAATGGTGTCCCAATTTGTGTCTGATCAACCAGACATGTGTCTACATGTAATTAATTTTTTTTCAACTTCTTCCATAAATGTAGACACATATCCCAATTTGGTTGATTATACATAAATTGAGACACCATTTTTGGACAACATATTTGAGTCCGAATGTTGCTGGCTTTTTTTATGGAATCATAATTTACACCAATTTTAAATGAAAAAAATCTCTTGCATATTTTTTCATACGTAATCACAATTGACATCAGTTTAAAATGAATTTTTTTTTTTGTATTTTACACCGGTATGTACCAATTGGGATTCTTGTATGCAATGTCCTGAACTTGATGAATTATGCTTTTGCATAAATTGATAAGGATAAGGTTGTCATCATATGATAATTAATAAGGGATTTGTGTTTTGGGTTTTTAGTATTTTTGTTCATAGATTTTTATTTACAGAGGAAAGCAATTGAAGACCTAAAAGATCTCTACATATGTCTTGTCCTCGAAAAGGAGAAGAGAAAATGTGAGAGAGTTAGTTAGTCTGGAAAAAGCAAGCTAGCTAAAGTATTTAGGGAAAATTACACATAAATACCTTGACTTTAACACATACATGAGGTATAATTTACGATTGCCAAAATTACAAAAAAAAATACCATTGACTATCTTTTTGACCATTAAAGTTAACGGTGGTGTTAACCATTGAAGGGTAATATTGTCATTATCTAATTAATTAAAAAATTAAAAATTAAAAAATGATGACCACTTTTCAACACTAGATATGTTCGTTTCCTTCAAAATATGGAGGGGATCAGTCATCAGTTCAATATCATCCATATTTTGTAGGAAATTGAACCAAATCTTTTCCAAATATTGAGTAGATGAGCTTGCCATGGTGGGAATGGGAGATGGACAGAAATGTTAAGAAGACTGCGGCGACGGTGCACGAGGGATGGCCGGTGGTGATGACGGTGAAGGTTTGGTGGGTTGAAGAGTTCTCTCCAATGGACTCTCAATCTCTTTTGTGTTTTTTTCTTTTCAATGTTTATTTTGGTATTATCTTTGAGTTGGAGGAATTGAATTAAATTTTTTGATATTTTTTGGGAGATGAAAAGAGATCATCCAAGTTGAACCAGGTCTCATTTTCTAGTGATGTTGTTTTCTTTAAAAAAAATAACCAGAATTGGATCTCCATTGGAATGGAGATCTGCTGATGTGTGTATATATATATATATATATATATATATATAAATAATTATTTTTATTAACCAATCCAAATCTCTGTTGGAATGGTTGAATGGAAAATAGGAGGTTTGGTGATTTTTTTAAAAATTATTATTATTTTGATTAACTAAACCAAATCTTTTTTTTTTGAAAAGAACTAAACCAAATCTCTCCATTGGAAATCTGGTGACTTTGAGAATTTTGGTTGTTTTTATTTTTGGGTCTTTTTACTAGTCTTTGATGTGGGGGGTTTTTCATTGAGTGAAATGGAATTTAGTTTTTGTTTTCGAGAGTTTTGGTTGTTGGTTTTGTCTTGAGTACCGGAGATTTAATACATTGAGTGAGAAATTCATCATGTTTAATGGGTGATCTCCATTTGAGATCTGGAGTCTCGATGATGGTCATGAAGATCTATTGATTTTTATAAAAAAAAATATTAGTTGAAGGGTATTTTGGTACTTTTTAGATAAAAGTTTATATTACTGTTAGATTTAATGGTCAACCCATGAGTTAAGGGTATGTTCTTGTATTTTTTACAAAACCGGATTATGCCTCAGATATGTGTTAAAGTCGAGGTATGTCTGTGTAATTTTCCCAAGTATTTATGTACTCTAACGGGTTTTTTATTTTAATTTTAAGATAAATTAGTAAATGCATGATTGACCTAGAGGTGGTCACGGTTCGGTTTCGGGGCGGTTTCGGTTTCGAAACCGTCGGTTTCGGTTCCGAGGCCACCCAAACCGTAACCGAACCGAGAAAACCGGTTTGGTTTTCAGTTTCGAACCGCCGGTTAGGCGGTTCGGTTTCGGTCTTTATTTTTTTTTCAATTTTTGTGGCCACATGGCACGTTTCTATTGGTTGGAATTTTTTTTTTAATATATCGGTTTCGAACCGCCAGTTTTGGGAGGTTTATGTTTCGGTTTTAGGCGGTTTCGGTTTCGGTTTTTGTTTTTGTTTTTTTTTTGTCCACGTGGCACTTTTCTATTTGTTGAATTTTTTTTTTAAATATATAAACCGCCTCAAACCGCCTGTTTTGGACGGTTTTCGGACATCCCTAACCATAACCGAACCGGTTCGAAACCGATTTCCAACCGGTTTCGTAACCGACGGTTTCGGTTACGGTTTCAATTTGGTACCCACGGTTTAACCAAACCGTGGGCACCTCTAGATTGACCTCCCTTTAAAATTGATATAAATGGAGTTGGTGGATAAAAAATGTATTTATCTATTTATATCTTATTATCCTTAAAGATAGTTTCTTTTGATAATTCAATTTTTCTATTTACACATCTTTTTAAAAACTATCATTTCTAAAAAATTTAATTTAAAATAAATTCTAAAAACACTTTCTTTTATTATAATATTAACCATTTTATTTTTTGACACTTATATTCTAAAGACATTTAATTTTTAAAAATATAATTTCTAAAGATATATTTTTTTTAATATTACCCATTATTATTTTTAATATTTAATTTTAATTTTAATATATAGCAAAACCCAAAAAAAAAAAGTTTTTGAAAACTCTACCTCAAGTCCTCAACCATCTTATTAGAAAATCTTCTAAATTATAACATATATAGCTATTTTTCATTGACATGCACTGTTTATTTTATTATTATTTTTTTAATGAAAGGTACATGCATTGTTTACTTGGATTATGTAGAAATTTATAGTGACCTTTAAGGATTTAGCTGTATGTAAATTTATAATATTTTTTTCTCTTTTTAAATTGCTGGATTTGCAGTCCAAGATTTGAGACTGTCACATCTAAGTGATGAACTTTAAATTATTGGAAAAAAAAAATATTTTAAGGTTTGTAAAACAACGAAGAGGGAAAAATAAACACAAAGGAGGGAAAAAAACATTGTTTTCTTAAAAAAAAACTAATTTAGAGTTTGTTCAGAATTTTTTTTATCTTGTTTTTTAATTTTAATTCCAATAAAAAATTATTATTAATAAAAAAATTAAAATAAAATATAAACAGATAATTTATAAATTTAAAGAAATAACTCTTATTTTCAAAATTAAACTAATAGAAAAAACCAAATTACCTTTAGTTATTAAAATTTAAAAAGTAAAATAATTGTTCTCTAGCCACAATTTACCTTTTTTTTTCTCTCTAACATAAGCAGTCATGTCATTTTATCTGACATAAACAGTCAAGTCCATCTGTTCATGGCCATGTCATATATCAATTAAAAATGATCATTGCTTCAATTTTACATAGGGATATTATTCATTTGGTCCCTATGTTTTTTTAAAATGTCTATTTTTTACTCACTTATCCATTTTTCATTGAATTCGGCTCTATGTTTTCCAAAATCACTCATTTTGATCCCTCTGACCAGAATTTTGACAGTCAACGGTCACAGAAAAAACAAAATAACATATTTACCCCCCTTACCATTTAATTTCTTTTAAAAAAATAAAATTTAAAGAAAAATAAAAACAAATTAAAAATTTACCCTTTCTGTTAAAAAAATTAAATACAAAAATTATTTATACATAAAAAAAACACAACACATAGAAAACCCAGAAAAAAAAAAATCAGACCTACGAACCAAAAATTATCACATTCATCATCAATCTCAAATATCAAAACCCAAAAAAATCATACCAGAAAACCAATTGAAAACAAAAAATCAACACAAAAAAGGATCCCTTCAATCATCAATCTCAAATACCAAAACCCAGAAAAATCATACAAGAAAACCACTTGAAAACAGAAAATCAACACGAAAAATCATCCATACTTCATCATCAATCTCAAACACCACCAGAAAACCGAAAACCCATACCAGACAAATCACCCAAACACCCTCTCCAAACCTATTCATCTCTTCACCAACATCATCATCAACACACCATCACACAAATCACCCAAACATCCAAACCCATCAATCACGCCACCGGCCACCCTCTCCAAACACCCAACAACCAAAACCACCCAAAACCCCCTCCACGAAATCCATCACACTTGCCCCTTTCACCACCGATTGGCATTCGAACTTGAACAAGTTCAGAATAGAAGCAGGGACGATGACAACGCCGACCAGAAGCGACGATGACAATACCGACCAGAAGCTACGACTATGACCAGAAGCCGACGGGTTCAATCTGGGTTCGATCGTGTTCATCTCTCTCTTTCATCATCCTCCTCGTTTGGTGTGGATTCAATTCGGCCGGTGGGTTTGGTTTTGATCTGCATTTCAGTTGGTGGTAGTGATGATTTTGGTCGATTTGGGTTCTAGTTCTGGTGGTGTTTTGGTTTCTGATTTGGATTTCAGTCGGTGGTAATTATGGTTTAGGTCGATTTGGGTTTGGTTTCGATCTGGGTTTCGGTTAGTGGTAGTGGTAGTGGTGTTTTGATAATGGTGAAAGAGTTGGTGATCATGGTCTGGTGGTGATGATGAATGACTGGAGGTTGATTGGTGGTTGGGATGGTGATTGGTGGTGGTGTTTTGATTATGTATTTGGTTTGTGGAGATGTTTGATGATGGTTCTCAGGAAGATTTGTTTGTTAAGGAAGGTTAAAGGTTGGAGGTTGATGATGATGGAATTGGAAGGTTGATGATGATGACTTTTTTTTCGTTGTTTTTTTTTTGAATGAATGGTTTTTTTCTTATTAAATGTTTATTGTTATATTAAAAATACTAAATTTAAGGAAGAAAAATTAATTTTAAAGCATTTAAAAAATATATTTTATTAATTTAACTCACCAATCCCTTTTTCTTTTTTAATTTTTGTTTTATTTACAATTTTTTAATTTGTATTTATAATATTAATAAATATTTATTTTTTTTCTATTGATTTTTGTGTTGACATGTGGCATGTCTTTGGTTAAAGACAAAAATGCCCTTGAAACCGTTAAAGTTGACCAACGTTTGACTCACAGAAGGACCAAAATGAGTGGTTTTAGAAAACATAGGGCCCAATTCAGTGAAAAATGGATAAGTGAGTAAAAAATAGATATTTCAAAAAAAAAAAACATAGGGACTAAATGAATAATATCCCTTTTACATATGTTTTAATCTGCTAGTCCACTGGTCTGATATGTCAATCACAAGAAAAATAATCATGTAGGCAAAGATGTGTACAAAGTAGGCAGGGACGGGCGTTTTCCCATGAGCCCCATGGGGCTTTGAGGGTGGGAGCAAATCCATTTTATAAATGCAGAGGTAGTGAGTTTATAAATGCAGAGGTAGTGAGGGGACCCTCTCCGTCTCAATGGGCCCACGTCCATACCATTTAATGGGACCATATAATGTGCAATGGTTAGTGATGGCATTTTACTCTACAGCCCCAAATTCCCATCCCATTTGGATAAAAAATTGTAAATTTCCCCTGATTTCCCATTTTAACTTTTAACTATAGGTATAAATAGTCATAAATAAATTTCTAACTTAAATGGCATCAACTTGGTTTATCTTAAAACTTTTTCTTGGATGTTATAAACTTTAATTTATTATTATTATTTGTATTTTTATTTTCATTTAAATAAGTAATTTTATTATATTGGGCGAGGGATATCGGCCTAGATAGCATTTATTTATGCAGACTTTGTGGGCCAAAATACTAAATTAGTTGAGTTTTAATAGTATGAAAATAATGAAATTTATCGAAATACCCTTATTTAACTTCTTCTTTTTAAGGGTTATTTAACTTTTAAAACATATTACAATACTGTATTTCAATTTATTTAAAAAAAAAACTTTTTTTTGTGTATTTTGTGTCTTCTTTTTGTCAAAAATACAAGTTTGGTGCTATTAAAACCTATATTATTAAGTAGGCGGTAGTTACACAAAACAAACTCTACCACGTTTGTTAACAATTCCATGAGATTATGACATTAACTTATATTATTAATTATTAATTAACTACTAGAAAAACAATGATGTAATTGATTAATTAAGCAATTTGATATACCGATTTTTTTTTCATCAGCACACAACTATGAGTATGTTTTGAGTATACTAATACACATTGTCACACTTTTGCTATACATTGTAAAAATGTGATGGTGTATTAATATGGTCAAGATATATATGTGATGGTGTATTAGTATGTTCAAAATATGTTCACAGTGTATGCTCATGAGAGAAAAATTGTTTGATATACACTCAATTACCATATTCTAAGGCTTTAACCAGACAGCTAGATCAACATCATCATGTACGTAATTATTAATATATTATCAAGACTGAATTTTTGGTTAGACATAAATATATGTGGAATATTATCATTTGAGTCCCTATTTTTTTTTTGAATTATATGTTTTTTACTCATTTATTCATTTTTCACGGAATTAGTCCATATATTTTCAAAAACCACTCAATTTCGTCTTTCAGTGAGTCAACCGTTAGTCAAATTAAACTGTTTTAAAGGTATTTTTGACTTTAAACATTGGTATGTCTTGTGTCAACACAAAAATAAATAGAAAAAAATTAAATTTAAATAAAAATATGGATCATAAATAGAAAAAAAAATTAAATTTAAATAAAAACAATAAAAATTAAATAAAAATGTGGATCTCCACCTAATAAAAAAATTAAAAACAAAAAAAAAATTAATTTAAAGAATCTTATTTTTTGATTAGGTGAAACTTAAAGAACAACATTCAGCTTCTTCATAAACCAATTGCCAGAAATCCCTACCACCGTCCACCGTCAACCATCACCAAAAAAATCCAAATCCAAAAAAAACTCTCTAGAAAAACAAATCCTCTCAAGAAAAACCAGAACTTTTCTCTCTCTAGAACTCATCATTGAAGAAGCTGAATCGTGAAGCCATTGTCATCGTCTTCGCGCCGTCCCTGTGTTGGTGTTCAACGAAGAAGTTGAATGGAGAAGATTACTCCATTCACAAATCTGGTGCGATCATGGAAATTGCACAAATCTGTTCTGGTGCTATGTCCTCCTAAATGGAGATATTGAGGTGGTGGTGGTGGTGTGACTCCAGTAGGTACGGTAGTGGTGTTACATATATGGCAAAAACGTTTAAAAAGATGACAATTCATAACAAAATAGGGATTTTAGTGATAATACCCCTATGTTATAATCTGCTAGTGTACTGGTCTAACATGTCAATCACAAGAAAAATAATCATATAACTACCCAATAAAGATGTGTAAAAAGTAGAGACTGACGTTTTCCCTTGGGCCTCATGAGTTTTTGAGGGTGGGGTGGGAGCAAACCCATTTTATGAATGGAGAGGTAGAGAGGGGACCCTCTCCATCTCAATGGGCCACATGCCCATCCATATTACCAAAATGAAAATTATTTTTAAAAAGACTTATACCGTGTTTGGTTGGATAAAATGGAATGGAAACAAAATCATTCCTAATATTTGGTTTGCTAAAATGTAATGGAATGAGGATTCCATTGGAATGTTAATTCCACCATTTTGGTGGAATAGACTTTCCATCCAAAAACCAATGGATTTGGTAAAGATCCAATCTGGATCTCCACCAAATACAAACAAAAAAAATAATTAAAAAATTAATTAATTCGAACAGACACAACACCAGACTAACAAAAAATAATAATCTCTAAAAATTAATTTGAACAGACCCAACACCCAACAACCAACACAAGACTTCATCAAAATTCATCCCCAAATAAGAAAAATTCATCCCAACCACCAGCTCAAATCCTAAAATCAAATACACATGCAAACACAAACCCTAAAATAAACCACCAACACCAACTCTCTCTCTCTCTCTCCCTCTCTCTCTCTCTCACCCAACCCAGATATAGAACGAACCCAGTTCTATATTCGAACCAACAAACCAACCCAACCCAACACCCAAACGACCACCACCCAGTCCACCCCCACCTGAAATCACCATCATTGGTCTCCCACACCGACACCTCCACCCACACCCTACTAGAACCAACTCGCCACATTATTCACCTTCCTAACAACCAAACACAAATCTAAACCAACACCTAAACACTTCAAAAAACAGATTTTTAAAAAATGAAAAAAAATATATGCCCAGCAGCTCCATGACAAATCTGAGCTCCATCTTCAAAAGACTCGATCCAGATGGACCAGATAGAGCGAGAAGTGAGGACTGATGGTGGTATGATTCGCAACAGCGGTGAAGATTGATTCCCGATGGCGGTGGTTCAATTTCTAGGTTTGATTGTGATTTGGTGCGATGTTGTTGGACGTTGTTGGGTGTTCAGTCGCTTCTAGTCGATTGGGATTGATTTCGTGGAGGGGTTTTATGTGGTTTTGGTTAGGTTTTAGGTGGTTTGTGTTGTTGGCTGCTTGGAGAGGGTGGTTTGGATGTTTGGGTGATATGGAGATGGGTGGTGTTTGTTGATTCAGTGGTTTGGGTGATTTGGGGATAGGTGGTTTTGGTTGATTCGATGGTTTGGAGATGGGTGGTGAAGAGATGAATGGGTTTGGAAAGCGTTTTTGGTTTTTATTAGTTTTAATTAGTTTTATTTTTAAATTTAATTGGTTTTGATTAGTTTTAATTAGTTTTGATTTTAAACGTAATTAATTATATATTTAATTAGTTTTATTTTTAAATTTAATTAATTATATATTTAATTAGTTTTAATTTAATTTTAAATTTAATTAGTTTATTTTAATTTTAAATTAATTAGTTTTATTTTAATTTTAAATTTAATTAGTTTTATTTTTTTCATTTTTTATTTAATTAATTTCAAAACTATCATTATGCCCTTTCATCAAACAGGTGTATAGAAGCCTGACGTTATTTTACGATTTTACCCTTGTTGACCAAACGGAAGTCAACGAAATTGTAATGGAATTGGACAGTAAGGACAATAAACAAGATTGTCAGTAAAGGTGTGGACTAAAAAGGATAATGTTCAAACAAAGGGGATTGAAATCCCGATTACGTTAAACTATAGGGACTAAAATAGGAATATCCATATACTATATAATATATAATACATATATTATATATATATATATAATAATATTTATATTATCGGTCTCATTCTGGTCAGTGCGCACTAGTGGAAATATATGAGGACATTGAATGTGAGTCACTCATTTATGGTGGAGCTTAGACAAGTGCATACACATCAAGTCAAAGCATGTAAAATAAGTGGCTCACAATCATTGTCCTCATTTATTTCCATCAGTGTGCACTTATGTGAAATATTATATATATTATTATGTAATATATATTATATTATATTATATTATATATATACTTTTATATTTTATTATTATTATCCATAATATATCATGTTATTATAAATATTTTGTAATTACAGGTATTTTGGTTAAAATACAGTTAACTCCATGCCATTTTGTTATTTTCCAAACAAAATAATACTGATTCAAAGATTAATTCTAAAGTTCCAACCAAACAAAAAATTCAGTTTTCCTTTCCTTTCCGTTCTCATTCTTATTCTCATTATTATTCCGATTACCATTCATTCCACCATGGTAACCAAACGTGACATTAATGTGACCATACACATTGGGTGCAATTTTCTCTGCAGCCCCAAATTCTCATCCCATTTGGGGGCAAAAATCGTAAATTTCCCCTGATTACCCATTTTAACTATAGGTATAAATAGTCAAAAATAAATTTTTAACTTAAATAGTTGACTTTTATACAGCAACTTGGTTTATCTTAGAACATTTTTTTGGATGTTATAAACTTTAATTTATTATTATTATTTGTATTTTTATTTTCATTTAAATGAGTAATTTTAGTATATTGGGTGTGGCCTAGACTTGACGCCGGTTCCGGTCCGGCTGTTCCGGTTCCTCTTTTTTTTTCTTATATTAAATCTTATTTCATAAAAAAATTAGACATGTTAAATTGTATTTTGTAAATGCATTTTATTGGGTCACCCGAAAATAAAATAAAATAAATAAATAACAAATTAAAAAATTAAATTAAAATAAAACTAAAAAAATGTAAAATTGGCCTTGACTTAATTTTTACCACAATTAGGTTGCCTACGTATCCTCTTGAGGTTTAGAGGAATCAAATGCAACATAGTTCTCTTGCTTTTTATTGCAAGTTTGGTGATGACGTGGACTAATCGTTGCCATAATCATCCGTTCCACTCTCAGCCTATTGGTCATCTTTGAAGAAATCGTAGGGTTCCTCTTGATCGATTTCTTATTGTCTATTTTGTGCATTCGTCCAATCATTAACACAAGCTTGTATCTAAACTAATTTCGGACTCATAAGGGAACGTCTTCCATCCAGAATATTCTCACAGGTGCTGAACTGTTGTTCCACTACCACCGTAGAAACTGGTGTTGAAAGAATTTGTTTGGCTATCATAGTCAAGATTGGAAAGTACATTTAATGCTCATTACACCATTGTAGAATATCAAACTTTTTAACTTCAGTGTCTTTTGTAAACTAGAAAGAGGTACTTAGATAAGATTCAAGCTCGGAATACGTGGTGGAGCTTGATGAAGAAGAACCTCGTAATTTTTTGGTTTTTTTAGATAGCAGATTATACCCTAAACTCATAAATCCAGAGGATGAGGAGGAATGAGATACATTTTGAGTTTGTGGAACATCTATGTTCAGTGATGGACCATAAACTCCAAGATATTCATCATATAACTCATACAATAATGTCTTAACCCTAACACAACACATATCAATATCATAATCTATTTTTAAACCTTGTTCATAATAAGCAGATAGATAATCAGATAAATTTTCTAATCTACAACGTGGATCAAAACGCATGGCAATCAAATAAATATTTGGATTCTCCTTATAATATTGTAATCATTTTTCCTTCATAGCATTAACGGACTCTAGTAATTGTGAGTCGGATTCATAATAAGCAAAGACACCAGCAATATTAAGATTCTCAATAATAAATAAATTAGTTGCAGGATAATAAACACCAGATAAATTGTTAGTAGCATTATTAAAGACTTTTAACAAACCACAAACATTGTTACAAACATCTCAATGACTTTGATAAAGATTAATGTGACTAACATGATATTGAATAAAAGTAACTAATAAATCCTTATAATCATAACTTCTAGCAAGCAATTTATAAATAGAATTCCAACGTGTTGGAACATCACGAGGAAATCTAATGACACGCCTACCATTTTGTTTACAATATGATACCAATGCTTTCATTGCAGAAGGATGCTTCCACAAAAAATAGAGGGTATATTTAATAGGTTGAATAAATTGTTCAAGAGTTTATAATCCTTTTTGAAAACATAAATTTAAAACATAGCATGCACATCTTTGATGAAAAAGTTTACCACCAGGGATAAGGTTTGCATAATTCAATTAAAGCAGGAATAACAACGGTATTGTTAGAAGCATTATCTACACCAATTGTAAAAATTTTGTTTTCAATTTTATAATCTG
Source organism: Dipteronia sinensis (assembly GCA_033220585.1). Taxonomy (NCBI): domain Eukaryota; kingdom Viridiplantae; phylum Streptophyta; class Magnoliopsida; order Sapindales; family Sapindaceae; genus Dipteronia; species Dipteronia sinensis. Next base: position 69,521,978 of record CM065639.1, on the reverse strand, counting down.
TAAAAATAATTCTAAACTGTCTAAAAATATTAGCAGCAGTGTGTGCATCATCAAAAACTCTAAATGCAAGAATTCTTTTGTGGATAGTCCATGCATTATCCATATAATGACAAGTGACACCCAAGTATGAATGCATTCTCCAATGGTCACTCCATATGTCGGCACATACGGAAACCCAACCATTATATTTTTCAAAAAAAATTTCCAAATTTTTTTTGTCACAAATGTTTTCAAGTGTTTATGTGAGTCTGGGTTTAGGAATACGACATGCAGCATGATATAATGCTCGTTAACAATAATTAACGAAACCAACCATTTCACTAAAACTAAATGATAAGTGTTCTACTGCAACCATTCTAGCTAATTCTTCTCTATTTTTTGCATCATAATATTTAAATAATTGTTTGTTAGAGGGAGCGTACTTAGAAATTTGAGCTTGTGAACTCGATCTGGCATGTGCGACTGGATGTGTGTTCGTTATATGCTTCCGATATGTGTCATATCCTCCAAATTTGTGCCACTTAAATACTTTTTTGCAGTAGTTGCAAATCGCTACAATGTTTCAATCTTCTTGCGTAAATTTCTTCATATGGAGTACAAAGAGATCAGATTTGACATACTTCTGTAACTTTTCTTCCGTATGTGGATCGAATTCAAAATCTAGAGGGGGGTCAGGCATATTTTCTGATTGGCTTGTCAAATGGGGGGTAGCATCGGGATCGGGTTCAGAAATTCTTAAAGAGGGATGAGATTAAGGAGAGTTTAGGCCTAGGTCTTCAGCATAGACTCGGCGTTGCTGATACTTGTGATAGGTGTGGTAGTCATGACCGAGATTATCCGACATACGACCCTTGGCTTTCATCGAAATGGAATGCCTAGGACTGTCACCACTTCCACTTGCCATTTAAAAAATCGAATTGTAAAATTCCTTAAACAAAAACTGTTAAGATATAAATTCCTTGAACAAAAATGTTAAAAAAATTGATGGAAATAAATGGTTGGAAATAAATTTGGAAGAAAATTGGAAGCTTAGTACTTTAATAGTTAGTAATTGCAAATAAAATAAATTGCAAATACATGAAATTGGAAACTTAGTAATTGACTAATTGCAAATTAAATAAATTGGAAATAAGATAAATTACAAATTAAATAAATTGGAATTTGGAAACTTAGTAATTACAAATAAAATAAATTGTAAATAAATGAAATTGGAAACTTAGTAATTGACTAATTGCAAATAAAATAAATTGGAAAGAACATAAATTGTAAATAAAATAAATTAAAAACTTAATACTTGCAAATAAAATAAATTGAGAACCTGGAGAGTGGACTGTAGAGAGTTAGAGAATTGAGATTTGAGAGAGAAATGAGAACTAGAGAGAATGGACTATGGAGAGTTAGAAATTTGAGATTTGAGAGAGAAATGAGAACTAGAGAGAATTAGGAGGAAATTTGGTGGTGCTGGTGGTGGTGGGGGATAGCCCAGTCGGCTGAGTTCAATCATTTTTTTTAATATATATAACTTTGGAATCGCCGGTTCCTCAAAATTTAGAACTGGTCCTAACAGTTCGGGTTCTTTTCAAACCGGCGCCATATGAGCCTAGATAGCATTTATTTATGCTGACTTTGTGGGCCAAAATGCTACATTAGTTGAGTTTTAATAGCATGAAAATAATGAAGTTTATCAAAATACCCTTATTTAACTTTAAAACATACTAAAATACTGTATTTGATTTTTTTTTTTTAAACATTTTTTGTGTGTTTTGTGTCTTATTTTTGTCAAAAATACAAGCTTGGTGCTATTAAAAACATCACCTCTTAGTAGAGATGGTTGTGCACCTCTTTCCCACACCTAGTGGTCAGGAGTTCGAGTTTAACCATTCGTATTTTACAAGCACGTGTGAGGAGTTATCTTCCGGTTTGTAGGAGCAACCCTCTTTCCGGTTGTGAGAGTTGTGGTCCATATGTAACATTTCCCCGGTAGTGGGAGTAGTATTTTAGACCGTGCTTGTAAAGTATAATTAATCTCACCAGATTCCGGCAGCGGTTATATTTCAAAAAAGAAAAAAAAAAACCCTATATTATTAAGCAGACGATAGTTACACAAAACAAACTCTACTGCGTTTGTTAACAATTCCTTGGATTATGACATTAACTTATATTATTATTTATTAATTATCTACTAGAAAAACAATGATGTACTTGATTAATTAAGCAATGTACTTGATTAATTAAGCAATTGGATATACCTATTTTTCTCTTATAAGTACACAACTGTGAGTATATATTGAGCATACTAATATATATCACCACATTTTCGTTATAAATACTAAAAATGTGATGATGTGTATTAATATTTTCAAGATATGCTCACAGTTAGTGCTGTAAAAGGGGGCCGGCCCGGCCCACATCGGCACGGCCCGCCACTTTGGGGGGCCGTGCCAGGCACTGCCGGTTTTCCTAAATGGGGGCTCGGCACGGCCCTTCCGTGCCGTGCCGCGTGCCGTGCCGTGCCGGCCCGTGGGCCAAATGGGCCGACCCATATTTTGTTTTTTTTTTTAAATTTTTTTATATATTATTATTTTTATATAATAAAAAATGTTTATAATAAATTAATAATAGATTATAGATACATTTTTTATTTTATTTAATGAATTAATTCAAAAAATAAAATAAAGATAAAACATGAAAGAAAAAAAAAGTAGATAAAAATATGAAATGAAGAATTCTTTATTTATTTCGGACTTTCAGTATTACATATTTATATGATTGCCTCATTAAAAACCTTACCAAGAAAACCCAGTGGGATAAAAACTTGGTAAGGGAAAAAGAGTGCAATCGTATTACAAGTAAATGTACATGTACAACCTAGTTCTGGACCTGATTACTGGCGGAACCCTCATCGACATATAAATTGGAGAAATTTTGAATAAATTGTTCATCTACCGTTTCATTTTGCATCCTCTTTCGAGCATGCTCCCAATCCCGAATGCATATTAATACTTCCACCATCTCTGGAGTCAAACAATTTCTTCTTGGTTCAATAATTCGTCCACTCGTGCTGAATGTCTGTTCTGAAGACACAGTGGACACGGGGATAACCAGTATGTCACGTGCTAAGTGTGACAAGACCGGATACCTGTAGCTATAGGTCTTCCACCATAACAACAGATCAAAATTCTCCGTGTTTTCGTCGGCATCAAACTGTGCTTCAAGGAACCTATTCAATTCGGCACCAGAAGATGCAGCAGATCGTGTAGTTGAAGAAGAAGAACTTGCTGATTTGTCTTTTTTCCGGCGTTTGAGAATGCTCCAACTTGTCGGCAACGGTTGTCTGTCCGGTTCTGGTGATGGTTCCGTGTGAATGCCGCCAAACCTGCGCTCATAAATACTAAAAACTTCAAACAACTTGTTTCGAATGTCAGTAATCTGTTCGGAATAATCTATTGACAATTTATTACCAGTAAACTCAAGCAAATATTCTAAACCAGCTAATTTAATTATAGGATCTACTATAACACCTAAGGCATAAAGGAAAGGCATAAAGGAAAGGCATTTCAGACCAGTATTTTTTAAACTTGGTCTCCATGGCAACAACTGCATCGCCAAGCAAGTCATCTTCCCTATAAGTGTTTAACATGTCAGACATTTCCACAATCTGATGGATTGCCTGGGAAGATGTGGGGTAGTAGACCCCAAAAAGGGTTACAGTGGCATTGTAAAAAACCTGTAAAAATTCAACAAAAATCTTTGCCACATACCAATCGTCTGGTGTCAGTGATTGAGCAGGTGGACAGCCACTTTCGGCCAATTTCATGTTATACAAACCCGAAATAGTTGTATCATATTCCAAACAATTTTTCAGCATTAAGTAAGTAGAGTTCCACCTTACCGGCATATCAGTTTGGAATCGTCGGGGTCGTAGACCGTTTAATGTACAGTGTCTGCCAAATTCTTGAAATCTTGGATTAGAGCTATCGATCTAAGAAATGGCATCTCTGATGCGTTCTATACGATTGCTTACTTTCTTCAAACCAGACTGTACAACTAAATTTATAATATGACATGCACAACGCTGGTGGAAGAAATAACCCCCAGCTTGCGGGATGTTTCTTTCAGTAAACAATGCAATAGACTTAGTATTTGCCGATGCATTATCTAATGTGATAGAGAGGATGCGATGAGTTATGTCATAAGTTTCTAAAACAGAAAGAATGACAGCAAAAATATTGTCTGCGGTATGTGCAAAATCCATAGGACGAAAACCAAGAATTTTTTTTTTTGTATCTTACATTCAGAGTCTAAATAGTGTCCTGTGACACATAAATAGTCCTGTTTGGAACATGCGTTCCAAATATCGGAAGTTAATGCAATTGAGACAGTTAGATGCTGTAATTCAGCCGTCAAGTCATCTCGTTGGGTTTTAAACATTTTTATCAAATCGTTCCTAGTGGTGGTTCTAGAAACAATTTGCATTTGGGGGCAAAATGCAGATGTTATAAATTCTTGAAAAAAAACACAGTCACCGAAATTAATAGGTTGATCAGTTTGTGCAATGTACCGTGCCAAACATTCTCTAGCATGTGCGGCGTCGTAATGCCACGTCGTAACCGACCCGTCTGGGTGCCGTTGCAGTTGTGTCTGGGTTGTATTGGGTACCTGTACGTGTTTGGGCATGCATTTTTGCATATGTCTTCTCAAATGACCGGTTCCACCCTTAGTAGTGGTATAGTTCTTAGGACAAAACTTACATTTGGCTCTGGGGCCGACCGTACCGTCTGGAAGTGTCATTTCTACTACGTCAAAACACTGTCATACATCTGATGTTAACCTCTTAGATTTGGTACGTGATGTCGGTGTGGCGCCGGAACCAGAAGGTCCCGCTCCGGTTTCTGCCGGTCCGGAGAGATCAAAATCATCGTTCAGCATGTTTAGACCGTCTGGAAAATAAGGATGGGTGGGATCCATTTCCTAAAACAATATATTAAAATTAACTCCTACACATAAAAATTATTAATTTACTAAAACAATTTATTAAAATTAACTCCTACACATAAAATGATTATTTTACTAAAACAATATATTAAAATTAACTCCTACACATAAAAATTATTAATTTACTAAAACAATATATTAAAATTAACTCCTACACATAAAAATTATTAATTTACTAAAACAATATATTAAAATTAACTCCTACACATAAAATGATTTTTTTTACTAAAACAATATATTAAAATTAACTCCTACACATAAAATGATTTTTTTTTTACTAAAACAATATATTAAAATTAACTCCTACACATAAAAATTATTAATTTACTAAAACAATATATTAAAATTAACTCCTACACATACAATGATTATTTTACTAAAAATATATATTAAAATTAACTCCTACACATAAAATGATTAATTTACTTAAACAATATATTAAAATTAACTCCTACACATAAAATGATTATTTTACTAAAACAATATATTAAAATTAACTCCTACACATAACAATTATTAATTTACTAAAACAATATATTAAAATTAACTCCTACATATAAAATGACTTTTTTTTACTAAAACAATATATTAAAATTAACTCATACACATAAAAATTATTAATTTACTAAAAAAATATATTAAAATTAACTCCTACACATAAAATGATTTTGTTTTACTAAAACAATATATTAAAATTAACTCATACACATAAAATGATTATTTTACTAAAACAATATATTAAAATTAACTCCTACACATAACAATTATTAATTTACTAAAACAATATATTAAAATTAACTCCTACACATAAAAATTATTAATTTACTAAAAAAATATATTAAAATTAACTCCTACACATAAAATGATTTTTTTTTACTAAAACAATATATTAAAATTAACTCCTACACATAAAATGATTATTTTACTAAAAAAATATATTAAAATTAACTCCTACACATAAAAATTATTAATTTACTAAAAAAATATATTAAAATTAACTCCTACACATAAAATGATTTTTTTTAACTAAAACAATATATTAAAATGAACTCCTACACATAAAATGATTATTTTACAAACAAAATATATTAAAATTAACTACTACAAATATAATGATTTTTTAACTAAAAAAATATATTAAAATTAACCCCTACACATAAAAATGATTTTTTTTTACTAAAACAATATATTAAAATTAACTCCTACACATAAAATGATTATTTTACTAAAACAATATATTAAAATTAACTCCTACACATAAAATGATTAATTTACTAAAAATAAAAATAAAAATTAACCCCTACACATAAAAATGAAAAATTTACTAAATAAATAAAATTAATAACTGATATAAACATAAAATGATAAATTTACTAACTAAACAAACATATTAAATTTAAAATATAACACTTAAATAAAAATGTACCTTTGAAGTTTGAACTTTGGTGTCTTGGTGGAGAGATTAGAGAATAATAGTAAATTACTAATAAAATATTATAATAGTATATTAGTAGTGTAGAATAGTAGAGAGAGAGTAAGAATGAAATTAAGAATAATTGAAATTGTATAGAGAGTTTGAGAATGGAGAGATTGAGAGAATTAGAGAAAGTGAATGAAAAGTGGAATGTGTGGGAGTATTTATAGAAAAATTAGAAAAGTGGGTAAAAATATAAAATACAAGAGTTGAGGGGGTAAATTGTAATTTTTAATGTTTTTTTTTAAAAAATAACCGTTGGCTGACGTCATGGCTGACGTCAGCCAACGGTTATTTTAAAAAAAAAACAATAAAAATATAGTTAAATTTAAAAAAAAAAAAAAAAAAAAAAATTTCTGCGGGCCCAACGGTCGGCACGCCGTGCCGGCCCGGCGTGCCGGCCGTTGGGCTTGGCACGCCGTGCTGGCGTGCCGTGCAGGGCCGGCACGCCGTGCCTGGAAGCCTGACCCGGCACGTGCCAAGAATGGGGGCCATGCCTGGCACGGCCCGCCATCCTTGGCAGGCCGGCCGGACCGGGCCCTCCAGGCCCGGCCCATATTTACAGCACTACTCACAGTGTGTGTTCATGAGAGAAAAATTGCTTGATATACACTTAATTACCATATTCCAAGGCTCTAAGCCAGCTAGATCAACTGGATCAACATCATCGTGTATTTATTTATTAGGGATATTAAGATTTTAGTCCCTCTAGTTAGCGTTAATTTGTGTTTGGTCCACTAGTTTTTGAAATTACTAACTTTAGTCCACTGGTAACGGTCTTCGTTAAATCTAACGGAAGTCAGAGAACCGGTAGACTAAAGTTAGTAATTCCAAAAACTAGTGGACTAAAGTTAGTAATTTCTAAAAACTAGTGGACTAAAATAAACGACAATCTAACTTTGACCTAACGGAAGTCAACGCAAATATAACGAAATTGGACGGTAGGGACTGAAATAGGTATTATCAGAGAACAAATGGACTAAAGTTAGTAATTTCAAAAACTAGTGGACCAAACCTAGATTAACGCTAACTAAAGGGACTAAAATCTTAATATCCCTATTTATTAACATATTATCAAAGACTGAGTTGTTGGTTAGATACAAATATATATATATATATATATATATATATATATATGTTATAACTTTTCACCTCGGTGCATATCGATATAACTATATCAATACTAAAGTATATGAGTCATTGAATTTAAATACTTTGATTTAGTTAACATTAAAATAGTTGAATATAACGATTCAATTGTAATACACTGATATATTTATATCAGTGAACACTAAATACATTAGTCTGCATTGAGATGAACGGGAGAGTCTATATATATATATATATATATATATATATATATATATATATATATATATATTAGCTATTCTTATTGACACTATAATGAGAAAAAAAAGGCACTAAAATATTGTCACCGAATACACCGATCTTTCAACAAATGCAACTCTTCATTAGAATAAGGGCAATTACCAATTAGGTTATGGACTTTTTTTTTTAAATTCCAAGTTGTTTGCGACTTTTATAAAAGTGACCAAATTGTTCCTCACTTTTGTTTCAAGTGTCATATTAGTCCATCTCTTTTTGGAAGTGACCAAATTGGTCCCTTTAATGACTTAACAATGTTAAACATAACAGTTGACTTTAATAATTTTAGTTAAAGTACGTAAATACCCTTTATTTGTCATATTATAGCAAAGTTATTTTGTCTATGTGCATTAAATTTTCCATCATAATTACAATAAAATCTAAAAATATTATTAATGAAACACTATTTGTACCTTTTTTTATTAAAATTCTCTAAAAAATCTTAAAATATTTTAATAAGACAATGTCAATTATACTTTTATTTTTTTAAACAAAGTTACCATTCATTCACGGTTTAATCTTTTATCATTTTTATATAATATTGTTTTTTTTAATATTATACAAGTACAGTTTTAAAAATTATTTAAAAATCAAAACACATAAATAAAATAAACAAAAATATACATGTGTTAAAAAAACGAGTGGTGCTATTGGCACACCCCGTACTGATCTATTCATGCCCCACTTTTTAAAAATTAAATTAAATTAAATTAAATTAAATGCTTTTATTAAATTTTTTGGTTTATTTCCAAAACTACCCATTTTACTTATTTTTCAAACTTAATACATACCATATATGATCTCTCTATCTCTGTTTCTCTGTATCTGTATACATCTCTCTTACCTCCATTGATTGATTTATTTATTTTCTTCTTATTTCATTTTTTTTAGTTTTTTTTTTCTTCTTATTTCATGATGGAAAAGAAAAAAAATAAAAAATAAAAAATAAAAAATAATAGGGTACTTCAACACAACGACATCTTAATATCATTCTAAAGAAAAAATAAACTTCAAATTTATTTTCAGAGAATGAATTGTTTAGAGATGCTTACTATTATTGTCAGACAATTATTGCTTTATGTCATTCTCAGACAATTATTTAAGACGTTTGATATCGTTTTTAGACAATTCTTTCATATTCTTGATGTCGTTCTCAAACTCCTCCATAATATTTTATATATATGTAAGAAGCAGATTTTAGGGTTTAAGAGTTAAATTTTTTTTAAAGAAACAGATTACTGTGTTTTTTTTTTTTAGAAAAGGAATGTGAAATTTTAATAAATTTACCTTGTAGAAGATTTCTTTCCTAAATTGTATGTCTCTTTAAGTAATTTTGATAAAGTAAAAAATAGAATATTATATAATTTAAAAAGCAGAGCATGAATAGATCAGTAGGGGGTGTGTCAATAGCACCACTCAAAAAAACGGTATATATGTCAATATTATATTGTTTAGGAGTAAAATACAATTTTACCCCTACACAATTAAAGTTGACGGATAAAGCTTAGTTAGAGGGACTAATTTGGCACTTGGAAAAAATGTAAGGACTAATTTGGTCACTTTAGTAAAAGTCACAAATAACTTAGAATTTTAAAAAACAGTCCATGACCTAATTGGTAATTGCCCTTAAAATAATAAATTGATAACGACATCTTAATATCTTATTATAACTAATGGATCAATCATGAATATCCATCAACATATTTCAGCAGACACTCATTATCACATTACTTTTTGACTAAATTATTAGCATGAATATCTGTGCCTTTCTGTCTCTCTCTCCCTCCTGTTTTGCTTTTTTTTTTTTACTACACAACAATTTTAATTTGCACTTCTATATTATTTTTATGTCTTTGTATTTTATTTTCCGCTTAGCAAAAGTTGTAAAAGCAAATGAATTATTGGCAAGCTTTATCATTTATGTAATATACTTATCTTTATGTTAGTTGTATTTATTGTATGCCATCTCTCTGATGTGATAAACCTTATCAATTTAAAATTGACATGTAAAGTTTTTTAATATATTTTTTAAAAATATCTACATTTTTTTCACTGGATCTAATTTCGAATTTTTTTTCACAGCCGACATGATAAAGCAAAGAACATAGCATGAGGAGATAGTTACCGACAGGACCTGTTCCAACTCTTATTTTAAGTGCGAGAGAATTCTGTGAAAATCTTATATATATTTCTAATTGAAAGTTGAATCTTTTGAAAAAACTTTACAGAAAATCATATGAGATATTTGAAGAGTAATGCTAGACGTTTCAATTTTTTTTTTCCAAATTCTGTCCTAAATGATGTGGCACGTGAGGTGTCAACATCACATCAGTCAACATAAATTTCATGATTTATAAGATGCTGATACCTCATGTGCCACATCATTTGGGACAAAATTTGGAAAAAAAAATTGGAACGTCTAACATTACTCATATTTGAAAACCAATTATGAAAAATCTTGATATTTTGAAATATGAACATATGCATAACATGTCTTAATTAAATTTATAAAATATAATTTTTTTTCATCATACGTGACTCATCTCATGATACTAAAGAATTTGTACAACCTGGTGATTACCTGGGAAAAGTAGTTTAAATTAAAACAGTAAATGCTAACGTCCAGTAAGCGAATACAAACTTTAATATGGGACTGTATTATGACATATGAGCTGTATAGCTAATTTAATATATTTTCTATGAATGAATCACAATTTTATATAAATACTATATAATATAATAAAATACTCTCTGCTTTCATAAAATATAAAGTATCTTATTTAAATTTTTATATTACGATAATCTCAAATCTTTTCTATACTGATTCATAATCAATAAAAATATAAGTAATTTGAAATTCATTACTAAACTGGTATCCAGGGAAATAACTAACGTACCGTGGCAAAGAATCTCAATACACATATAGAGTAGGGAAAAATCATATTATATACACAGCGATATCTGTTCACCTTTACAGAGCAATAATCTCACATATACGTCGATATCTGATCGAACGTCCAGAATAGTCTCACATACACGTACAGAAAAGCTCCAAAGGCCACCTATCGAAGAATGAGGAAGAAGTCTACTCTAGTTTCAGTCTTCTAATGGGAGACTGTTGGGTTGTGAAGCATGAATCCTATTATGTTTAGAATTGATTCTCTATTCTACATAAGAGTGTTTTATTGTTTTATTTAGGACATGATTCCTACTAATTTTAGACTAGACCGTATTATAAATACTCATGTAATTCTTGTAATTCTTGTGTATAATGTGTGTTGCATAGAGAAGAGAGAAAAGAATATTGAGAGCTGTAAGGAGAGAGATAGTATTTCACTATTGTAAACACCGATTTCATAGTGGAAGTTGAGTGCATGTGCGCTCCGTAGACGTACTCATATGCGCTCCGTGGACGTAGGCTTACGCTGAACCACGTAAAATCTCGTGTCTCTTATTTTTTTTTCTCTTGCTTGTGTGAATTGATTGTGCATATTCCCTAAGTCAATACATCTCTAACACAATGGAGGTCGAAATTAGCCTCCAATGGAGGTTTCAAGGAAGAAGATAAAAAAAAAATTGGAAAATTTCATTGTTCCCAAAAACTCCCTAAAATTGCATAAAGTCTCGGAAACTATAGAACAAGTATCAGAAAATACCAAAAAGTATTGAAAACTACCTGAAAACCCTCGGAAATTACCTGGAAAGTTTCAAAAATTAGAAATTAAATCTCAGAAACACTAAAATAAGTCTCGAAAACACACACAAAAAATGCGACACTTATTTTTATGTGTTTTTTAAGGGTATTTTTATCAGATCACACTTTATATGCTATTTAAACTTAAATTATTAAAATATTGGTCCTAAAATTACACCTTCAAAACATACCATTTAATTTTTAAACCCATAAATTTCACGCTTTTTGTGTGTTTTGTATCGTATTTTTTGTCACAAATACTTTTTTTATGTGCCAAGTGCCAACTCAATACAAGTACCCATATGTGCTACAAATTTAAGGAAGACTTTTTAAAAAATTGGGGTTTTGCTATAAAACATGATGTATCCATATCTACCAACATTTCGCTTGACCTTTCCTTCGAGTTTCCCAACCAATGGAGATTGTTAATTAATAGTTTTCTAGACTTCTTTTCTAAAGCTGAAATATTAGCTGTTTATTTGTGATCAAGGAGCAGATCTTGATCAAACAATAATTTTATCAGCATCCATGGATTGAATATTACAAGAGAAGGTTGATCATAAGCAGTAAATGGAAATTTTGAGACATGAAAATTGATGGGGATCTTAAGAGTTTTGATTCTCCTAAATTTTGAAATTTAATGTACCATTTAACTCAACAATTTGTACTCTACATTTATCTGTTTATGCCAGGCGTATAGCTAAATTTGTTTTTCTTAATTAACAATTCCATTGGATTATGACATAAACTTATATTATTAATAAGCTAGTTACTCGAAAAACAATGATATATATATATACACACTTAATTAATTAAGCAACTTGATCTACACTAAATTACCATTTGCTAAGCCAGCTATATAGATCCACAGCAACTTACACACTTAATTAATTAAGCAACTTGATCTACACTAAATTACCATTTGCTAAGCCAGCTATATAGATCCACAGCAACTTACATGTTGATGTGGATCTATATAGCGGGCTTAACAAATGGTAATTTAGTGTAGATCAAGTTGCTTAATTAATTAAGTGTATATATATATATAGTTAGCGAATCTTATTGACTTTATACAATGAGAACAAAAAAGTATTAAAATATTGTCACTGATCTCTCAACAAATACAACTTTTCATTGAAATTATAAATTGTTAATCACATATCTCTAAACAACTTATTATAATTAATGGGCTGATCATGAATATTTATCAACATATTTCAGCAGACACTCATTATCACATTACTATTTGACTAAATTATTAGCTAATAATATTCCTCCCCAACTGTTTTTCTTTCCGTAAGAAAAAAAAAGGTATTAATTTTGAAGATTATGAATACAAAATTATCTTCTGGAGCATTGCTACAGAATTTTCCTACTACATTGATCGACAACATTTTCCCGAGGATCTTCTTCCCAACTGTAAAGAGATCAAAATAATTTCATGATATATATTGTATCTCCTGGTCAATTATCCTTCCATGATATCAGCTGATCACACAGATCAGACGACTTGGAAGAAAATGAGTTACATTCTGGGGTCGTGCTCACCAGGTCCCGACCGATTCCTCAACCAATTGGTGTTCAATTGCAAAAAATAAATAAAAACCTATCATTCCGGGTTGTGCTCACAACGTCCCAACAATTTGTTTAAATATATACTTATATACAAATTGGATTGTTGTTTTTCTCTTTTCTTTCTTCCTTCCTTCCACTTGAATTCTTTTAAGATTAAGCATAATATTTTATTTTAATCCTATTTTTTTTTTCATTGTACGCCTTGTTGAGAAACAAAGGTTTTACAAAATGAAACAGATCCGTTTTATATTACAAACTTGAGTACAATACTCAACACACAAGTAAACTTATATTCTCTTGCTTGTTTACCACTCACACACTCACTCAATGGCATACATGCACTCTACACACACAAGTATGATGTAGTTTGAGTGTGTATACATATATATATATATATATATATATATATATATATATATATATATGGGTAAACAGTAAAAGTAACCATAAAATTAGTGAGATTATTGTTTTTAGTCAAGATTAATATTTTTATGAGTGGTGTTATTGGCACACCCCCTACTGATCTATTCATGCCCCACTTTTTAAATTATAGAATATTCTTTTTTTTCCTTTATCAAAATTACTTAAACATACAATTTAGGAAAGAAATCTTCTACAAAGTAAATCTATTAAAATTTCATATTACTTTTCCAAAAAAAAAACCCAATAATCTGTTTCTTTTTTTTAAAAAAAAATTTAATTCTTAAAACCCGTAATCTGTTTCTTCTTCAATTTTTTTTTTAATTCTTAAACCCTAAAATCTACTTCTTACATACATCTAAAATATTATGAAAGAGTTTGAGAACGATATCAAGAATATGGAAGAATTCTTTAAGAACGATATCAAGCATCTTGAAGAATTGTTTGAGAATGACATAAAGCAAGAACTGTCTGACAATGATAGTAAACATCTGGAAACAATTCATTCTCTGGAAATAAGTTTGAAATTTATTTTTTCTTTAGAATGATATCAAGCTGTCGTTGTATTGAAGTACCCTGTTATTTTTTATTTTTTCGTTTCCATCATGAAATAAGAAGAAAAAAAACTAAAAAAAAAAAGAAATAAGAAGAAAAAAATAAATCAATCAATGAAGGTAAGAGAGATGTATACAGATACAGAGATAAGAGATAGATCATATATGGTATGTATTAAATTTGAAAAATAAGTAAAATGGGTAGTTTTGGAAATAAACCAAAAATTTTAATAAAAACATTTAATTTTATTTAATTAAATCAAAATTTTAAAAAGTGGGGCATGAATATATCAGTAGGGGGTGTGCCAATAGCACCACTCTATTTTTATTGTTTTTACCAACATTTCCACTATTGGGACAAAATTGCCCTTCGATCAAAATGAAATAAAAAAAACAAAAGACAATGAAAATGTTTTAATAAACAAAAGGAAAGTTAAAAAAGCATAGTAAAAACTAAAAAGTAACAATTTTTGAAACAAACAAGATCAGACTACTACGACGGTGAAGACGACGAAGACCAGACTATCCGACGAAAACCAAACGACGATCCGACGACGAAGAAGACGCCGAAGACCAGACGACTACGACGGTGAAGACGAAGAGTCGATCAATAGTCGACCCGACCTCGATATAGAGACCACGGAGCGAGCAAGGGACGCCGACGAGCAAGACCCGACCCGACCCCAGCTTTGATTCGAATCATCGGCGTGTTCCACATCAGAGTCGAAGAAACGATAAGGTTTGCAATTTCCTCTTTACATCAGTGCATTTGAGATGGAGTTTATTTTGATTTTGAATTCGATTTCGAATTTGATTTTGATTTTGATTTGGATTTTGATTTAAGTTGACTTTGATTTATATACCCCGACCCGATTAATTTTGATTTTGATTTAGTTGATTTTGATTTTGATTTTGATTCGATTTAGTTGTCTGCAACTACTTGTCTTGTCCAATTCCTACACTGTTGTACGAGTATCCTTGTTCATGCTGCTAAATCCCTTGATTTTGTTTCTCCTTTTTCTTGGTTGGATATTTGCTTCTGCCTTCTGCTTGTATACATTGTGTTTTTCTTTCTTCTTGTTTCAGTTTCAAGGTTGTAAAATCAATTTTTTTTCGGTTAATGGAAGTTGGTTTCTTTGCAAAATTGTTAAAATCTCATTAATTCATGAAATTCAAGAATTATGAATGTAGGAATTTTAGGAATCTGGTTGATGTATCATTGGACATTGGATCTATAGAAAATTCTAGTTTATGTCATGATTGGCCATAAAATGTGTACAAGTGAGTTTAATAGGATTGTCATCATGAACCTAAATCCATTCATTTCTGAAGAACTTTTTCGCTCATTAAAATTGTGGCGAATTCTACTAAAATTACTCCTCAAACACAAGAAAAAACATATGTAGAATGATCTCATGCGCTCAATTTATTAATAACATGAGATGGGATGTGATGAGTTGTTATTATAAAAGGTCATAGAGAAATTTTTCTCCTCAAACAAATTAGAAAACAACTTTCAAAATTAAAAAAAATATATTTTTTAGACTTTTTGTAAAACAGCTATTACATGGTAAGATGTTCATCAAAAGAAACAAATTCCACATATGAGGTCAGGTCACAAGCCATGTCCGAGAGCGCATTTCCTACACTGTTATTTCAATATGCATTGTTATTGGAAGTTTGTGACTATATCTGGCTGGTGTGGTGTGCTTGCCTTTTCCTGTTTGTGTTGTTTCCGTTTTTTGGTGGTTGGGTGTGACATACAAGTCTCCCATAGATTTGTAGACGATATTCCAGGTTAGAATTTCACTCTAGCTTTTTCGGTTATATATTCTTTCTTTTGACAAGTAATTATATGAGACTATGAGTAGTGAAAATGAATATAATTCCATTGTTTCATTGCATTTTTTTATTTGTACAGAGGTGGGTACTAATATCATTGACGCGTCGAAATCGTTCCTACTGCAGCCTGGAAGAACTGCCTTGTAGTGGTGTCTTTATAGTGGCTATTTTGTTGTGGCTTTTTTGTTCAGTTATATAAATAATCTTTAAAATATTGGTGCTATAAGTAGAATACATATAAATTAGACATGTCAATTGTTGGGATGATGGCAAGACGTTGAAGTTTATCTTCGTAGATTGGTTTTGAATTATGATGTGTTATATGTTTACAAATATCAATTTCAGTGGCCAAGTGGGATAAGATAAAGGACTGTCTGTGTTTAATTTGTTGTTGATGAGTACAAATTTTGCTGTGGGGTTGGTGTGTTTAATCGTATAACACTGGTGTGTTTAATTGTTGCACACTGGTGTGTTTAATCATATAACACAGGTGTGTTTAAACGTATAACACTTGTGTGTTTAATCTTATAACCCTGGTGTGTTTAATTGTTGAGCACTGTCGTGTTTAATCGTATAACACTGATGTGTTTAATCGTATAACACTAGTGTGTTTAATCGTATAACCTTGGTGTGTTTAATCATTGAGCACTGGTATGTTTAATTGTATAACACTAGTGTGTTTAATTGTTGTGAATTGTTGTGTTTAATTGTATAACACTGGTGTGTTTAATTCTATAACCTTGGTGTGTTTAATCGTATAACACTGGTGTGTTTAATCGTATAACACGGGTGTGTTTAATTCTATAACCTTGGTGTGTTTAATCGTATAACACTGATGTGTTTAATCGTTGAACACTAGTGTGTTTAATCGTATAACACTAGTGTGTTTAATCGTTGAACACTAGTGTGTTTAATCATATAACACTGATGTGTTTAATTGTTGAACACTAGTGTGTTTAAACGTATAACACTGATGTGTTTAATTGTACATGTATTATTTTGTCAACCATTATCTCTGAATTCATTATTTATCTTTTCTGAAGATCAAATAATAATATGAAGAATTATTAGAGACCAACAAAATATGCAAATTACAAGTACATAAGACAGAACCAAAGCTAATGCTTATATTAATTGAAGTATGATCCATCCAACAGTTACAAATTGAAAAACAAAATATAATCATGTCAGCAACCTTCTCTGCTTTCACCCTCTTTTTAGCCAACTGCTTCTTCCGTAACTTTTGGGGTCCATGTAATGCCTTTGATTTATTTGTACGCTTCAATATTGCGGTAAACAGAGAACTAGTTTATTCCAATGGATATTTGAAATAACAAAAAATTGATTAACAATATCCGAACAGTTGGTCAACAATATATATATATATATATATATATATATATATAAACTGATTAAACACACTAGGGGTAAACCTAATTAAACACACAAGGGGAAACAAAATTAAACACACCAGGGTCAAACCAATTTAACACACCAAGGGTAAACAAAATTAAACACACCAGGGGTAAACCAAATGAAACACCAGGGCAAACCATATTCAACACACCAGGGCAAACCAAATTAAACATACCACGGTAACCAAATTAAACATACAAGGGCAAACCAAATTAAACCCACCACAATACACACTAAATTAAACACACAATGGTAACCAATTTAAACAAACCAAGGCCAAACCGAATTAAACACACCACGGTAACCAAATTAAACACACCAAGTCAAATCAATTGACACACACCAGGACAAAAAAATTACAAAATATACACATCAGGGATAATCAATTAAACACACCATGGCTTATCGATTAAACACATCAGGGCTTATCAATTAAACATACTAGGGTAAATCAATTAAACACACCAAAGTAAACCATCTTCTTCAACCTTAATCATCATTACATTTGCAAATGAAACAAATTAAAATAGGGTTTCAAATACATACCTCTAGAAGAAGGAACTGAAGCATCTCGAATCATCATAAAAAACGAACCCAAATCCGTTAAATATGAATCCAAATCCGTCAAATTGGAAGCCAAATCAGAATATCCTATATATATTTTTTGTGCATTACAAAGACAAAAAAAACTGGGTTTCAAGTTCCAACAATGGTAACCAGAGAGATGGAAGAGAGATGGAGAGCACGAATTTGAAAAAAATGGGTTTTGAATTTCAGATCCGGGCAGCGTAGTTTCAAAAATAGTAGAGATGGAAAGAGATGGAGACCACGAATTTGAGAAGAGAAGCTGGGCAGCATATTTTCAACAACGAAGGAAAGCTTTTCAGACATAGAGAGAAAGCATGAGAGGGAAAAAGAAGTAGAAATCGTGAAAAATGAATAAATGAAGGAAAAGTTTTTAGACAAAACCAAAAAATAAAACAAAAGTCAAAAAATGAATAAATGAAGGGCATATATGTCTTCACAGTCAAAATATGGGTAAAAACAATAAAATTACTAATTGTGGCTATAAACAATAAACTATCTAATTTTTTGACTAAAAAACCCTATTTGCTATATATATATTGTGTAATTTTTATTTTATAAGTTATATCGGTATAAATTCTTCTTAATGTCTTAAGAGTATATCTCAAAAAAATAATATATATATATATATATATATATACAATAATTTTCACATAAGTGCGCACCTATAGAATTATATAAGGACATTGAATATGAGTGCATATCAAAACTTTTTTATAAATGAGTGGCTCACATTCAATGTCCTTATATAATTCTATCGGTGCGCACCGACAGGAAAATGACTATATATATATATATATATATATATATATATAAATATTGAAGCCAGTAAGCTACCTAGTACCTTATGAGGTGTTTACCTTTCGGGAAAAAATCAGATGCACTTAATGAGTTAGTTATCATGAATTTATGATTGATTGTATGAATTTTGACAAACACAAAAATGCTCTGATAGGAAAGGTTGTAAGGAAGTTTTGTCGAAAAAATAAATAAACAAAAATTCACTTATTGAAAATTCGTCTTTTAAAAATTTGTAAAGTTAAAGACTAGACATATGAGACCGTGATTAAGTAAAAACAGGTAGATTTAATGGTTGCATAGCTAAGGAACTAACATTAATAAAATCGGTTCGTACAGTGAGAGGATCTGTTGCAGAGGTGAACCAGAATCCTCCAACGCATTACTGGCATGGTGGTCAGTGGTCACCAACTATTTTTTATTTATTTATATTAATTAATTAAAATAAAACTGTTTTAATGTTATTTTTACTTTTATGTTATTAATATTTAAGGTTTTAAAATAATTTCAATAGGTATAGACGGTATTATTGTCTTTTAATATAAATAATGAGGACATTTTTATATAAGGCCAAAAGTATAAATAGCCATACAATTAAGAGAGTATTCGAAAATATCATTTCTCAATAACCTCACTATTTTTAATCAAGAGAAATGATTTTTAAACAAAAATACCCTTAGTATATTTATAACATGTGAGAGAAAGATTTTTTTTAGTCATCGTCATTGATCTTCATTGATGGATGTTTGTTAGACACAAATGAACAATACATGGTAGAGAGAAACACAAATGAATGAGAGAAACAAGAAAAAACTATGAAGAAAGAGAAAGTATCAATTGAGATTCAAATTATTAAAATCGATAATGAAAAGTTAAAAGTGATGAGAGAGAAAACTTATAAAAAATTAATTAAAATAATGAATATGAAAGTCAATAAAAGAATTTTAAAGGGTATTTCTATCAAATTAAAATACACAAATATATATGAAAAACAGTTAACTTATTGAGAATGAATAAATATGAACAACCTCATAATTTTATGGATAAATACTAGAATTTCCTCCTATAGACATTTCATGAGTTTTAAATAGTTACAATTTTCTTAAACAACCCGGCCATACCAACTTATCAAAATGTTTTTACAGGAGATGCAGATTGTGAAATAGATATTTTAAGAGGTTTACAAAACACCTTTTTATTAGTAAAATCTTACGAAATAAGTGGTTATTTTTAAAGCTACAACAATATTAAATAATTCATCCTGAGTTGTCAAGCAACTCTGCCAACTCCATCTGCTTCAACAATAATCACTTAAAATTCAAACTATTTAAAACAAATCCAACAACAAACCGGACATAGTCCGATGCTAATTAATCACACTTGAAAACCAAAACATCTGCTAATTACATCCGCAGAAGCTAATTTTGGGGTTTCTGAACCATTTGAACCCTTGATATCCTCAGCATTCTCATTAATAGCAGATGCAGTAGCAGATGCAGAAACAATCACAGCATAAGCCATTGATGGTACATAAAAGAGCAAAGCAGTGAACACAATCACACACAGTGGTGCCACCGCTAGAAATGCATGATCGCTTCCACAAGTCAGCTTCCCTACTCTTATCTGTATCACATACACAATGGACAGAGTCAGTAGCACAATCCCAGCAAACGATGAAAGAACCGCTAACGCCAACGAAAATCTTTCCCATGGCTCTGAGAGAAGAATTTTCTTGCACAGTCTGTCCGGTACATAACGGTGATTCTTCGTTTGTTGATCCCTTGTTAGTTCTTTTTTGCGAATGTTTAGAAGAACCTGTGTTGAAAATCACAACTGAGATATACCAAAAGGAAAAAAAAAAGTAACAAATTTCGAATCTAGTAGGTCAATGGAAAAGAAAATTTTTATATATAAGTAACGGGAATTTCACAAGTTTTTTTTTCATATAGAATCCCGCACCTGGTTAACTATGCAATTAAACTCAAAAGTTTAAAGAAAAACTTAAGGGTGATAAAATTTTAATATGATATTAGAGTAAAGCGACTCTATCAATGGTGAGGGAGCTTTGGTCAACAAGCAACTCCAAGAGAAAAATTAGAGATAATTAATAATAAAATCCAAGACTAGCAAAGCTCACATGTGAGAAAAAATGTTGGAAATTAAACTTGAATCGAATTCACAGCCCAATAAACTAGCTTTTCGGGTTATAGAATGATCTAGCTAGTAAATATATATTAGTCTTTAAAAGGACAAACAATTGAAAGTTTTGAACACAACCTTGATTGACTTGGCTACTAAGCTGGAGAAAAGGAAGCAAGCAAATGAATTAACTTCGTAGATGATGAGCCTCTTTCCAAAAACAGGGTCCGGATCGCATTCGGGTCGGTTTTCGAGGCTCCGTTGGCTCGGGTTGGCATAGGCCAACCCCACAAACACTGCTATTGTGAAGAGAGAGTTGACATTAACAAGATCATCTAGGGCTTTTTGATGAACATCTATGCAGGCATTAGTCTTGTCATTATCTTTTTTGCTTGAAAGCGCCTCAACAAGGTTTTCTAGTGTTTTCTGTAGCATTTCTGCTGCGTTGTTTTGATGAGCTTCATGATGAGCTTCCAGATTAGTTTTCTTCCTATAACAATTAAAATAAAAATTACAGGAAAAAATTAAAAAATGAAGTAACTAATTATATCATACAATTTAGGGAGCACACATCACTTAACAGTGGAAAAAAAAAGCAAAAGAGAAAAAGGGAAAAAGAAATTACCCATCCATAATTGAGTAGCTTGATACTTAGCTGTGGATATGAAAGAGTAGCTGCATCTGCATGTTTCTTATAAAAAGATCCTAAAGAAATCGTGACCGTTCAATTTCTAGATATTGACTTAGAACAAGTCGTTCTATCTGTGGTAATAATTGTTGTATATTTCATATATCTGTATTTGGACAAAAATTAAAGTATGGAAGAATAAAAAAAGATATTTTAGGTTTGTAAAACAATAAAGAGGAAAAAAAAACTAGTTTTGAGTGTGTTTAGATTTTTTTTATATCTTATTTGGTAATTTTAATTCCAATAATAAAAAAAAATTTAAATTAAGTATAAAAAGATAATTTATGAAGTTTAAGAATGAACTCTTATTTTTAAAATTGAACTAATAATAAAAAAAATTACGTTTATTAAAACTTAAAAAGGAAAATAATTGCTCTCTAGATAGGTGCAATTTACCCTTCCTTTTGTTTTCTCTCTGATAAGTTGCCAAGTCATTTCGTCTGACATAAGCAGCAAAGTCCGTGGCTATGTCATATATCAATTAAAAATGATAATTGCTTCAATTTGGTATATGTTTTAATTTCATTATTCAATAACACAACCACCGTTTTACCAGTGCACTGGTCTAACCTGCAATTCACAATAATAATAATCTTGCTAAACTGTAAAGATGTGTACCAAGACCAAAATTATTTATGAAAAGACTTAATGGGACCCACAATGTGTCATGGTTAGGTATAAATAGTCATAAATATATTTCAACTTGACTTTATACAACAACTTGGTTAATCTTAGAATTTGTTTTTGGATGTTATACACTTTAATTTATTATTATTATTTGTATTTTTATTTTCATTTTCATTTAAATGAGTAAATTTTAGTATATTGGGTGAGGAATATGGACTAGATAGAATTTATTTATACTGACTTTGTGGGCTAAAATACTAAGTAAATTGAGTTTTAATAGAATCGAAGTAATTAAATTTACTAAAATACCTTTATTTAACTTTTTTTTTAAATATTATATAAATTCGGTGCTTTTTTTTAAGAGGGAAGAACTCGAACTCATGACCTTATAACGTTGTGAGAGGTCTACCACAACCACACATTCACATTGGGCACAAAGCCTCACATTAACAAATACACACATCCAATATGAATGTGTAGCCGTGGTTGAACGTCATTAACTTACAATATCATGACATCCTTACCAGAGAACCACCATATATATATATATATATATATATACAATAATTTTCAAATAAGTACGCACTGATAGAATTATATAAGGACATTGAATGTGAGCCACTCATTTTACATATTTTGACTTGGCATGTATGCACTTGTCAAAACTCTTTTATAAATGAGTGGCTCACATTCAATGTCCTTATATAATTCTATCAGTGCGCACTGACAGGAAAAAGACTGTATATATATATATATTTCTATATAGTAATTAGCCAATCTTATTGACTATACAAAGAGAACAAAAAAAAAGGTACTAAAATATTGTCACTAATTTCTCATGCAACAAATCCATATCTTCATTAAAATAAAGGATAATTATCCCGGTAGCTATCCATTTGTTTCCACACTATCAAAATAGCAATTAGATATGGATTTCTTTTCAAATTAGCCATTAATTTTTGGTGAAAAATGTACACTAATGACCATTCCATCCAATTTCGTTAATTTACCGTTAAATGAGTGATATTTTAGTAAATAAAGGGATAATATTAATTTATTTTAGATTATTTTTGTAAATCAATTTTTGCCCTCCACTTCGTTCTCTTTTTTGGTATTCTCTCTCTCTCATCTACAGTATTGCATTATTTGCTACGATCATCATCATCATCACGATTCATGCATGCATACATGTGATGAGATCTCTGTCACATTCAAAGCAATAATAATCGATACGGCCTTTAGTATTTTTGTTATCAGTTATCTTTTTTCACTCTCTGTTTCATTCCGATTTCTACATTTTTGATGTTCTCATTTTTGTGCTCCAATATTAGATGTTACTTATTAGTATATAAATATAGTATATATATCATCCATGATGTGTAAATGCATGTTTTTATAATTTATTGCTCTTTGAGCTTTTTGATTTTGTAGAAATCTCTAGTTATATTACAATATGCATATATGTGTAAATGCATGTTTTTATAATTTATTGCTCTTTGAGCTTTTTGATTTTGTAGAAATCTCTAGTTATATTACAATATGCATATATATATATATATATATATATATACACACACACACGTGATTTGTTCTTAAATATCATCGATTTGCTCATGTGTGGTTGTGTTTGGGTGCAGACAGGCCCGACCCTAGGGGAACCCAGTGAGTCAGCCGCCTAGGGCCCTCAATCTTTAAGTTCCCCCAAATCGTAAAAAAAAAAAAATATTTCAGATTTAACTTATGTATGATTTTAAACTAATAAACTCATAAATTAGTTTAAAATAGCCCATCAAACATATAATTTTTTTAAACTAAAAACCCATAAATGAGTTTAATTGAATTATATTCCTAATACTAATTGTCTTTCATATATCTAAAATGGGGAAACAACAGTACAACACTACTCATATCACCTATCAGACAATCAGAAGCAGACATCAAACAAAAATCAAAAAATCAAAAATCAAAAATCAAATTAGGGTTCTTCAAAACTCTTTTAAATTTTTCCACGCAAATTCATATTTCAGATATGAAATCTCAACTTGAAATCTCCGGGCCTCGAAAAATCATTTTCTATAGTTCGCGTCAGGCCTGAAAATCTCAGGGACGGCCTTTCCTTGGGTGCAGATCAAGAATAATTGGAAAACCTAAAAGAGTTTTATATTGATGACTGATGAGATTCTATTGAGTAATTTTATCAAATTCGATTGGAAATTCATCGGAAGATAACGATATCTTAAAATTATATATATATAAATATATATATATATATATGTTTGAAATATGCTATACATATTTACACATATTAAATATAATTATTTATTTCAAAAAAGAAAAGCAAAAATTGATTTTCATAAAAAAAAATCTAAAATAAATTAATGTCATTCATTTATTTATCAAAATGCTACTCATTTAATGGTAAGTTAAAGGAATTAGATAAAATTACCATCAGTGTCACACTTTTCGCTAAAAATGTATATTTTGAAACGAAATCTCCATTTAATAGTTATTTTGATAGTATGAAAATAAATGGGGGATCATTGGGATAATTATCCCATGAAATAATAAATTCATAATGACATCTTAATAGCTTATTATATTTCAGCAGACACTCATTATCACATTACTTTTTGACTAAATTATTAACATGAATTATGGATATCTGTGACTCTCTGTCTCCCTCTTAAAATTTGCTTTTGACTACACAACAATTTTAATTTGCACATTTATATTATTTTATGTCTATGTATTTTATTTTCCACTTTGAAAAGGTTGCAAAAGCAAATGAATTATTAGCAAGCTTTATCATTCATGCAATATACTTATCTTTATGTCAGTTGTCTTTATTCTATGTCCATCTCTATGAGATATAATATACTCGGTGTTCTAGAAATCGACCTAGACGACCGATTAATCGCTCCAATTCAGTTAGTCGGTTGACTACTGAGGTGAAAAGATCAAAATCGACCACATTCCGCGGTCTCTGACTAATCATTCACGACAGTCAAAACCGTTGATCCCGTCTAGCCTGTTTTTTTTTAAAAAATAAAATAAATCAAAACGACCTCGTTTTCTTAAATCATCCGACACGTTACAAACCTAAACCAATTGTTCATTTGTTCTCTTCTCGATCTTTGGTTGCGTTTTCTTCTTTCGATTGTTAAGGCTGCTGAGTTGATGACGAGCTAATCACTGAGTTGGACTCGGATCTGGCCTGAAGTAATACTGATAGTTTAGGTACGGCGGCGGCGGTGGTGGAGAGATTGGAGATTGATGGAAATAGAGGGCTCAGATTGGTTCTTGCCATTTGATTTGTTTCTGATTTTGCTCCGACGAAGAAAAATGTAAGGAGGCATGGTGAGAAAGGGATTTCGTAGAAATTAGGAAAGTAACTGCAGATGAAGAAGTCAGGTCTGCGGGATTTTAATGTGGAGTTCAAAGATTGAGTTAGGTCTTTGTCTGAAGAGAGTTTGGGCTGAGTTGGGTCTGTGGTTCAATTGGGCCTCTACAAATTATCTTGCTATTTCAATTTAATAGTGTAAAGCCTGCTTTAGAGGATCATTGGAATTTAAGGGGCCGTTCGGTAACGTTTTCATTTTATGTTTTCTATTCTCTAGTTTTCATTTGTTTTCGAAAAATTAATTTTTAGATTTTTCGAATTCGAAAACGTGTCTGGTAACGATGGTTGAAAACGATATTCGGAAAATCAAAACATAAAAAACGTGTCTGGTAGAATATTTTTAAAATCATTTTCAATATTAAAATTTCAATTATTATGTATATATTTTATAAGTTTTCAATTTTTTTTTAGAAACCTTATCAGTTATCACTACACAATTAATAAAGTAAATTTTTTTATTCAACCACCACAAGTCTTTGACCATGAAACAACACAACAATCAATGAAAGCAAACAGAGCAAAAGCAAAGCAAAACAGAGATGCTCTTCTTCCGCCGTTGCTCTAAGATTGGCAGATCTGAAATATAGCTGCCGCTCTCTTCAATCTTCACCAGTCACGACGGCGCCGCTGCTGCTCTTCTTCCGCCGCTGCTCTGAGGTTGGCAGCTCTGAGATATAGTCGCTGCTTTCTTCAATCCTCACTGGTCACAACGGTGCCGCTGCTGCTACCTCATCATATATTTTTCTTAGCTGTTATCTCATCTCATCTCTTTCTTCTATTTAGCACCTTCTAGCAATTTGTAGAGAGATGATTACTCAGATCTAATTTGTTCTTGGGAGATTGATTTTGATGAGTTTGTGGTAAAAACACTGAGAACGTTAAATTGGTGTTCTCAGTGTTCTCAATTTTTTGTTCATTAAAAGTGAGAACTGTTCTCAGTGTTCTCTGATTTTGTTTTTGGAAATCATTCCACAGAACAAGTTTTCGCCGTTTTTGGGACTCAAAAAACAAAAAACGCATCTCAGAAACGATACCGAACGCGCCCTAATATTCTTTGGATTTGAAAATTGGGGATTTGGATTGGTTTATGATTGGATTTGGAAAAACATTGTTGGAAAAAATTTTCTTTGGAAAAAATTGGAATTTCCTTGTAATTGTGTTTTCCATTTAATCCCCGATTAAACACCGACTAATCGGCCTAGGCGCTAAGCGCTGGGTCTCTACCCGACTAGCGCCTAGCGCTTACTAGAACACTGGATATACAATATCAATTTAAAATTGACATGTACAGTTTTTCAATATTTTTTTTAAAATATGTAGGGTTTAAACCAAGTCAAACTCCTTAGTTAGTAGAGTTGACTAATAGTGTTAGTAGTTATTAGTTGTTAGATGTTGTTTGTGGTTTGTGGTTAGTAGTTGTGTTTAATAATGGTTTGTCAAGATTCCAACATATATAAAGGTTGATCCAGTTTATTTCAATTAACTCAATTCAATAAAAAGTAGTTGTTAACAGTCATTTTTGGCAGGGGTCCAAAGAAGAATTTTCAATCCGGCAGGTACTTGGTAGGACCTAGATCGGGACTGGTACCTAGATACCGGGGATGCTCTACACCATGAACCGGAAAGAAGTTAGTACCATGTCTCACAGTCTACCAGGTACTAGGTAAGGCTATACCACGATACCTTCTACCTGGCTCCTAGGTACCATGATACCTCCTACCTGGTTCCTAGGTACCACGATACCTCCTACCTGGTACCTAGGTACCGCGACATCTACCCGGAACCCAAGTACCGCGATATCAGTCCACAATCTAACCAGAATGTGTATCATACCCGTCAAGTAAGAAGAATGGAACCAGGAAGAGGTACCAGCATGTTAGAACAAGCGCCACGCCAGCGAGAAGGGGCTGGTACACCAGCGTATCTTGCTTGAAGGGAAGAAGCATGCAACACCATCTGACCTCATTAATAGCCATTCACAATGCCATTAATGAGGGAATTAGTCAACTCTATTAATGGAGATAATCAGCCCCATTAATAAGAAGATCAGTCAACTCTTCAATGACCATTCACAATGCCATTAATGAGGGAATCAGTCAACTCTATTAATGGAGATAATCAGCCTCATTAAGGAGAAGATTAGTCAACTCTTTAATGGTCATTCACAACGCCATTAATGAGGGAATCAGTCAACTCTATTAATGGAGATATTCAGCCTCATTAATGAGAAGATCAATCAACTTTTTAATGGCCATTCCCAACGCTATTAATGAGAGAATATTCAACTCCATTAATGACATGTCAACGTTCCTTTGATTGCGAATTAATTAGTGGAGTAGGCAACAAGAATCAGAACATATAAATATGACCAAGTTCTCTCCAAGAAGGGGGTTTGAACAATAAACACAGTTCACCAGCTAGGGTTCTGACTACGCCACCAACTCTCTGGAATTTCTCCATCTCAAGGGTTCCGACATTTTCTCCGGTCGATTCCCTAACATTTTGACTCCCTGACATTCTCTCCAACATTCTCCAACAGCTCTCTTACATCTCCACATCTCCAAGATGTCTCCGATCCTAGATTTTGCCCACTTCTCCATTAGGAATATGAGTTCGCCATCGCCTGGAGTGTAAAAGGGACCCTGCCCGAATTTCCTCTACACCACCATTGTATCGACTACTATGTATGTCAATTTTCGCCATGAATGTACCGGTACCAAATGGTACCCCTCCGACTGTGACCTATGAGGACTCAGTTTGTATTAATGTAAGCTCTCCGAAGCACTTCTCGAGATATATACATATAAAGAAGGGTCTTTCTCCTTCCTATGGATATTGCCTGGGGGTTTTCAGCATGTGATCAATCGTGATGCTTTTTCCCCCTAGGTCAGTCCACCACTACTAAAAGAGTTGTCATTCTCCCATCTATCTCCTTGTTATGTATGCGTGCTAGGCATCGACCATGCTGGTCCTAGCTCTCATGTACCTCTCTTGGCTCATTATCTAGGTCGGGGGAATATTGAAGGCACCTAGAGAGGTGACTAGCTATCAGGATCAGATACCAAGACCGGGTACCAGCCTACTGCACCAGATGAGAGAGATGATTGTTCTCCTACCATGGCATCTATCTCGCTTTCACCTTACCAGAACCACAGTACGAAGTACATACCCCCCACTGCGACCTCCGGGGTAGCGGGTTTAGGGTGTTGATTGAGAGTTTCACCCCGAGTGAATTTTTCTGTTAACAGTAGTGTTTCTACAAATTAATTGAGGAGTAAGCACATTAACATCTAGTTCCATTTTATTCGAGACTTGGTGAAGGACAACAAGATTGCGATAGAGTACTGTCGTTCCGAGGAACATGTTGCAAACATATTCACGAAGCCGCTTAAAGTTGATTCATTTCTATAACCGAAGAAAACTTTGGGTGGAAAACTTGGTTTAAGGGGAGATATGTAGGGTTTAAACCAAGTCAAACTGCCTAGTTAGTAGAGTTGGCTAATAATGTTGGTAGTTGTTAGTTGTTAGTTGTTAGATGTGGTTTGTGGTTTGTGGTAAGCAGTTTTGTTTAATAATGGTTTGTCAGGATTCCAACCTATATAAAGGTTGATCTAGTTTATTTCAATTAACTCAATTCAATACAAAGTAGTGTTTATACAAATTAATTGTTGTTCACAAAATATCTACAATTTATTTTTTTCCCAAATCTAATTCTTGATTTTTTTTTCGAAACCAACCTGAAAACAACACGATAGGATCGAGATGATAGTTACTATTATTATACAATAGCTTAGACTCTTTTTCTCCTGTTGTTGTTCTGGGCGCTTAGCCCTCCATTTCACAAAATAGTAATATAGTATTGTAAAAGGCAAGTTTGGGATTCATTATTTTTGAAAATATAGAAAACTTTACATCTATCTTTCAAAGCTATGTTATGATACAAATAAGTTGACTTATTTATCCATTTTAATTTACAACCTTAATTATTACTACTACAACAACAACAACAATAACAAAAATGCAAAATCTGAGCTAAGGTTCTGATCAAACTCATCTAATTTCATAAAAAAAAATTAGCTATCTTAGTCTAATTTGAATCCATGGATGCTAAAGTATCTGTTTTCATTTTGATGAAGAAGTTACCACTAATGTTTCCCACAGTTGGAGATTCAAGTTTCGGAGAACAGATCTAGAACAATCTCCAGTCATTGAATCAGCTGCTGAGATAGGCAGAAAACAGAGAAGTTGCATGTGTTGGTTGTGGTGATTTAATGGATGATGATGATGATGATGATGAGCAGAAAACTGCCCGGATTCTTCGCTCTTTACTCTGCTGTCTATGCCATTGACAGTGTTGGGAATTTAAACCAATGAACATAGAAACGACATGCCTAATATGCGCCAATAACTCATAGCAATTAACGTCTATAGCAGAAAAAGTAAGATGAGAGAAACTAAACAAACACACAACATAAGATATACATGGAAAACCCTAAATCAGAGAAAAAACCACGAGCCGTCAGAAAGATAGATAAAGTTCCACTATATGATAAATTGTTACAATGTACTACATGATTCTCTCTCGCACCTCAACCCCATACCACAAAGCCTTACCAAGTCCCCAAAGCTCACGACCGAGATTTACATCATGACTCTCAGCTCACAACGCTCACAAGATCCTCACTAAGAACCCCCCCCCCCCCCAATATCTTCTAGGTCTCCCCTGAATATCACCCACAGATCTCTAACATGATCCACTGATATTTACCGGATCCCTCCCCCGATCTCCCCATTCTCTGATGTTACATGTGTTTTTTTCGCTCCTCGCCTTAAATCCAAAAACATAGATATTATGTCTACTTATACTAGTTACAGAGAGTTTAAGATAAATGAAAATTCTACTCCTAAACGTACAAGACTTTCTTGTTTCACAAAAAAGACTATTTCTTGTTATGCATAAGTCTTCTTATTCCATGCAAAGAGTATTCGTTTTCCTTCAAACAAATGAACTTTCCAAAATAACACTTTCCTTTCCGCGAAACATTCTTGATCTCAGCAAAATACACCATCATTGTGGTCTGGGTCACGATGTGCACCATGGGCCATACACCGCTGAAAATCACTGGAAACGACCGCTCAAAATACCGCGGTATGCGTCTCTTGCCTGTGTCGCGGTCTACACCACATTGATCTCACTGGAATCGACCGCTCCCTATGCCGCGGTCGATACGCCTTGCCCGTGCCGCGGTCCATGTAGCGGTTCCTTTCGAAATCTGATTATTCAATTCTTATTTGGTCTTTAAACCTCCCTCAAATGCCATCTCCAACTTCCAAACATTTTCCAACATTTTCAGGAAGTTTCACATTAGTTGAGTCTCATTTGGTTCACATTGGGTTCAATTAAGCCAAAACCTAACAATTCTCCCATTTGGCAAGTATTCCAAGATCTTTGTCCATAGCCACAATTATCATCACCGAGAATTATCAAACCCCACCACAAGGTATAACCATATATTCTAAGATTCTCTTTCACACCTCAACCCCAAACCACAGAGCCTTACCAAGTCCCTCAGCTCACAACCGAGCTTTACGTCATGACTCTCATCTCACAACGCTCACAAGATCCCCCCCCCCCCCCCCCCCCCGTATCCTCTTGGGTGTGATAATAATTTAAGAGTGTTTATAAATAAATTATTTCAATGAGGGTATTGTAGGCATTTAGATGGGTGCTTATAGTAATATTTATTTTTTAAATTTCAGACATGAATGAACTTATAAAAATATATGTACTAATAAGTTTTATGGGTGTCAGAATCCGCATATTTGATTAGGTATAGACAATATTATTGTATTTTAATATAAATATTGAGGACATTATAGAAATTTCATGAGTTTTGAAATAGTTTCATTTTTCTTATAATCAAATTTGAAAAACAACCCATACCAACTTATCAAAATGTTTTTACAGGAGATTTAGGTCGTGTAAAAGACGAATTTTAAGAAGTTTACAAAACACCTTTTTATTAGTCCAATCTTACCAAATAAGTGGTTATTTTTAAAGCTACAACAATATCAAATAATTCATCCTGAGTTGTCAATAGCAATTCTGCAACACCATCTATTTCAACAATAATCACATAAAATTCACCCTACCAACTATTTAACAAATCCAACAACAAACCTGAATACTGTGGTCGCAGACATAGTCCGATGCTAATTAATCACACTTGAGAACCCTGAGTGACAACTCAACACTCAAAACATCTCCTAATTTTACATTCACATGAGCTAATTTTGTGGTTTCTGAACCATTTGAAGCCTCAATATCCTCAGAATTCTCTTTAATAGCAGATGCAGTAACAATCACAGCATAAGCCATTGATGGTACATAAAAGAGCAAAGCAGCAAACACAATCACACACAGTGGTGCCACCGCTATAATTGCATGACCGCTTCCACAAGTCAGCTTCCCTACTCTTATCTGTATCACATACACAATGGACAGAGTCAGTAGCACAATCCCAGCAAACGATGCAAGAACCGATAACCCCAACGAAAATCTTTTCCATGAGTCTGAGAGAAGAATTTTCTTGCACAGTCTGTCCGGTACCAAACGGTGATTCCTTGTTTGTTCCTTTTTGTGAATGTTCAGAAGAACCTGTGTTGAAAATCACAGGTGAGATATACCAAGAGAAAAAAAATATTAACAAATTTAGAATCTAGTAGGTCAATGGAAAAGAAAAGTTTTTATATATCAGTAGCAAGAATTTTACACGTTTTGTTTTTCATACCGAATTTTGAAACTAAAAAGTTTTAAGGAAAAACCTAAGGGTGATAAAATTTTAATATGAAATTAGAGTAAAGAGACTTTATTGGTGAGGGAGCTTTGGTCAACAAGCAATTCCAAGAGAAAAATTAGAGATAATTAATAATAAAATCCAAGACCAGCAAAGCTCACATGTGAGAAAAAATGTTGGAAATTAAACATGAATCGAATTCACATCGCAATAAACTAGCTTTTCGGGTTATATAATGATCTAACTAGTAAATATTAATCTTTAAAAGGACAAATAATTAAAGTTTTGAACACAACCTTGATTGACTTGGCTACTAAGCTGGAGAAAAGGAAACAAGCAAATGAATTAACTTCGTAGATGATGAGCCTCTGACTGCTCTATTTCTACATATAAATGTAGCCCCAAAATCTATTCAATTTGTGCGCATCTCTCGGATAAAACCACGTTTTTAACCTTTAAATCAAGTTCTGCAGGTCAAGATAGGATTGGAGCGTAATTATGTTGGCCAGAGTCGAAGTGGACCAGAATGGACTCAAGAAGCTAGCATAGAGGCAAAAGCGACCTCAGCCAAGGTCGCCTCAAGGTCGCTATACAATCGGCCCAGAGACTCCTCCAGCAGAGAAGAAAGCGACCTCAAGGCGACCTCAGCCAATGTCGCCCCAAGGTCGCTATTGCGTCGGGTTTAGAAGCTCCTCCAGCAGAGAAGAAAGCGACCTCAGGGCGACCTCAGCCAAGGTCGCCCCAAGGTCGCTATTGCGTCGGGTTTAGAAGCTCCATCATCAGAGAAGAAAGCGACCTCAGGGCGACCTCAACCAAGGTCGCCCCAAGGTCGCTATTGCCACGAGATGTTAGTCCAAGAAGAAAGCGACCTCAGGGCGACTTCAATCCAGGTCGCCCCTGTGCCAGAAAAAGGTTCAAGATCATGAAAATGACCCTTTTGCCCCTACCCTAATTCACTCTTCTATATATTCTTTTGCCATTTTTAGACCTAACCACCACTCCCTACCCAAAAACACTCTCTTGAAACCTCACCCTTTCATCTTCCTCACACACATTTTCCAAGAAAACTACCAAGACACCACATTTCCCTACAATCTAAAGTCTTCATCATTTCCATCCACCAAATCCATCTTTTCTTGAAATTTTTAGGCAAAGGGGAGCTGAAGACAAGAAGAAGGAGAAGAAGAACCAAGAAAAGGAGGGGATTTTCCATCTAGTTTTCTCTAAACCCTTTCTCTTTTACTTTTTGTGGAGAGTCATGTATTTATTTTCATATATGTTGTGTATGGCTCTAGTTTGTAATATGAACTAATTTTCTCTTGCTAAGACTTGATGAAACCAAACCCTTGAATTTATCTATAAAGACTACTCCTTTATTCATTTGTGCTTTGTGTTATGTATGGGTGTTTTTGAATACTTAATGCTTTCACTAGATTGATCACCTTGTGAATGATTTTTAGTGGTGTGTTATGGACCGACGGATGACACCCACCACGTGTTTGATGAAATGTCCACTATATATGTCTAGTAAGGTAGAGATACGCGAGGCTAGCGTATAGGACCATTTTATGTGTGCCAAGGTCCTTAGTGAACTCTTGCATATATTCTAGGGCCATCGAGGGATAGGCTTTGGGTAGGTTTGGGTGTAATTTCTATTACTCAAGGGAGATTAGAGATTATTGTTGGGTACACGGGTCTACAACACACACTTGCACTAATTGGGTAATTGAGTGAGTCTAGAGCTTCATTAGTTAGATGGTGAGGTGGATTCTTTGTCTTAGCATCTCTCAACATATAGTTACATTCATTATTACTTTCGAATTCATCATTTAAATTGAAATTGCTTGATAGTTTAATTTAGAGTAATTGTAGTTCAAGAAAATCACTCTCTTTAATCATTGTTCAAATAGTAATTGAGTCAATCAATTTCGGTAATCAACTCATCAATCTTCGTGGGAACGAACTTTACTTATTAGTGTACTACACTCCGGCCTCGTACATTTGTGAGCGCCCACTTGGAGCGAGTCAATTTTTGGCGCCGCTGCCGGGGATTGAACGGAGAGTTGATATCGATATTAGTTGGTTTGTTACTAGTTTGGACCTTTTTCTTTTAATTTTTAATTTAGTGTTTGTTGTTGGTTTTTTTCTTTTTTTTCAGGCAGGCTACTCTTGTATGCACCTATATACAAGGAGTAGAAATCTAGAATCCCTCGACTTTGATCCAGAGATCGAGAGGCTGGCCCGTAGGAATAGAAGACAATTCAGGGTCAACGGAGCAATGATGAACCATCCGAACGCAGCACATGATCAGGGGGAATTGCCTCCTGCTGCAGACCAAGATCAGGAGGTAACCATGTTGAGGGTGGACGGAGTGTACGAGATTTCTCTATGCTCAGAGCTGATCAGAACATGTCATCCATCCGTCGTCCGACAGTTGCAGCCAATACTTTTGAGATCAAGCCGGCGGTCATTCAAATGATTGCCACTACAGTTCAGTTTCGTGGGCTGCCAAATGATGACCCGAACATGCACCTTCAGAGCTTCAATGACATATGTGACACCTTTAGGTATAACGGAGTCTCGAAAGATTTTATTAAGCTCAAATTGTTTCCCTTTTCCTTAAGGGACAAAGCAAAGGCGTGCACTACCAGAAAATCGCTCATTTACTACGGGCGATGCCCGTTGTGGACGTGTATCGACTACGGGCATTGTCCTTTACAACACCCGCTATATGTGATGGTGTGATGGATAATGTCGAGTTTCGACTACGGACATCGTCCGTGATAAATAACCTCTACTACAACGGGCATCGCCCGTAGTGAATCACGTTTCGACTACAGATGATGTCCGTGATAAATAAGCTCAACTACAATGGGCATTGCCCGTTGTAGGTAACAAACCTACTACGGGCATTGTCCGTGGTTAATGCGTCATTTACAACGGGCATTGCCCGTGGTCGATGAGTTTTTTTTTATAAAAAAAAACAAAATTAATTTATTGATTTTATATGTAGCCTCTTTAGTGCAAATAATTGGAAGATTAAACTCCAAAGCATTCAATATAAAAATCCACAAGCATTCAATAAATATATATTAAAATTTATAAATCCATAAATATTCAATTTAAAATCTTCAAGTATTAACATTACATTCACCTATAAACATTCACTTAATTAAAAAGTCTATTAGCTAAATGTGAATGAATATTAAGTACAGCTAGGTCTCTACATTGCTAATTTATCAAAATTATTAGAACATGTAAAAAAAAAGCTCTGGTTATCCTTTTAAGTAGAAAGAAATAAGTACAACATCATACTTTAACTAGATAAGAGTTGTGCATCGATCTAAGTCTCTCCAGATCATACTTGTCTGATGTTGCGGTTAATGTGTCCGACACCAAGGACATACAAGACAAGCTAGATGTTGCAGTTAAGAGTATCTCTATATATGAAGTGCAATACTGCCTGTAGGAAATAAAAAAGGTAAAACAGTGATGGTGTAATACTGTTAAACCAATTAATTTCCAAAAAGTATATTGCAAAAGTTGTAACACAAAAACAATTGTTCTAGAACTGAAGAAACGAAGGAACATATGCACTAAAAAAGAGTAAATTAAAGAAAATTCAAGAAAATTCCTGCACTTAATTGCGATAATTCATCTTTCTCACTCATGTAAAATGGAAACAGCACTATTAAAAAACTAGTGAGAATGATAAAATAATACAGATAATACAAGAAAAACACATTTCTTAGCTTAATATTTTACTTCAGTATAGAAGTACAAACTACAAAGCAGTGGTGAACAGCATTTGCAGCCTGCCTTTTAGTTTTTAGCATGCAAATAAATCATTTAAACATAATTCTAAGAAAACAAATCCAAAAAGACTAAATTTTCATATGAAATTGCAATAGTATAATGAATAATTTATCTTCTTTAATAGCACTGATATCTCAAAGAAACTCAAGGTCAAATAAATATTCAACTGCAACCAACATTCAGAATTTGGAGATTATTATTCAGCATATGATTCTACTATAAGTCTATAACTAAGAAGAAATGAATGATTAAAATGGCCCGCGAATAACCTATTAGACTCTAAAGAGCATCTGAAATCACCTAATCTTATTAATCTAATTGATAGACAAATTTAATACAAATAGTGGAAAAAAAAAATTGAAACCTCACTTGTTCGAGCTAATCACTTTCACATCAGCATGGCATCACCCGCTCCCCCAACTAATCATTTTTCGACTTCGGCAAGCTAACTGTCGTCGTCACTAGCTCTAGCAAGTTAATCACCATCACCTTCACTCTAGAGAAGAAGAAGATCCATCAAAATAAATATTTTCAAAGCCCTAATCAAATTAATTATAAATAAATATATAATAAACTACGCAGGTAACTATAATTAGTTAAGCAAAAGAAAAGAATAAATTAATTAACTTGTTTCTATGAAAGAGAATTCCTTAAGTCTTATTGCCAACTCAATTTTTGTAAATGCAACTACATGTACAATGCGAATGTCCCTACACATTGCCTGACAAAAGAAGCATTACCATATCTAGATATAAATTTAATCATGGAAATTGAGATGAATTCTAGGGGACAATATTAGAAGCATAAAATTTGCAAACTTAAATGTAAATTAGATAGAATCAAGCACCTTAGATTCAAGCTTACAGATTTCCGAAACTTATATAACTCTACATATATCTTGGAAAAAAAATGAAAACATTTCTAGTAACAACAATATATATACAAACAAAATTCATTCCCTATACTTCTACAAGTTTCTCCACTACCATACCAAAAACAAGTAAATCTCAAATAGCATTGAATTTGAACGAAAATATATTCAAAGTAGATGACTCTTATTGGAAAAACACATACAACATAATATTATCAACACTGTCATCAATGTAATAGTAATTCTAGAAAACAAAAATTTATATATATATACCCAATTTGGAGACTTGTTAAAGAATATACCCGTTTCGAATCATTGTCTTTCCCCATCAAAGTTACTATTCAAGTCCCTACAAATCACTACTTCAAAATCAAAAAAATATTTAGTTTTTTCACCACATGCATGCACGGCTATGAAATTTGAGGTCAAAACGCAGGTAAATCAGCCAAATATTACTAGCGAAGTCTTCACATTTTCCTCGATCTCTACACGAAAGCGAATTGGAGAATAAAAGAGAAATCACAAGTAAAAACTCCCAATACAACAAATATTAGAGTAAAAATTCATGATTTTTTAAAGTAAAATCTTAGTAGTCAGAAAACTAACAAATGAAAGAATTTATTAGAATAAAGAAAAGAGAAAATAGTTGCCCAAAATCACAACACCTAGAAAGCCAAAAATCAAGAAACCCAAAGCCAAAATCACGTAATCAAGCACCCAGATGCCAAAACCCCCCAAAAAGCATCACATATTAGAAAACCCAAAATAAAAAAATAAGTGGAAAGTTGGAAATGTACCTGATCCAACTTGAAAAACAAAATCCAAGCATCTTTTCTTCAAAGAACTGGACACCAAAATAGGAACTGAAGGATGAAGAAAACTCTTGTTCGCGGTTACAGGTCTTGGTTTTAATCGACACCGATAAAGGAAAACTCCGGTGGCAACGAGGAAGAGAAAGTCAAACTTCGTTGAGCTCTTCCGTTTGTTCATAATCGCAGTAGAGAGGTGTAGTGAGCTTAGGGTTTTTAGAGTTCATAAACTTCAAATTTGGGGATTTTGTTTTGCTTTCAAATATATATCATAACAATTAACACGGACATACAAGGTTTGTAGTAATTACCGTATCCAATACGGGCAGTTAGATGCCCGTTGTAATTAAAAATTATCAACAACGGGCATTTAAAGGCCCGTGATGGAAACGTTTTTAATTGAATATTAACAACGGGTTTTTAAAGGCCCGTGATCGTTATTGCTTATCTAATACAGGCCTAGGATGTCCGTGATAAATGTTTCGTGATAAAAGTCTCATTTTCTTGTAGTGGTGGCTTCAGTCGTTAGCCCCAGATTCAATCATCACATGGGACCAACTAGCTCAAGCAATTCTGAATAAGTACTTTCCTCTGGGGAAAGCTGCTCGCCTTTGGAACGAGATCACATATTTTGTGCAGTTTGAGAATGAAAGTCTCCATGAAGCTTGGGAACGGTTCAAGGAGCTCATAAGGAAGTGTCCCAACAATGGACTTGCTAAATGGAAAACTTTGCAAGCCTTCTACGAAGGAATGACAATGTCTACAAGGAACTTGGGAGACGCGGCTGCAGGAGGCTCACTCTTGAAGAAGTCGGAGGATGTTGCACAAGACATATTGGAGGAAATGGCACTCAACAATAGCCATTGGGGAAGTGAGAGGCAATTGCCAAGGAAGGCTCCGGGTTTGATAGAGGTAGACGAAATGACAAGTGTGAAAGCACAACTTGCTACTCTTACTAAACAAATGAACAATATGAATGCGGGGTCTGGCCAAGTGAATGTGGCTAGTTGTGAGTTGTGTTTGAGACCTTATTCGAGTATGGATTGCCAAGCTGGGAGCCTATTTACCTCGGGATCATCAGAACAAGTCTCCTTTGTCAACTACAACCGTAACTTCCAAAATCCCGTAAACAACCAAATGGCTAACCACAACCAAAACCAAAACAACTCATTCTCAAACACCTATAACCCGGGATGGAGAAACCATCCTAACTTTTCTTGGAAGGATAACCAACCCCAACCTCAACAAAATCTCAACCAAAGGCAACCACCCGGATTCCAACAACCCCAACAACAAGCCTTCCCCAACTAATTTGCAAATAACCAAGCCGAGCGAAAGCCCAATTTAGAGGACCTCTTCTCTAAATACATGAACAAGCTTGATATGAGAATGGAAACTCAAGATTTGGCCTTGAAGAAACTTGATACAAAAATTGACCAAGTAGCCCAACATTCCCAAGCTTCCATCCAAAACTTAGAGATGCAAATCGGTCAATTAGCTAGAGGGCAACAAGGGCGACCTCAAGGTTCTCTCCCAAGCGACACAGTGGTGAACCCTAAAGAGCATTGCAAGGCCATTATGTTGCGGAGTGGAAGAGAAGTTGATATACTGGGGGGCGTGAGCAAAGGTGAAGACATTGTTGAAGAAGGGGGAATGGAAGAAAGAGAGATTGAAGAAGAGAATGTGCAAGTAAGTGAAGAAGGCATGTCCAGCACATCTCATAACCTTTCGTCACCATCTCAAGTTAAAGCCTATATCCCTCATATACTGTACCCACAAAGACTCAAGAAGCACAAAGATGCACACAATTTTGCCAAATTCTTAGAGATATTCAAGAAGCTTCACATCAATATCCCATTTGCCGAAGCGCTTTCCCAAATGCCCACCTATGTGAGATTTCTCAAGGAGTTGCTATCCAACAAGAGGAAGTTGGATGAGTTTGAAACGGTGGCATTGACAGAAGAGTGTAGTGCAATCTTGCAAAACAAGCTTCCACCTAAGCTAAAAGATCCGGGAAAATTCACCATAGGCACATCGGAGTTTGGGAAGGCCTTGATCGACTCCGGAGCAAGCATCAACTTGATGCCATTTTCAGTTTTTCAGAAGTTGGGAGTAGGAGAGGTCAAGCCCACACATATCACCCTACAATTAGCCGATAGGTCAATCAAGTATCCGAAGGGGGTCATGGAGGACGTATAGGTGAAGGTGGAAAATTTATATTTTCCGGTGGATTTCGTGATACTTGAAATGGAAGAGGATGTTGAGATACCCCTACTCCTTGGTAGACCTTTCTTGAAAACAGCAGGAGCATTGATTGATGTGAAGGAGGAAAAGATGACATTAAGAGTTGGCGATAAGCAAGTAGTTTTTGATATGTCCAAGGCGGGGAAGAGACCAATGGAAGTGGAAAATTGCTTGAGGGTTGAAGTAATTGAGTCGATTGTTGAAGAAGTGTTTAGGAGAGACATTCCTAAATAACCCTTGGAGGCTTGTATAGCTCATGGAGCATCGGAAGAACATGAAGATGAGAACGTTGCTGAATATGCGTTGCATTTGAAATCTCAACCCTTGATGAGTTTTGGAGGAAGGAAGCGGTATGAAGAGTTAGTAGAGGGAAAACCAAAGCTTCGCCCATCTATTGAAGAACCTCCAAAGCTTGAGTTGAAGCAGCTACCCGAGCATTTGAGATATGCTTTCCTTGGTGATTCATCATCACTAGCGGTGATAATCTCAGCTTCCTTATCCAAGCTCGAAGAAGAAAAGTTGTTGAGGGTTCTAAGGGGACATAAAAGGGCCATTGGATGGATCATTTCTGACATCAAGGGATTGAGTCCCTCTCTTTGCATGCATAAGATCCTTATGGAAGAAGAATACAAGCCTACAGTAGATCACCAACGGAGATTGAATCCAAATATGAAGGAGGTGGTGAAAGCCGAAGTCCCCAAACTTTTAGATGCGGGGATAATTTACCCGATTTTGGATAACTCTTGGGTGAGCCCGGTGCAAGTTGTACCTAAGAAGGGAGGAATGACGGTTGTCCCCAATGAGAACAATGAGCTCATCCCTACAAGGACTGTCACGGGATGGAGGGTTTGTATTGACTACCGAAAACTCAACAATGCAACAAGAAAAGATCACTTCCCGTTGCCATTCATAGACCAAATGTTAGAGAGGCTAGCCGGGCACGAGTACTATTGTTTCTTGGATGGCTATTCGGGGTATAACCAAATATCAATAGACCCCGCGGATCAAGAGAAAACAACTTTCACCTGTCCTTATGGAACATTTGCCTACAGAAGAATGCTGTTTGGGTTGTGTAATGCCTCGGTGACTTTTCAGAGATGTATGATGGCGATTTTTTTGGACATGGTGGAGCGCTTTATAGAAGTCTTCATGGATGACTTCTCGGTCTTTGGGTCATCTTTTGATGGATGCTTGCGCAATTTGGGTATGGTACTTCAAAGATGTGAGGATACAAACTTGGTACTCAATTGGGAAAAGTGTCATTTTATGGTCAAGGAAGGAATAGTGTTAGGCCATAGAATATCCTCCCAAGGAATCGAAGTGGATAGAGCCAAGGTAGATGTGATAGAGAAGTTGCCACCCCCGATTTCGGTGAAGGGAGTTCGAAGTTTCTTAGGGCATGCAGGATTTTATCGAAAATTTATTAAAGGCTTCTCGAGGATCACGAAACCATTGTGCTCTCTTTTGATGAAGGATGTGCCCTTCGTGTTTGATGAAGAATGCTTGAAGGCATTTGAGATATTAAAGAAAGAACTAATTTCAGCTCCTATTATGAAAGCCACGGATTGGGATATGCCTTTTGAGTTAATGTGTGATGCTAGTGACTATGCGGTGGGGGCCGTTTTGGGTCACAGGAAGGAGAAGCGTCAACATGTCATCTACTATGCAAGCCAAACCTTGAATGAGGCACAAGTCAACTATGCAACAACCGAGAAGGAATTGTTGGCAATTGTCTTTGCCTTTGACAAATTTCGATCTTACTTAGTTGGGTCCAAAGTGATTGTGTACACAGACCATTCAGCCATCAAGTATCTAATGGCAAAGAAAGATGCTAAGCCAAGGCTCATACGATGGGTGCTACTCCTCCAAGAATTTGATCTTGAAATTAGAGATAAGAAAGGGTCCGAGAATTTGGTTGCGGATCACCTTTCAAAATTGGAGAGGGATGATAACGGGCTAGTTGAGGAGCCCATCAAAGAAGAATTCCCCGATGAGCAGTTGTTTGAGCTGAAAAGTTACCTAGTGCCTTGGTTTGCGGATGTTGTGAATTACCTAGCTAGTGGTATATTGGCACCGGACATGAATACATATCAAAAGAGGAAGTTCTTCGTGGAATTGAAGTTCTACTTATGGGATGAACCTCTCTTGTTCAGAATATGTGGAGACGGGGTGATTCGCCGCTGTGTGCCCGAAGAAGAAATGAGAGATATTTTAAGCCATTGCCACTCTAAGGAGTGTGGGGGGCCACTTCGGGGCTTCACGGACGGCTAAGAAGGTGCTCCAATCAGGTTTTTGGTGGCCAACACTGTTCAAGGATTCAAGGAGCTTTGTAGAAGCTTGTGACCGGTGTCAAAGAACCGGCACCATTACAAAACGAGATGAGATGCCGATGAATATCATGTTGGAGGTAGAGCTTTTCGATGTATGGGGCATAGACTTCATGGGGCCATTTCCAAGTTCAATGGGGAACAAATACATTTTAGTGGCCGTTGACTATGTGTCCAAGTGGGTTGAGCCATTGCCACCCCGACATGTGAAGCTAAGGAAGTCACAAGGTTCTTGAAGCGGAATATCTTCACTCGTTTCGGCACACCGAGGGCAATAGTGAGTGATGGAGGATCTCATTTCTGCAACAAAAATTTCGAAGCACTATTGAAGAGGTACGGAGTGAAGCACAAGATCATCACAACATACCACCCTCAAGCCAATGGACAAGCTGAGGAGTCGAATAGGGAGATTAAGAGCATATTGGAGAAAACAGTGGGTGTTCTAAGGAAGGATTGGGCCATAAAGTTAGATGATGCTTTGTGGGCTTACCGAAAAGCATATAAGTCCCCTATTGGTATGTCACCATTCCGGCTAGTTTATGAAAAAGCGTGCCATTTGTCGTTCGAACTCGAGCACAAGGCGTGGTGGGCAATCAAGCTGCTCAATATGAGCTTGAGCGAAGCCGGTGAAAAGAGATGTCTTCAATTGGATGAGCTGGAGGAACTAAGGCTTGAGTCGTTTGAGAACTCAATGATTTTCAAGGAGAAGACTAAGAGGTGGCATGACAAGAGGCTAAATTTCAAGGAGATCAAGGTGGGACACAAGGTTCTCCTCTTCAATTCAAGATTGAAGTTCTTCCCGGGCAAGCTAAAAAGCCGATGGACGGTGCCGTTTACAGTCACCGAAACCTTTCCCCATGGAGCGGTGGAATTGGAGAATGACAAGCAAGAGTGCTTCAAGGTGAATGGGCAATGGCTGAAGATCTATTGGGAGCATAGGAGCGAAGAGCTCAAGGAGGTGATCTACCTCCAAGAACCAACCTAAGCCGAGCAAATCCAAGGGAGGTACCATCTTGTACATATTAGCTACTGAAATTCGTTGTTTTTCTTTTATTTGTTTTACTTTTGTACGTATTATGAATTTTGAAGAGAAAATGTTGCACACACTCAAATTTGTGTGGTTAAATGTTAGATTAGGTGTGTTTGATGTTGTGTGCAAGTTCTTGAAGATGTAGGAAATGTCCATCAAAATTCAGCAAAAATAGGTAAAGAAGGGAGGACTAGAAAAACCGAGGAGAAAGCAAACTCAGGGCGACCTCAACCAGGTCGCCCCAAGGTCGCTATAAACTCAGAAGTTCCCACACCCGAGACGATAGCGACCTCAAGGCGATCTCCCTCAAGTCGCCCCAAGGTCGCTATCACCCCTGGAACAGCCAAGGCCGAGACAATAGCGACCTCAAGGCGACCTCGTTCTCAAACAGCATAGCGACCTCCAGGTCGCCTTTCACTTGATTCGTAAATGGAACGGCTCCGTTTTGGGCTCGAAGCGACCTGAAGAAGCGACCTGGAGATCACCCCAAGGTCGCGACTGGGCGAAAATGGGTTTATCAACCCTAGATCGTGGAGAGCAGTTCCAAACCAATTTTTCCTCCTAACCGACTCTCTCTCACTCTTCAAGGGGCTCTCTCATCCAATTCAAG
This sequence comes from Dipteronia sinensis, assembly GCA_033220585.1. Taxonomy (NCBI): domain Eukaryota; kingdom Viridiplantae; phylum Streptophyta; class Magnoliopsida; order Sapindales; family Sapindaceae; genus Dipteronia; species Dipteronia sinensis. The sequence continues at coordinate 69,477,881 of CM065639.1, read as the reverse complement.
GTAATCCTAGAACTAATCCTCTCTATTTTGTGTAGATTGAAGCATCTAAGGCATAGATTATCTTGTCTCCTTGCTCCATCTCTTGAGTTTGTTCATAGATTGATATTGAAGGATTTTTGTGTGCAAAAGAATTGTTTTAGGGTGATTGGGAGTTAGGAATTGATTATTTGCTAGTCTAGGGGTGGTTGTGCTCTAGTTGATACAATTTTGTTAGACTTAAGGGTGGTGTACCGAATTTGGTATATTTGAAGAGAATTTTGACTATGGCTGGTGGGAGGAAGGGCAAACAAGTGGCTAGGGATGGTAGCAGGCCATCCAAGAAGAGAAGGCAACCTCCGGTTATGCAAGAACCCTCCAAGAAAGGTAAAGGGGACACAATTTCAACACCTCCGGATTCGAATGACCCTGAAAGATGGGCTTTATTTGGGAATAGGAGAATTTGGCCGGAGAGGGGTATCAACTTAACGGACTTCGGCAACACCTTTGTCCCTGAAACAATTGCAAGGATGGGATGGACTGGGTTTGCAAGGACCCTGAACATGGCAGCATTAAAGCTTGTCAGGGAGTCTTACTACTCCATGGTCCCATATCAGTTTTTTCGAGGGAATCCAGTCATGGTTCGGGGGAGAGAGGTCCAAATTTCAGCATCAAGAATCAACAGGTGGTTTGGTGCCCCCGAGGACCTCGGTGACTTGGTTGATAGACTGCCCGAAAATGAGAACTTTGAGCCATATGGTGGCCGGTTGGCATCCGATCTGCGGACGGATGGCGACTTTGCTTGGAATGACTATCGCGCCATATTACTACTCAGCCAGCTGAAGTTAGATGCGGCGTTTTGGTTGATGTTCGAGACATATTCATTGACACCCTCCACCCACCGCACCAATTTGGGCTATGACCTCGCCCGTTGCCTGTACTGTACAAGGAATGGCCTACGCATGGACATATGCCAGATTATAATGAAGGGCATTTTCAAAGGTGGGCATTCAACCAAAGGTCCACTGCCATTCCCCTGCTTGATCACTCACTTTTGTGAAAAGGCCGAGATTGATGTCCGTAAAGGAGGGTTGACTATGTTTGCGCCGACATCGGACATAGGAAAGAAGGTCTACAATGAGCTTGCTCGGCGTAGAGGTTTACAGGCGATCGGGGGACCAGGGCCAGAGGAGGACATAATTGTTTTTTAGAATGACCTATTTGACGACGATCCCGATGATCCGGACTACCATGAGCAGAACCTTGAAGAGGATCCGGATGCAGAACCGGCTGGACAGAGGTCAGGGATGTCTCAGGTATTGAGCGCTCTTCAGGAGATGCGCCTCCAGATGGACACCAACCACCAGACCTATATGGGGGAGTTCATGTACTTGAATGAGCGGATGGATGGCTTCCAGAGAGGATTCGCAGATGCATGGATTCAGCTTCCTTATATGCAGCGTCGGGGCACTAGGCCCTCTACCAGCGGTCCGAGGAGTTCCTTTCAGCAGGCACCTCAGGATCCCACCAGCCTTAGGGATCTATCGCCCACCCTTTTTCATTCAGCATTTTCCTTGTTTTATCTTTTTCAGAACTTTATGTCAGGATTTATTTAGTTGCTGGATTTTTGCTGCTTTTTTTTTCTTGATTATTGTTGGAACTCATACTTGCTTTGATGGATATGTTTGCTTTTGATGGATAATTCAAGAATGCTGAACTTTCATTGCTTTATTTTATATTTCTCTTTCAGAACTCTTGTCTAGAATCAAGTGTGCGGCCTTGTACTGTGCTTAGTTGTAGGTTGGTGTTTGTTCGTGTCGGTTGCGTTTGGCTTCTCTCCCGCTTCTAAGCTTACATTGTCCGATCCTTTATTATGCAAACATTGGAGACAATGTTTCGTTTAGGTTTGGGGGTGCGGCCATCCAGTGACCATTGTTGTCTTGTTTTGTGTTTGCATGATTGTCTTGCTTGTTTGTTCAAGTTTTTTCAAATTTTTGCTTGATTGCATGAGTGTAGTGTCCGTTTTGTCCATTCTCCTGCTTTGCCAAATTTTGGAGCATTTCCTTGCTTAATGAGATGCCATTGGGATATGCCTTTGGAGGCAATTTTTTTCTGTATGCTTTGTGCCACTGAGTCTAGGCAAGGGACGGTGCTAGTCAAAGCTACACCACATTGCTTGCACACACCTTACCAGACTCTAAGGTGCCTCAGTGAATGGGTATCGCGCTTGAGAAGTCTAGATCATTAGTAGAGACTACCCGTGTGAGGCCAGAACCTACATAGCGTCCTCATGAGTGCATATTGCATTGTCAAATCTCAAACACTCTTCATATAGATAATTAAGCACAAATGAAAGGACCTCACTCCACATCTTTGGACATTAAAGTACGACCATTTAAGAGCATCACCATTAATTTTTGCCTTTGTTTGTTTGTTGGACCTGTGCGTTTAGAGATGACGTAGGCAATGCGTGTTAAGTCACTTAAACATAACCCAAACACTTTCCCTGCCTTGTGTGTGTGCTTAAATGTCCTAATAATGTAGACCTACACACTAAACCCAATCACCGTACCCTCCCATTTCATATACACACCACCACAAAACAACCAAACACTAGCCTACCCTATGGCTATGAATATGACTAGAGAAAATGGAGAAACGAAGCTCAAAGTAGTACAAATGTGCAAACTAACGTGTACTTAGGCAAAAGTGTAAAGAAAAAGAGGCTAAAAATGAAATAGATAGTAAGTGCTAAAAAGAAAGCATAAAAAGCCCTATGAGTTCAAAATGTAACAAGTTGTCAACTATAAGGCGACTATAAATAGCACAAAGAGCTTAAAAGTCAAAACTCATGCCTAGACGCTCAATTAAAGTGTGGAAAGATCACCGCAAGGAATTCTCTAGCATAATCACTAGCTCACCCTCAATACCATATCCACCCAGCCTCCCCATCACCAACATAATTTCAACATCACTTGAGCCTAAAAGAAGCCCTAATTGATCTTTAGGAGGGGTCTCACTTATAGATGGGGGCGTGTTTGGTGCCTTGCTCTTGTTCTTAATGCTCAATTCCTTTATGTGGTCCATTTGCATTTAAATGAAGCGGTTTTTCAAAATTCATCATATGCGTGTAAAGTTTAAAAAAAAATTGTGCATAATCTCCAACCGCATATGCTTGTTGAGTGAGCCTAGGTTCTGTGTGGTAAAATGAGAGAGATCTGGAAAGGTTTAGAGTCTAAGCGAAATGCTATCATAAGACTCTTGTGTTCGATGCTCTCGAAACTGAGTTCACTAAGAAGTATGGAATTGCAATCTCTCTTGTTGTAGCACCTTGGCATGCATTGTTCTAAACCTTGACTTAGTGGTCTTAGCATGCATTTGCCTCCATTTCGGATCACCCATTGTTGCATCTCTGTCTATAGTTGGCTCAGCAGGAAAGACATTTGTGGGTATCGTTCTGTAAACCCTCACGAGAATTCACTCGTCCTCTAGGGATCTCCTAGGGGTTTAAAAGGGCTTGTGGCACATGATAAGTGCCATCATGTCACCCGCGAAAGTGGTGTTTTCTGGTTATTTTTTTTTTTTTTTTGGTTTTGCTCTAGGACGACCAAATGATAGGTTTGAGGGTATTTGACTGCTCTATTTCTAAATATAAATGTAGCCCCAAAATATATTCAATTTGTGCGCATCCCTCAGGTAAAACCACGTTTTTAACATTTAAATCAAGTTCTGCAGGTCAAGATAGGATTGGAGCGTAATTATGTTGGCCAGAGTCGAAGTGGACCAGAATGGACTCAAGAAGCTAGCACAGAGGCAAAAGCGACCTCAAGGCGACCTCAGGGGGACCTCAGCCAAGGTCGCCTCAAGGTCGCTATACAATCGGCCCAGAGACTCCTCCAGCAGAGAAGAAAGCGACCTCAGGGCGACCTCAGCCAAGGTCGCCTCAAGGTCGCTAATGCGTCGGGTTTAGAAGCTCCTCCAGCAGAGAAGAAAGCGACCTCAGCCAAGGTCGCCCCAAGGTCGCTATTGCGTCTGGTTTAGAAGCTCCATCAGCAAAGAAGAAAGCGACCTCAGGGCGACCTCAACCAAGGTCGCCCCAAGGTCGCTATTGCCACGGGATGTTAGTCCAAGAAGAAAGCGACCTCAGGGCAACTTCAATCCAGCTCGCCCCAAGGTCGCCCCTGTGCCCGAAAAAGGTTCAAGATCATGAAAATAACCCTTTTGCCCCTACCCTAATTCACTCTTCTATATATTCTTTTGCCATTTTCAGACCTAACCACCACTCCCTACCCAAAAACACTCTCTTGAAACCTCACCCTTTCATCTTCCTCACACACAACTCACACATTTTCCAAGAAAACTACCAAGACACCACATTTCCCTACAATCTAAAGCCTTCATCATTTCCATCCACCAAATTCATCTTTTCTTGACATTTTTAGGCAAAGGGGAGCTGAAGACAAGAAAAATGAGAAGAAGAACCAAGAATAGGAGGAGACTTTCCATCTAGTTTTCTCGAAACCCTTTCTCTTTTACTTTGTGTAGAGAGTCATGTATTTATTTTCATATATGTTGTGTATGGCTCTAGTTTGTAATATGAACTAATTTTCTCTTGCTAAGACTTGATGAAACCAAACCCTTAAATTTATCTATAAAGACTACTCCTTTATTCATTTGTGCTTTGTGTTATGTATGGGTGTTTTTGAATACTTAATGCTTTCACTAGATTGATCACCTTGTGAATGATTTTTAGTGGTGTGTTATGGACCGACGGGTGACACCCACCACGTGTTTGATGAAATGTCCACTATATATGTCTAGTAAGGTAGAGATACGCGAGGCTAGCGTATAGGACCATTTTGTGTGTGCCAAGGTCCTTAGTGAACTCTTGCATATATTCTAGGGCCATCGAGGGATAGGCTTTGGGTAGGTTTGGGTGTAATTTTTATTACTCGATGGAGATTAGAGATTATTGTTGGATACACGGGTCTACAACACACACTTGCACTAATTGGGTAATTGAGTGAGTCCAGAGCTTCATTAGTTAGAGGGTGAGGTGGATTCTTTGTCTTAGCATCTCTCATCATATAGTTACATTCATTATTACTTTCGAATTCTTCATTTAAATTGAAGTTGCTTGATAGTTTAATTTAGAGTAATTGTAGTTCAATAAAATCACTCTTTTTAATCATTGTTCAAATAGTAATTGAGTCAATCATTTTCGGTAATCAACTCCTCAATCTTCGTGGGAACGAACTTTACTTATTATTGTACTACACTCTGGCCTCGTACACTTACGAGCGCCCACTTGGAGCGAGTCAGCCTCTTTCCCAAACCAGGTTCCGGGTCGTATTCGGGTCGGTTTTCGAGGCTCCGTTGGCTCGGGTTGGCATAGGCCAACCCCACAAACACTGCTATTGTGAAGAGAGAGTTGACATTAACAAGATCATCTAGGGCTTTTTGATGAACTTCTATGCAGGCATTAATCTTGTCATTATTTTTTTTACTTGAAAGCGCCTCAACAAGTTTTTCTAGTGTTTTTGGTTGCATTTCTGCTACCTTGTTTTGATGATCTTCATGAGGAGCTTCCTGCGAGCTTCCTGCGTAGTTTTCTTTCTATAACAATTAAAATAAACATTACAATAAAAAAATTAAAAACTTAATAAAAATAAAGTAACAAATTATATCATACAATTTAAGGAGCACACATCACTTAACAGTGGACAAAGAAAAAAGCAAAAGAGAAAAAAGGAAAAAGAAAATTACCCTGCGTCCATCACTGAGTAGCTTGATACTTAGCTGTGGATATGAAAGAGGGGCTGCATGTGCATGTTTCTTATAAGAAGATCCTACAGAAATCGTGACCGTTCAATTTCTAGATATTGACTTAGAACAAGTCGTTCTAGCTATGGTAATAATTGTTGTCGATTTCATATATCTGTATTTTGATCATAATTAAATCAACAAAAATTATTCGGCATTCAAATCTCACGAACTCAAATTAGAACAAAAAAATGGTGTTACAATTTGTGTCTGATCAACCAGACATGTCGACATTTAATTATTTTTTTTCAACTTTTTCCATAAATGTAGATACATGTCCCAATTTGGTTGGTTAGACATAAATTGAAACATTATTTTTGGACAGCATATTTGAATCCGACTCTTGCTCGCTTTTTTTATGGGATCATAATTTACACCAAATTAAAATGGAAAAGATCTCTCACATGTTTTTTGGTACATAATCACAATTAACATCGATTTAAAATTTTTATTATTATTTTACATCGGTATGTACCAATTGGGATTCTTATATGCAATGTCCTGAACCTGATGAAATATGCTTTTGCATAAATTGATAAGGTTGTGATCATATGATAATTAATAAGGGATTTGTGTTTTGGGTTTTTAGTATTTTTATTCATTGATTTTTATTTATGGAGCAAAGCAATTGAAGACCTAAAAGATATTTACATATGTCATGCCCTCGAAAAGGACAAGAGAAAATGTGAGAGAGTTAATTAGTCTGGAAAAAAGCCAGCTATCTGAAGTATTTATATCAACTTCAAAGGATGGACCTCCCTTTAAAGTTGATATAAATAGAGTCGGTGGATAAAAATGTATTTATCTATTTAGATCTCATTATTCTTAAAGAGAGCTTCTTTTTATAATTTATTTTTTTTATTTTCATATCTTTTTTAAAAACATTTAATTTTAAAATTTTAAATTTAAAACAAATTCTAAAGACACTTTTCGTTATTCTAAAATTATCTATTTTATTTTTTAACATTTCTATTTTAAAGATACTCAATTTTTAAAAATAAAATTTTTAAAGGCATTTTTTTTAATATTATCCATTATTGTTTTTAAATTTTAGTTTTAATTTTAACATATAGTAAAACCAAAAAAATAAATAAATAAAGCTTTTGAAAACTCCACCTTTACCGTCTTATTAGCAAAACTTCTAAATTATAACCTATATTGCTATTTTTTATTGACCTGCATTTTTTATTTTAATATTATTATTAGGGTAATTACCAATTAGGTCAAGGATTTTTTTTAAAAAATTCCAAATTGTTTACGACTTTTATAAAAGTGACCAAATTGGTCCTCACATTTTTTTCAAGTGTTAAATTAGTCTCTCTCTTTTTAAAAGTGACCAAATTGATCCCTCTAATGATTTAACGGTGTTAAATATAACAGTTGACTTTAATAATTTTAGTTAAAGTACGTAAATAACCTTTATTTGTCATATTATAGTAAAGTTATTTTGTCTCTGTGCATTAAATTCTCCATTATAATTATAATAAAATCTAAAAATATTATTGATGAGACACCATTTGTACCTTTTTTTTTATTAAAATTCTCTAAAAAATTCTAAAAATATTTTAATAAGACAATGTCAATTATACTTTTATTTTTTTAAACAAAGTTACCGTTCATTTTCAGTTTAGTATTTTTATCACTTTTATATAATATTTTTTTTTTGTTAATATTTTACAAATGATGTTTTCAAAATTATTTAAAAATCAAAACACACAAATAAAATAAACAAAAATATACATGTGTTAAAAAAACGGGGCATGCGTCAATATTATATTGTTTATGAATAAACTATAATTTTACCCCTACACAGTTAAAGTTGACGGATAGAACTTAGTTAGAGGGACTAATTTGGCACTTGGAAAAAATGTAAGGACCAATTTGGTCACTTTTGTAAAAGTCACAAACAACTTGAAATTTTAAATAAAGTTTAGGACCCAATTGGTAATTGTCCTTATTATTATATATGAAAGGTACATGTAATGTTTACTTGGATTATGTGGAAATGTATAGTGAACTTTAAGGATTTAGCGGTATGTAAATTTATAATATTTTCTCTCCTTTTAATTGCTGGATATTTAGCCCAAGATTTGAGACTGCCCTGACTATTTTGAGACCCAAGGCGAAAATCTAAAGTGAGCCTTTTGTTTTTATTAATACCAATATATCTCGACAATAACTTAAAACAATATTCAAACCATTAAGTAGTCCTACAAGAAAAAATAACAACACGGCAAAGAGTAAATATCATTGGAAATGTCTTCTTCTAGTATTTTGATAAGTAAATTCATGAATAATATTTTCAAATTCATTATTTTTCAAAATTTCTTTTTCAATAAGATTGTCAACCCATTTGACCTTTAAGTTTTAAGTACTGATATGTCTGAAGAAGAAAAAAACCAAAATTTCATGAAGACCTTTTTTTCCCGGCCCAATTTCCTTTTGTTTATTTTAATTTTTAAACTTTTTTAATATGAGTCTTTTACTAATATTCATAATAAATATCCGGACCCTTTATAATATGATATAAAAAAAGGGCACTAAACTATTGTTGAAATCACATACACATGATCCTTTAAAAAAGGGGCACGGGGCGACCACCCCTCTAGCAAAGAAACAGGGTCGGCCCTGTATCTCAGTGATGAACTTTGAATTATTGGAAAAAATATATATTTTAGGGTTTGTATCTCAATAAAGAGGAAAAAATAAACATAAAAGGAGGAAAAAAAACATTGTTTTATATATAAAAAAAAACTAATTTATAGTGTGTTTTGAATTTTTTTTTATCTTGTTTAGTAATTTTAATTCTAATAAAAATTATTATTAACAAAAAAATTAAAATTAAAATTAAGACTAAACAGATAATTTGTGACGTTAAAAGAAAAAAAAATTATTTTTTTAAATTAAACTAATAACAAAAAAACAAATTAGCTTTAGTTATTAAAATTTAAAAAGTAAAATAATTGCTCTCTAGATAGCTGCAATTTATCCTTTTTGTTTTTCTCTGTGACATAAGCAGCCAAGTCATTTTATCTGACATAAGCAGCCAAGTCCATGGCTATGTCATATATCAATTAAAAATGATAATTGCTTCAATTTTGCATATGTTTTAATCTGCTTATTCAATAGCACAGCGCCACAGCCACCATTATACTATTGCACTGGTCTAACATGTCAATCACAAGAAAAATAATCATTTAAGCAGTGCTTGTAAAGATGTGTACAAAGTAGGGACGGACGGGACGTTTTCCGATGGGCCCCATGGGGTTTTGAGGTTGGGGTGTAGACATGACATCGGTTCGGTTCAAATCGAAGAATCGAATCGGAACCGTTAGTGGAAAATCGAAACCGAAACCGAATCGGAATTGGAATCGAAATCGGGATGGTTTCGGTTCTAGTTCTCTTTTTAGAGGAACCGTTCGGTTCGAACTGGATCAGAACTGGCGGTTCTGTTCCGGTTCGAACCGGGCGGTTCCCACATTATCTTTTTTTAATTATTTTGAAAAAAATCAATTGAACAATAAAAAGCATTTATTTTTATTTTATTTTATTTTAAGGGTGACCCAATAAAATACATTTACAAATTACAATTTTACATGGCTAATGTTTTTATGAAATAACATTAAATTAAATTTAAAAAAAAAAAACCGAAACCTCCCTTGATTCTGGTTTTGGTTCTAGTCTCCTCGGAAACGGGACCGGAACCGCCGGTTTCAAACCGGAACCGAAACGAAACTGGAACCCACGTCTAGAGGTGCCCACTGTTCGGTTAAACCGTGGGTATCAAACCGAAACCGGACCCCAAAAATCGAAACCGTAACCGAAACTGAAACTGCCGGTTACGAAACCGGTTGAAAACCGGTTTCGAACCTGTTCGGTTACGATTAGGGATGGCCAAAAACAGACCAAAACCGACTGTTAAACCGTCGGTTTAACCGCAGGTTTTGGTCGGTTTTCGACGGTTTATATAAATTTACCAACCAATAACAGAACGCCACGTGGACAAAAATTGAAAACAAAACAAAACAAAAACCGAAACCGGAACCTGCCCAAACTGAAACCGAACCGCCTAACCAGTGGTTCGAAACCGAAAACCAAACCGGTTTCTCTCAGTTCGGTTACAGTTTAGGTGGCCACGGAACCGAAACCGCCCCGAAACCGAACCGTGACCATCATTACCCACGTCATATCTATTGGGGTGGGAGCAAATCCATTTTATAAATGCAGAGGTAGTGAGGGGACCCTCTCCATCTCAATGGGCCCACGTCCATACCCTTTAATGGGACCATACAATGTGTGATGGGTTAGTGATGGCTTAGTGATGGCATTTTCCTCTACAGACCCAAATTCCCATCCCATTTGGGTAAAAAATTGTAAATTTCCCCTGATTTCTCTTTTTAACTTTTAACTATAGGTATAAATAGTAATAAATAAATTTCTAACTTAAATGGCATCAACTTGGTTTATCTTAAAACTTTTTCTAGGATGTTATAAACTTTAATTTATTATTATTATTTTTATTTTTATTTTCATTTAAATAAGTAATTTTATTATATTGAACGAGGGATATGGGCCTAGATAGCATTTATTTTTGCTGACTTTGTGGGCCAAAGTACTAAATTAGTTGAGTTTTAATAGCATGAAAATAATGAAATTTATCAAAATACCCTTATTTAACTTTTTTAAGGGTTATTTAATTTAAAAACATATTAACATATTGTATTTTAATTTATTTTTTAAATATAAAAAAAAAACATTTTTTGTGTATTTTGTGTCTTGTTTTTGTCAAAAATACAAGTTTGGTGCTATTAAAACCTATATTATTAAGTATGCGGTAGGTACACAAAACAAACTCTACCACGTTTGTTAACAATTCCATTAGATTATGACATTAACTTATATTATTAATTATTAATTAGCTACTAGAAAAACAATGATGTACTTGATTAATTAAGCAATTCGATGCACCAATTTTTCTTTCATAAGTATACAGTTAACAACTGTGAGTATATCTTGAATATATTAATACACATTACCACACTTTTACTACATAATATAAAAATTTGATGATGTATTAATATGTTCAAAATATGCTTGGTGCGTGTTCATGAGAAAAAAATTGTTTGATATTTACTCAATTATCATATTCTAAGGCTTTAAACCAGATAGCTAGATCACCATCATCATGTATGTACGTAATTATTAACATATTATTAAGATTGAGTTTTTGGTTAGATATATATATATATATATATTTATAGTTCTATATATTAATTAGCTAATCTTTTTTTTTTTTAGTAACGAGGATCCTGAATTTTGTCCAGCCACAAATCCGTCTGTCCCCCTTCAACTGCGTGACACACGTATGTCATGTATATCATACCGGTCCATATGTTGGATACATAGTATGACAGATAAGAAACATCGGCCCGCACTACTTGCCCCACAACAATGCAAGTGGATAAATCAGGATTCGCCTCCGTCTGGATAGGATTCGAACCGAACCGCTAACATTAGCCTTATGTCCGTCCTTCCACCAGCAGGGCTAAACGTCCTGAAGGCTGGTCTTAAAATAATTGCCAAGAGTAGAACCAGGGACTTGAGTTTCATACCAAGCCTTGGACCCCCGAGGCAACCACCTTTTAGTTTAATTAGCTAATCTTATTAACAATACAATGAGAAAAAAAAAAAGAAAAAAAAAAGGGGTTCCTAAAATATTGACACGGATCGCTCAACAAATGCAACTCTTCGTTAAAATAATAAATTGATAACGACACTTAATAGCATATTATAACTAATGGATCAATCATGAATATTCATCAACATATTTCAGCACACTCATTATCACATTACTTTTTGACTGAATTATTAGCATAAATATCTGTGCCTCTCTGTCTCTCCCTCCCTCCTGTTTTGCTTTTTTTTTTTGGTACTACACAGCAATTTTAATTTGCAGTTTTATATTATTTTATGTCTTTGTATTTTATATGTCTTTGTATTTCATTGTCCACTATAAAAAAGTTGTAAAAGCAAATGAATTATTGGCAAGCTTTATCATTTATTACTGTACTTATCTTATGTCAGTGTCTTTATTCTATGCCCATCTCTATGTGATGTGATCTACCTTATCAATTTAAAATTGACATGTAAAGTTTTTAAATATATTTTTGTTAAAATATCTACATTTTTTTTTAATTTTTTTTTTCCAAAACCGACATAATCAGATAAAGAACATAACATGAGATGATAGTTACCGACAGTAATAGTCCCGACTCCTATCTTGAATAAGAGAAAATTCTGTGAAAATTTTATATATTTATTTGAAAGTTGAATTTTCTAAAAAACCTTACGGAAAAAGCTTATGAGATATTTGAAAGCTAATTATGACAAATCTTGATACTTTGAAATATGCATATATTGAAATGTGAAAATTTTATATTTTTAACTAAAAGTTGAATTTTCTAAAAAACCTTACAGAAAAAGCTTATGAGATATTTGAAAGCTAATTATGACAAATCTTGTCACTTTGAAATATGCATATATGTATAACATGTTTTAATTAAATTTATAAAATATAAATTCTTTCATCACATGTGACATATCTTATGATACTAAAGAATTTATACGAACATTATAATCACCAAGGAAAAATAATTTAAAATAAAAGAGTGAACGTTAACCTCCAGCAAAATGATTATAAACTTTAATATGGAACTGTATTATGACGTATGAGCTGTAAAGCTAATTTAATATATTTTCTATGAACGAATCATGTTTTTCTATAAATACTTTACAGTAAAATACTTTCTGCTTTTATAAAATATAAAGTATCTTATTTAAATTAGTAAAATATATAAATAATCTAAAATTCATTACTAAATTGGTACCCAGATAAATATCTCACGTATGTGACAAAAAAATTTAATGTATATACAGAGTAGGGGGAAAACAGCTCACTTATACAGTGATATCTGATCACCCGTACAGAATAATTATTTCACATACATACCGATATCTGATCGAACTTACATAGGAATATCACATAAACATATAGAGAAACCCAAAGGTCACATACATGTGTAGAAAAGCAACAAAGGCCAAGAATTTGAATATGATTTTACTGGGATGAGTACGTATCTGAAATCTTTTAATCTTAATAATCTTTCTCGAAATATGTTTGAAGATACTATACTTATAGAATTCTAAATAAAACTAGTCTCAAACTGAAATAATGGTTTTCTTTCTTTTTCTGAATTATAATTCGAAATTTCTAGTTGTTTTAGTAAGTAAATATATTTTTCATTATCCAATACTTTTTAACTAAATTCTCAAATGTTATTAATCGGTGAACTGTTCTTAAAAGAATAACTCATAGCATCTCTATTGCAAGTGTGACTTGTGAAAAAAAAGATGTTATGTAAGATAAATAGATATTCTGATAATAATTGTGTCTCCAATGTAATCGTGCATATTCAACACCAAACTGACGTGGTAAAAAAAATAATAGACATTGTCAACATGATCGTCCACTTTCAAACGGCTTGTCAGATATCCTTTTTTTATATTGACTCAGTAAACATTTGAAATTGACATTAACTTTTCATATATTTTTGATTAGGGAAATAAAATAAAAAAGAAAATATGAAATAAAATTGGACATATCATTAAAACAAAATGTGTTTTAAACGGAAGCATTGAAGACCAAATTTTAAGTTAATTGTCTATCAAATCCATATTTATGCCATATAGGAAATAGTCTCCTAACATTATTACCATATCAACAATTATTTATATGCAAGTCATGAAAATACTCTCGGTTTGCTTGACTCACTAATACTTTTGGAAATCTGAATTTCTTTCATCTTCTATCAAGATACTCAATTTCATCGAATATCTGAAATTACTATAATAGCAACTTTAATCTCGCTCAATAATTAAAATCGTAAACTATTTACTCAATTTCTTTTATGTAATTAAACATAACTGAATTTATAAAATAGTATTATTCCGGCCACGTACTAGTCTGTACTCCTGGCTGTACTAATTCTTGGGTTTCCATCTCATTTCTTTTCCTTGTGGATTCACCCTGATCACGCAGTAAATATTTCCACAGCCACTGTTTTCTTCTTGTTCTCACTCTCTTTTTTCCCGTAAATCTCTATTTATATTATTCTCTGTTTTTTTTTTCTAATTTTATTTTCTCTTATCTCCTTTCTTTTTTATCTTTTTTTTATATATAAAATATATAAACATATGACAGCAGTCAGCAGTTGCACCGCTTAGCATATGCTGAAGCAGGCAGCTGCTTGTCATAACCACAAATGAGAGCAGTGACATCTGATAGTAAATATATTTTATTCTTTAAACTTATCTGATATTAAAGTGAGAGTCTTACTTGGCCTTAGATTATGGACAGGATATATATATATATATATATATTTTGGGGGCTGGACTTTACAGTTACTATTATTATACAATAGCTCTGTATGTGAAAAGTAATACAGTATTGTAAAAATCAAGTTTGGGATTGGGATTCTTTATTTTTGAAGATATAGAAAACTTTATATTAATCTTCCAAAGCTATGTTATGATACAAATAAGTTGAATTATTTATTCATTTTAATTTACAATCTCAATTATATTATTACAACAACAAAAAATATGCAAAATCTGAGCTAAAGATCTGATCAAACTCATCTAATTTCATAAAAAAAAAATAGCTTTCTTGGCCTGATTTGAATCCATGGATGCTGAAGTTTCTGTTTTCATTTTGATGAAGAAGTTACCACTAATGTTTCCCACAATTGGAGATTCAAGTTTCGGAGAACAGATCAAGAACAATCTCCAGTCACTGAATCAGCTGCTGAGATATGCAGAAGACAGTGAAGTTTCATGTGTTGGTGGTGGTGGTGGTGATTCAATGGATGATGCTGATGATCAGAAAACTGCCCGGACTCTTCAAGCTCTCTACTCTGCTGTCTGTGCCATTGACAGCTTCCGTGTATTGCATTGGATGAGCAAGAGTTTGAATAGTTCTAGTCTCTCCATGTGGTTCAAGTCCTTGCGTAACAAGAAACATTTCATCATTGAAATGAAAGGATTCAATGAGTCCTGATCTAGTCCTTTTTTAATCAATTTCAGGATGAATTATATCTTCTTCTCTCTTTCTTGGTTTCTCATTTTATTTTCAGGATTTTTTCTAACAATATAAATCAAATTCAGTTGTTAGCAGTTTGTTATATACAACGAATAGGAAGGTAGCATTAGAGCTGATTCCTCCGGGAGTAAGGAAACCATGGAAGGACTGAGATCTGAGATTGACAATACTGCTTAGTCTCATCATCTAAATTCTAGTATACTACTCAGCTTTTTCGGCAACCGAAGAAAGAATAATCAGAAGCATTGGATCAGACGCCTAGCTTGGTCTGCCTACACAGCTGCAGACTCCATAGCAACATTTGCACTTGGCATACTCTCAAGTAACATAGATCGACTAACTAGGTGTAGGCGTGTAGCCATTCTGTTAGAGATATATGCAACACTAGTACAACTTTGGATAGATTTGAGTACTATTGTCCGTAGTACCTAAAATTAAGATACAGAGGTGGTCTAATAGCATCTCTCAATTCTCTCTCCTGGAATTCAACAATAAAGAAAAGCCTTGGCTGTCCTGCCGCGGGTTCTTAAACATCAGTACAAGGAGATGCAATCGATGGAATGTTCAAGTGGATGAAGATGTAAAAAAATATATTGATCTTCAGGTATTTCAAAGACAAAGCTGTGAATATGTTTATGCGTTCTAATAGACGTTTTATTGTGATGAATTTTGTTCATTTCAAAAAGTTTCGTCCCTGTAGCCTAATTTTGTTGTAATGTTTGTTTTTAGTTTTTTAGATCTTAAATTTTTTTAATAGGTATAGAATATAATATTATTGTCTTTTAATATAAAAAATGATCAAGGACTTTATAAATATTTCGTGAGTTTTGAAATAGTTATCTTATAATCAAATTTGAAAACAAACCCAAACCAATTTCTCGAAATATGTTTATAGGAGAAGTATATTGCGAAATAAGCGAATTTTAATATGTTTATACAACTTATAGAGTAAATTATTATTTTTAAAGCTACACCAATACTGCCTACCAATAATCACATAAAATTCACCATAGCTACCAACTATTTAAAACCAATCCAACAACAAAACCCTGAGAATCCTGACAACTCAACACTGGAGACATGTCCTAAACATCTGAGGAGCTTTTGGGGTTACTGAACCATTTGAATCCATTTTCGTATCCTCTTTCGTATCCTCTTTCGTATCCTCTTTCGTATCCTCACAAGCAGATGCAGTAACAACCACGGCATAAGCCATTGATGGTACATAAAAGAGCAGAGCAGCAAACACAATCACACACAGTGGTGCCACCGCTATAATTGCATGACCGCTTCCACAAGTCAGCTTCCCTACTCTTATCTGTATCACATACACCATGGACAGAGTCATTAGAACAATCCCAGCAAACGATGCAACAACCGATAACCCCAACGAAATTCTTTTCCATGACTCTGAGAGAAGAATTTTCTTGCCGAACTCCGGTAGTTTGTCCTCTCGGCGATTCCTTGTTAGTTCTTTTATGCGAATGTTTAGAAGAACCTGTGTTGAAAATCACGAATGAGATATACCAAGAGGAAAAAAAAAAGTAACAAATTTCGAATCTAGCTAGTAGGCCAATGGAAAAGAAAATTTTTTATATATCACTTACAGGAATTTTACACTTTTTTTTCATATAGAATCCCGATTTGCAACTAATCTCAAAAGTTTAAGGGTGATAAAATTTTAATATGATATTAGAGTAAAGCGACTTTATTGGTGACGGAGCTTTGGTCAACAACCAACTCCAAGAGAAAAATTAGAGATAATTAATAATAAAATCCAAGACTAGCGAAGCTCACATGTGAGAAAAAATGTCGAATTCACAACCTAATAAACTAGCTTTTCAGGTTATATAATGATCTAACTAGTAAATATTAATCTTTAAAAGGATAAATAATTAAAAGTTTGAACACAACCTTGATTGACTTGGCTACTAAGCTGGAGAAAAGGAAGCAAGCAAATGAATTAACTTCGTAGATGATGAGCCTCTTTCCCAAACCAGGGTCCGGATCGCATTCGGGTCGGTTTTCAAGGCTCGGTTGCGTCGGGTTGGCGTAGGCCAACCCCACAAACACTGCTAATGTGAAGAGACAGTTGACATTAACAAGATCATCTAGGGCTTTTTGATGAACATCTATGCAGGCAATAATCTTTGCATTAATATCTTTTTCTGCTGCCTTGTTTTGATGATCTTCATGATGAGCTTCCTGATTAGTTTTCTTTCTATGACAATTACAATAAACATTACAAGAAAAAAATTAATAAAAATAAAGTATCTAATTATATCATACAATTTAAGGAGCACACATCACTTAACAGTGGAAAAAGAAAGAAGCAAAAGAGAATAAAGGAAAAAGAAAATTACCCTGCATCCATGTGATCCATCGCTGAGTAGCTTGATACTTAGCAGTGGATATGAAAGAGTGGCTGCATCTGCATGTTTCTTTTAAGAAGATCCTAAAGAAATCGTGACCGTTCAATTTCTAGATATTGATCGACTTATAACAAGTCGTTCTAGCTGTGGTAATAATTGTTGTCTATTTCTTATATATGTATTTTGATCATAATTAAATCACCGACAATTATTCAGTGTTAAATCTCACACGTATTTTTTACTGAATTATAATTGACACCGTTTAAAATGAAAAAGATCTCTCACACCTTTTTTTTTCACCGAATCACAATTGACACCAGTTTAAAATAAAAAAAATTTATATTTTACACAGGTATATACCAAACACCTGTAGAGAATAATTCTTCTTATTATTTCTCATCAGAGTTTGCAAATTATATACATAAGTAGCAGTAGAAGTAGACTAATGTATCCTAATACAAAACTAACCACTGCATAGATAACTACAAAACTAACTACTGCATAGATAAGTACATGATTAAATAAATACAAAATGTAATTGATAAGTGCATGTCAGAGACACCAATCTTGGACCGAAGTAGAGTGAAACGTGATCTGGACAGGGGTTTGGTAAGAGAGTCGGCCAGCTGGTCTGAAGAGGAAACATGCGACACCCGGAGTTGTCCTCGCTGAACCCTTTCACGGACAAAGTGAAAATCAATAGCTATATGCTTCATGCGCGAGTGAAAGGCTGGATTAGAGCACAGATAGGTAGCAACAACATTGTCACAATAAATTGTCGGTGGATTAGCATCAACAATAGACAGCTCACGTAGAAGATTGGAGAGCCAAAGGACTTCAGAGGCAGCAAGAGCAACAGCTTTGTATTCCGCTTCAGTCGAGGATCGAGAGACTGATCTCTGCTTGCGGGAACACCACGAGATAGCATTCGTTCCAAGAAAAACAACATAGGCACTTGTAGAGGTGCGATCATCCTGGTTTCCAGCCCAGTCCGCATCAGAAAATGCATGCAACGAGACTGGGGAATCACAACTCAAGAGCAGGCCGTGACCGAGTGTTCCACGGAGGTAACGGAGAGGTCGCTTAGCAAGAGACCAATGACCAGTCGTTGGACGATGCATAAACTGAGCAAGCTTGTTCACGGCAAACGCAATATCCGGTCGAGTAAATGATAGGTATTGTAACGCACCAATTACTTGACGAAACTCAGTGGCATCTATAAGAGATGTGCCGTCAAGAAGCTTGAGAGAGTGGTCCGGTGGAAGCGGAATCGAAACAGGTTTGGAGTCAAACATTTTAGTACGAACCAGGAGATCAGTCACATATTTCTGTTGAGAGAGAAACATGCCATGCGAAAGATGAAGAGCCTCAACCCCAAGAAAATATGACAGTGAGCCAAGATCTTTGATTGAGAAATGTTGAGCAAGTTTAGCAACAAAGTTTTCAACCAATACCCCGTTGTTTCCAGTGATGACTATGTCGTCAACATAGACCAACAAAAAAAGAATACAACCATTAGTATTAAAAATGAATAAAGAAGAGTCGGATGTAGAGTTGACGAACCCGGTTTGAAGAGCTTGCTTAAGGCCGTAAATGGCTTTCTTGAGGAGACATATGTGCCCGGGATAGATAGGGTCTATGAATCTCGGCGGTTGTGCCATAAAAACATCCTCAGATAAATGCCCTTGGAGAAAGGCATTATTCACGTCCAGTTGACGAAGGGGCCAACCACGAGAAACAGCGATACTTAACAAAACCCAAATCGTGGTGGTTTTAACCACCGGACTGAAGGTCTCAGTGTAGTCAAGACCCGACCGCTGATGAAAACCCTTTGCTACCAAGCGAGCCTTATATCTGGAAATAGAGCCATCTGGAGACCTTTTTATACGGAATACCCATTTGCACCCCACAACATTGGGACCCGAGTGTGAGGGAACCAAGTCCCACGTGCCATTCACAATAAGTGCATTGAATTCATCCGACATTGCTCTCCGCCATTCAGGAACTTTTAGAGCTTGGGAAGCACAAGTTGGTTCAGTTTGCACCGGTGATGACAACACACTGGTAAGAGAAAGTTTTGTGAGTGGTTTGTGAATATTGTTCTTTGATCTTGTAACCATAGAGTGACTAGTGTGAGTCACGGTGTTGAGTTGTTGTGCAGGTGGAGGCCGATTTGGGTCTGGTAAGTTGATGTAGGTTGCAGCTGTAAGTATTGGTCCAGGTGAGAGCTAAGTTGTTACTGGTTTAGGTGGAGGTTGATCTTGTGATGGTAAGCTGATAGGGGTTGTGGTTGTATGTGCTGGTGTAGGTGCTGGTTGGACAATGGGGAGCCGAGAAGGAACGGAGGCCGTGGCTCGAGCTCGAAAGCTTGACAGCGGCACCGAATGTGGAGTCTCATGCAAAGCAAAATCAGGTAACGTGTGTGCATGAGTGACAGGAACTGGAACAACTGGTGTGAGTTGGAACAGCCAGGACGTTTGTGTGTCATTGTTGGAAGGAGGGACTTGACATTGGAGATTGGTGTAGGGGAATATAGACTCAACGAAGGTAACATGTCGAGAGACAAATATACGGTCGTTTTCTAGGTCCAAACAATGATAAGCACTTTGGGAAAGAGAGTATCCTATAAAGAGACATGCTCTAGACCGAGACTCTAGTTTGTGATTATTATACGGTCTAATCCATGGGTAACAAAGACACCCAAACTAATTTATCATACGAAGGACGCACAGAGAATATTTTCTCAAAAGGCGATGTCATGTTAAGCAAAGGTGTAGGCATCCTATTTATCAAGTACACAACTGTGGTGAATGCATGTGACCAGAATGTAAGTGGCATAGATGCATGAGTGAGAAGTGATAGGCTTGTTTCTACAATGTGACGATGAAGGCGCTCGGAGACGCCGTTGTGTTCTGGTGTGTGTGGTGGTGTAGTGAAGTGTGATATGCCATGACTAGCAAGTGTTTGTTTTAAAGCAATATATTCACCACCATTGTCACTGTAGAGAGACACTATGGAGTGACCAAAAAATTTCTCAACCAATAGCTTAAAACGTTTGAACACATCATGAACATCAGATTTGTTTTTCAAAGGATAAAGCCATATATATTTTGTAAAGTGATCAACAAAAAGCACATAATATTTATAGCCATCTTTGGAAATAATTGGAGAACTCCAGACATCTGAATAAATAACCTCAAGCGGATGGCTTTGCTGCGTAGTTGGCAGTAATGGGTAGCCGTTGGCCTTTTTGACAGCATCTTGTTTCAGTACAGCTTCAAAATTGATGAGTTTCTCATGGAGTTCCTCGAAAGATATTGCTGAATCATGAGCACATACAGCGGAAGAGATATCTTTGAATTCATCACCTAGACCATTCAAAATTTTGACAGTCAAATCTTTAGAATTTTCCGGAGCATCTAGCATGGCTAGCTCATCGGCAATGCTTTTAACATGTTGCATGTATTCAGTTACGGTTTGAGTTCCTTTGATGACATTTGTAAGGACACCTTTGAGATGCATAATATGGCCTCTGGAAGGCTTCGCATAAGTATTAGCAAGTGCAATCCACGCATCACGGGCAGTTTGAGTGGAAGCAATAAAGGGAATAATGGATGGAGATATAGATCCAAGGATTGCATTCAAGAGCAGTTAGTCTTGTCTGGTCCATATATAGTGGGCGGGATTAGGTTCTTCAATATTGTTTGTTGTGATGGTTGTCGGTGGACATGGTTTTTGGCCATCAACGAAGCCCATGAGATCGAATCCAACAAGGAGGGTATGAAATTGAAGTTTCCACGAACGATAGTTTGTTGCTATGAGTTTTAATGGAGCTTGAGCAGCCACATTTATAGAAACAATAGTGTTTGAAGAAGAACTAATTTCATGAGAGGAGGATAAAGAGGAAATCACAGTTACTGAGTGTAAGGAAGAAGACGAAGTGGTATTAGTCATAATGGATCAAGAACTCGTTTGAGTTAATGAAGCTTTGATACCATGTAGAGAATAATTCTTCTTATTATTTCTCATCAGAGTTTGCAAATTATATACATAAATAGCAGTAGACGTAGACTAATGTATCCTAATACAAAACTAACTACTGCATAGATAAGTACATGATTAAATAAATATAAAATGTAATTGATAACTATCAATCTGTCTATCTGTTGTTAATCTGGATTAGCTTCAATAACACCAATTGGGATTCTTGAATGCGATGCCCTGATTCATGAACTTGGAGAAAAACTTGTATGGGACGGTTTCATTGACATGAAACCATCCAATGAAATTATACCATGTGTTATTTTAAAGTATATTTATATGTTTCCAATATAAATGATATACTTTTATTAAACAGTCTCATCATATGGCAATGAGTCTGTCCTATACAAGTTTTTCTCCCTAAATTTGATGAATGATGCTTTTGGATAAATGGAAAAAAGATAAGGTTGTGAATTGTGATCTTATGATAATAATGGATTTGTGTTTTGGGTTTTTAGTATTTTTATTCATTGATTTTTCTTTATGGAGGAAAGCGATTGAAGACCTAAAATATCTTTACATATGTGTCTTGTCCTCTTCCGACATGAGAAAATGCGGGAGAATTAGTTATTTCTGGAAAAAGCCAGCTAGCTAAAGTATTTATGACCTCTATCAGGTTGTTTTTTGTTTTTTGTTTTAAGGTAAATTAGTAAGGGCAATGTTAAATTGTTAACTGAGCACATGATAAGACACGTATTAATTGTTTTGTTTATCGGGTAAGAAGGAAAGATATTTATTATAAAAATATATTTATTATATTAATTAAGACAATAAATATAATAAATATTTATCTTTTTTAATATTTTTGTAATTGTTAACATGTGTCTTTAGACACAGGTTAACAATACATAATTAGTAATTGCATGATTGACCTACCTTTAAAGTTGATATAAATACGTTATAGGGACGTAGCTTTACTGGTAAATTGACGAGTTTAGGGTTTGAGTAAATAACTCTCAAATCAGTGGCTCGAATCTCGAATCTCGAATTCTACCACTAACAAAAAAATTTTAAAAAATATCTGGTTTAGATAGATGGATATATAGATAGTGTTAAAAAAATAATAATAAAAAAATAAAATTAGCATAAATCCAGATAGAGGGTAAGGATGTATTTATTTATTTACCGGATAATTTGTGAAGTGTAAATAGAAGCTCTCATCCTTACAATTGAACTAATAAAAAAACCAAATTACTATTAATTATTAAAATTTAAAAAGCAAAATAATTGCTCTTCAGATATTTGCAATTAACTGTTTTTTTTCTCTGTGACATAAGCAGCCAAGTCGTTTTATCTGACAAAAGCAGCCAAGTCCATGGCTATGTCATATATCAATTAAAAATGATAATTGCTTCAATTTGGTATATGTTTTAGGGCAAATTACACTGAACCCCTTGAAGTTTGGACACGTTACATTTAGATGGATAAGTTTCTTTATTATACACTAACACCCCTAAAATTTAACTATGACTTTAAAAATACCTAAAATGCCCTTAGTTATATTATTTTACACTTTATTTTTTTTTACTTTTTAATCAAACACTTTATAAACTTTAATAAAATAAAAAATTTAAATAAAAGATATGATTTATTAAATAAATAAATAGTTTTTTTAATTAAATAAATAAATATTTTGAATAAATAAATAATTTTAAAATAAATAAATAGTTTTTAAAAATAAAATAAATAAATAGTTTTAAAAAAATAAATAAATAAATTTAAAATATAAATAAATAAGTGAAAAACTTAAAAACATTAAATTTAGATATCTAAACTTTTACTGTAAAGATAATTGTGAGAGAAGCTTCAAGGTTTCCAACACTCCTTAGATATTTAGAGCTTCTATTGTCCCTATTAATAGATATTCTTAAAAAAAATTAATTGTTTTAATTTTTTCACTCGTTTTTTAAACTATTTATTTATTTGATTTTTTAAAAACTTTTTTTATTTAATGTTTTAAATTATTTATTTACTTAATTTTTTTAAAAATATTTATATATTTAATTTTTTCAAACTATTTATTTATTTAATTTTTAAAACTATTTATTTTTTTAAAGCTATTTATTTATTTAATGAATCATATCTTTTATTTAATTTTTTTATTTTATTAAAGTTTATAAAGTGTTTGATTAAAAGGTAAAAAAAAATAAAGTGTAAAATAATATAACTAGGGGTATTTTAGGTATTTTTAAAGTCAAATTTAAATTTTGGGGTGTTAGTGTATAATAAAAACACTTATCTATCTAAGTGTAACTTGTCCAAATCTCAAGGAGTTCAGTGTAATTTGCCCTATATTTTAATTTGCTTATTCAATAGCACAACTACCTTTGTACTAGTGCACCGGTCTAACAGTGATTCACAATAATAATAATCTTATAGCTAACCTGTAAAGATGTGTACCAAGACCAAAATTATTTTTGAAAAGACTTAATGGGACCCACAATGTGTCATGGTTATGGCATTTTCCTCTGCAGCCCCCAAAATCCCCATCCCATTTGGGGTAAAACATCGTAAATTTTCGCCGATCATCCATTTTAACCATAGGTATAAATAGATATAAAAAAATTTCTAACATAATTTTTTTTTTTTGAGATGATTTTATAAACTTTAATTTATTATTATTGTTATTATTATTATTTGTATTTGTATTTTCATTTAAACTTTCTAACTAAATAATTAAGGGATTTCTATTTTTACTTAAAATTAATGTATTCATTGTTTTTATTAAACAATCCATTGAAAAGATAAATTTATCCATATCTTTACCATTTATTTTTATTTTTTAAAACTAATTTTCTTTAAGTAAAAAACTTTTTTAAAATTTTGTTTTTAATTATTGGAGATCAAGACCTCCGATGGAGGTCTGCATGATCTCCATGGAGGTCGGTGGCCACAAAAAAAAAAATTGGGAAGAGGGAAAAGAATCCATAAAAAAAGAGAAGATTAAACAAGCTAGATTACACACAATGAGAATTAAACACACTAAATATATTAGGAATTAAACACGTATAGATTAAACATGTTTGGAATTAAACACACGTTGATTAAACACACTAGCAATTAATACGCTAAAAATTAAACATACAGATTAAACACACCACCGAAAAAAAAAATTCTTTCATTCTTCTTCTTCTTCATTTTTTTGGACCGGAGGCCCAACCTCCATTAGAGGCCGGAAAGGCCTCCAATAAAAAAAAGTATTTCTTTTTTACAAGAATAATTTTATTTCAAAAACTATTAAGGGTATTCTTGTCCAAATCGTGGATTGTTTGGTAAAAACAATTAAAACACTAATGCATGATAAAAATAAAAAGGGGGAATTACACAAACATTCTTCAAGGTTTGATGAAATTGTACAGATATGGTAGTTTTGGCTATATACACAGAAACTTCTCTTAACATTTAAAAATTGCTGTACAAACATCAACTGTCGTTAGATGGATCCGTTAGTCAATAGTTAAAAGTGTAAAAATTATAAAATGCCTTTTATTTTAATTTTAAATAAACTAAAAATTTAAAAATAACACAAAAAAAATATAAAAAATATTTTAGATAACATGAATGTATCTTAAATTTGAAACTTGGAAAAAAATTCATCTTTACAAATAAAAAAAAACAGTGTTTAAAACTATTTAATAATAAATAAATTTTAAATTTTAAATTTAATGTATAATAAAGAAACTTACTCATCTAAGTGTAACTTGTCCAAATCTCAAAGTTCAGTGTAATTTACGCTATGTTTTAATTTGCTTATTCAATAGCACAACTACCTTTGTACTAGTGCACCGGTCTAACAGTGATTCACAATAATAATAATCTTATAGCTAACCTGTAAAGATGTGTACCAAGACCAAAATTATTTTTGAAAAGACTTAATGGGACCCACAATGTGTCATGGTTATGGCATTTTCCTCTGCAGCCCCCAAAATCCCCATCCCATTTGGGGTAAAACATCGTAAATTTTCGCCGATCATCCATTTTAACCATAGGTATAAATAGATATAAAAAAATTTCTAACATAAATTTTTTTTTTTGGAGATGATTTTATAAACTTTAATTTATTATTATTGTTATTATTATTATTTGTATTTGTATTTTCATTTAAACTTTCTAACTAAATAATTAAGGAATTTCTATTTTTACTTAAAATTAATGTATTCATTGTTTTTATTAAACAATCCATTGAAAAGATAAATTTATCCATATCTTTTCCATTTATTTTTATTTTTTAAAACTAACTTTCTTTAAGTAAAAAACTTTTTTAAAATTTTGTTTTTAATTATTGGAGATCAAGACCTCCGATGGAGGTCTGCATGATCTCCATGGAGGTCAATGGCCACAAAAAAAAAAATAGGAAGAGGGAAAAGAATCCATAAAAAAGGAGAAGATTAAACAAGCTAGATTACACACAATGAGAATTAAACACGTTAAGAATTAAACACACTAAATATGTTAGGAATTAAATACATATAGATTAAACATGTTTGAAATTAAACACACGTTGATTAAACACACTAGCAATTAACACGCTAAAAATTAAACACACAGATTAAACACACCACCGAAAAAAAAATTCTTTCTTTCTTCTTCTTCTTCATTTTTTTGGACCGGAGGCCCAACCTCCATTAGAGGCCGGAAAGGCCTCCAATAAAAAAAATATTTCTTTTTTAAAAGAGTAATTTTATTTCAAAAACTATTAAGGGTATTCTTGTCCAAATCGTGGATTGTTTGGTAAAAACAATTAAAACACTAATGCATGATAAAAATAAAAAGGGGGAATTACACAAACATCCTTCAAGGTTTGATGAAATTGTACAGATATGGTAGTTTTGGCTATATACACAGAAACTTCTCTTAACATTTAAAAATTGCCATACAAACATCCACTGTCGTTAGATGGATCCGTTAGTCAATAGTTAAAAGTGTAAAAATTATAAAATGCCTTTTATTTTTATTTTAAATAAACTAAAAATTTAAAAATAACACAAAAAAAAATATAAAAAATATTTTAGATAACATGAATGTATCTTAAATTTGAAACTTGGAAAAAAATTCATCTTTACAAATAAAAAAGAAACAGTGTTTAAAACTATTTAATAATAAATAAATTTTAAATTTTAAATTTATTTATAATCAAGGGAGAATTGCACAAACTAAATTTTTTATTTTACTTTTGAAGATGAATTTTTTTCTAGCTTTCAAATTAAGATACATTCATATTTTCTTAGAGATTTTTAAGTTTTTTTAATCTTATTTTTTAATTTTTAATTTTATTTAAAATAAAAATATACGGTATTTTAGACTTTTTACATGTTTGACTGTTGACTAACGGATCCATCTAACGGTATGTGATGTTTGTGCAACAATTTTCAAATGTTGAGAGAAGTTTGTGTGTATAAAGCCAAAATTTCCATATTGGTGCAATTTTATTAAACCTCGGAGATGTTTATGCAATTTCTCTAAATAAAAACTCCTCTAATTTTATGGGTAGTTACAATTTTAACCTATGGGCCTAGATAGCATTTATTTACGCTAACTTTGTTGGCCAAAATGTTAAATAAATTGAGTTTTAATAACAAAAAAATATGAAATTTAACAAAATTCCCTTTTTTTGGTGCGTTTTGTGTCTTATTTTTTACTATTTTTGTCAAAAATTCAAGTTTGGTGCTATTAAAACCTATGTTAATAAGTAGGTGATAGTTACACAAAACAAACTCTACCACGTTTGTTAATAATTCCATTGGATTATGACATTAACTTATATTATTAATTATTAATTAGCTACTAGAAAAACAATGATGTACTTGATTAATTACTAAGCAACTTGATATACACTTAATTATCATATTCTAAGTCTCAAAGCTAGACAGCACGATCAATATCAACATGTATGTAATTATTAACATATTATGAAGACTGAGTTTTTGGTTGGACACAAATATATATATATATATATATATATATATATATATATAGTCATTTTATTCCCAGTGCGTACTGATATAACTTATATCAGTGCATACTGACTTGAAATTTTTGGTATATATATATATATATATAGAGTTCTATATAGTAGCTAATCTTATTTTTATTTTTTGATAATATTTATTAATTCGGGACCAGATATTTTTTTTGAAAGCTTTCGTCATAAGTATGATTCGAGCCGCTGACCTGTGAGTCATTTGTTCAAATCCTAAACTCATCCATCTACCGACTGAGCTACGCATCTATCGGCAGCTAGCTAATCTTATTGACTATACAATGAGAACAAAAAAAGTACTAAAATATTGCCACTGATCTCTCAACAAATGCAACTCTTCATTAAAATATTCCATGTTTGTTAACGATTCCATTGGATATTTGGATGATGACATTAACTTATATTATTAATTATTAATTAACTATTAGAAAAACAATGATGTACTTGATTAATTAATAAGCAACTTGATATACACTTAATTACCGTATTCTAAGGCTCTAAGCCAGCTAGATCAACATCAACATATATGTAATTATTAACATATTATCAAGACTGAGTTTTTGGTCAGACACAAATATATATATATATATAGTCATTTTCTTCTCGGTGCGTACTGATTTGAAATTTTTGGTATATATATATATATATAGAGTTCTATATAGTAGCTAATCTTATTTTTATTTTTTGATAATATTTATTAATTCGAAACCAGATATTTTTTTTGAAAACTTTCGTCATTAGTATGATTCGAGCCGCTGATATGTGAGTCATTTGCCCAAACCCTAAACTCATCCATCTACCGGCTGAGCTACGCATCTATCGGCAGCTAGCTAATCTTATTGACTATACAATGAGAACAAAAAAAAGTACTAAAATATTGTCACTGATCTCTCAACAAATGCAACTCTTCATTAAAATATTCCATGTTTGTTAACGATTCCATTGGATGATGACATTAACTTATATTATTAATTATTAATTAACTATTAGAAAAACAATGATGTACTTGATTAATTAATAAGCAACTTGATATACACTTAATTACCGTATTCTAAGGCTCTAAGCCAGCTAGATCAACATCAACATATATGTAATTATTAACATATTATCAAGACTGAGTTTTTGGTTAGACATAAATATATATGTATATATTTTCTAGATATATTAGTTTTTTACTCGTAGATTATTGGGTTTAAAAGATGTTTTAACATGTGTATGTAGTTAATTTAAAACATTTAAATTCAATAATTTATATACAATAAATTGATATATCTTATATCATGTCCAATTAACAATAGAAAAATTACATGTATATAAAGTAATTAGCTAATCTTATCGACTAAACAGTGAGAAAAAAAAGGTGTTCAACAAATGCAACTCTTCAATAAAATAATAAATTGTTGATAACGTATGAATAGCTTATTATTTTTCAGCAGACACTCATTATCACATTACTTTTTGACTAAATGATTAGCATGATAATCTGTTACTCTCTGTCTCTCTCTCCTCCTTCTGTTTTGCTGTTGACTACACAACAATATTAATTTGCACTTATATATTATTTCATGTCTTTCTATTTTATTTTCCACTATGAAAAAGTTGCAAAAGCAAATGAATTATTGGTAAGCTTTATCATTTATGTAATATACTTATCTTTATGTCGATTGTCTTTATTCTATGCCCATGTGATGCCCATGTGATGTGATGTGATATACGTCATATACCTTGTCAATTTGACAATTTAAAATAAATTGTCATATAAAGGTTTTTAATATATTTTTTTCCCTAGATCTAATTTCGTAATTTTATTTTTTGGGAACCTATCTAACAAGGAAAAGAACATGACAGGATATGATAGTTACTTTTATTCTACAATAGCTTTGTAAAAAGTAATACAATATTGTAAAAATCAAATTTGGAATTCTTTATTTTTGAAGATATAGAAAACTTTATATTAATCTTTCAAAGCTATGTTATGATACAAATAAGTTGACTTATTTATTTATTTTAATTTACAGTCTCAATTATTACAACAACAAAAATATGCAAAATCTGAGCTAAAGTTCTGATCAAACTCATCTAATTTCAAAAAAAAAATTTAGTTCTCTTGGCCTGATTTGAATCCATGGATGCTAAAGTTTCTGTTTTCATTTTGATGAAGAAGTTACCACTAATGTTTCCCACAATTGGAGATTCAAGTTTCGGAGAACAGATCAAGAACAATCTCCAGTCACTGAATCAGCTGCTGAGATATGCAGAAGACTCTGAAGTTTCATGTGTTGGTGGTGGTGGTGGTGGTGGTGGTGGTGATTCAATGGATAATGATGATGATCAGAAAACTGCTCGGATTCTTCAAGCTCTCTACTCTGCGGTCTGCGCTATTGACAGCTTCCGTGTATTGCATTGGATGAGCAAGAGTTCGAATCGTTTTAGTCTCTCCATGTGGTTTAAGTCCTTGCGTAGCAAGAAACATTTCATCATTGAAATGAAAGGATTCAATGAGAAGTTGATCAGATGCTTGTCTTCGGATGATCATTTTGATGCGAAAAATGAGGCTGCGAGTAGTGTGAATGATACTGAAGATGTTTTGAATTGTATTGGCCAGCAACAGCAACAACGTTGGGGAAGAATTTCCGGGTTGTGTGAGGAAACTGATGTTATCTGCATTCGACAAGAAACTACGATCAAGTTGCGTGTTCGATTAACTGACCAACGTGAACTCAATGAAATCGTTGAAGAGGTTCGCGTTAATGGTGATCAGCTAGATCATTCTAGTGTCAAGGTGATTGCAGTGACTGGTGAGGGAGGCTCAGGGAAGACAACACTGGCAAGAAGTGTGTACAATAGAGTTGATGTGAGGAGGCATTTCACCAACCGTGCTTGGGTTCGTGTTCCTGATGTGTTCAAAGCAAGAGATGTTTTGGCTGAGATAGTGAAGCAGATTGATCAAGCAGAGTTTGCGGGGGTAGAAACACTTTCCGCTGAGGATTTGGTGTGGAAGATCACTAAACTCTTAGATGGGACTAGGTTTCTCATTGTTCTTGACGATGTGAATACGTCTGAAGTTTGGGAAACTCTGCTAGTTCCAATTTGTTCCTCCTCGTCTCAATCTGGTGGCAGGATCATTGTAACTACTCGTGATTCGGGTAGCTTTCCAGGACAGGCTACTTATTCAGCCCTGCATTTAGGTAGATTGAACGAAGAGGAAAGCTGGAAATTGTTTTCGAACAAAGTTCGGATTACAGAAGATGAGTTAAATAATTCGGAGATGATCACACTCAAGGACCAAATCCTGAACATATGTGGTGGTTTGCCTTCAACAATTGCATTGCTGGGAGGTCTGTTGTCTACCAAAAGACAGAGTCACAGTGATTGGTCAAGTGTGATTGTGCGAGCGTATAAACCTGGAGGAGATATGTTGGCTTTAAGCTATCAAGACCTGCCTTTGCCGGTGAAGCCATGTTTTATTTATATGGGGATTTTCCCGAGAGGATTCGAGGTTCCTGTGAGGAGATTGTTTCATCTGTGGTGCGCAGAGGGATTCATGACACCTTCAATCACGGAGAAACTAGACCGCGAAGACCTGGAAGAAATTTGCTTGGAAGAATTAGTCATTAGAAACATGGTTGAGGTGAGATGGAGACTAGATGGAACTCCTAAAACATGTTGTGTGCCTAATTTTCTTTACGAATTCTTCTCCCGAAAAGCAGCAAATGCAGGGTTCTTTTACCAGCATTTTCATCAGTCCTCTCCAGAGTCTTCAGGATTAACTAAACTTGCAGTTTGGAGACTCGCGGCATATTTGGGGATCAAGCATTTTCCGTATTCACAACTTGACATTCTCAACCTACGTAGCTATACAGCATTCGACACCCGCGTAAGAGGTACTCCTGCTAGAGAAATAGGTATGCTTCTTAACAAGATTGTCACTAGTAAAGGCTTCGGATTGCTGACAGTACTCGATCTTGAGGGCGTATACAAGCCTAAGTTATCTGATGATGTAATGAGTAAAATGTTACTCTTAAGTTACCTAG
The DNA here is from genome assembly GCA_033220585.1 of Dipteronia sinensis. Taxonomy (NCBI): domain Eukaryota; kingdom Viridiplantae; phylum Streptophyta; class Magnoliopsida; order Sapindales; family Sapindaceae; genus Dipteronia; species Dipteronia sinensis. The sequence continues at coordinate 69,446,498 of CM065639.1, read as the reverse complement.
GCCTGAGATCAACTTTCATCGATGAACTTCCAGCTGCTGTGACTGATCTTGCATATTTAGAGACTCTAGATTTGAAGCATACAAACATAAGAACAAAATACCTGACATTCAAGTCGGAGAGACTGCGACACGTCTACTTGAATTCACATTTCAATTTTGAGTATTTGGGGATGAGAAGTAACTCAAACATGCAAACTCTGTGGGGAGTTTACTATATAATTCAGAGAAACTTTATACGAAAATGGGTTCAAAGTTTCACAAGGCTGCGAAAGCTGAAGCTGATAGGATGGCCAACACTTGCATCCAATGAAATAGCTGAATGGATTTCTAAACTGACCAGCCTTGAAACCTTGAAGTTGGTATCGATATCCGATGACTCCAAACTATCTTCAAGCATCACATTGTGTACAACATTGAAGGAGCATCACAAGCTACAGAATCTCTACTTAGTAGGAATTCTGCCAAAATCAGTATTTGATGTCGGCTTCCTTCCTCCTAACCTCAGCAAACTAACTTTGTCTTTGTCACAACTATGCTACGATCCGATGCTGCTCCTGGGGGGTCATCAGTTGCAGCACCTGAAGATCCTTAGGCTTTTCGGTTGCATAGACAAACTACAAGTACAAATGACTTGCCCGTCTAACGGATTTCCGAAACTACAACTATTGCAATTGTGGAATCTGCCCATCAAGAAGTTGATTGTAGAGGCAGGAGCCATGCCTTGTCTCAGAGAATTAGAAATCAGAAGCTGCCAACATTTGGGAGAGGTCACAGGGTTGCAAAATGTGAACACTTTGAAAGAATTGGTGTTGACAAATATGCCAAACGATTTCGGAGCCAAGGTTGAAAAATTCGTGAGGGTGGAGATGCATATATCAGATACAATACTTGGAGTTGTTCTCCTCCTTTTATGGTGAGTCCTGATCTAATCTTTTTCATCAGTTTTCAGGCTCTTGTTACAACTTTTTGGACATTGAATTGTTAACAATAATCCTGTCATGCATAATCTTGACAGGGACCGAATTATCGAAACGAAAGATCTAAAGATTGGGCACCCTATGATGTTTGATATAGGAACAGGTCATATTCAGAGTTGCAGTATCTGGAGAGAAGACCAATCGTTCTATTCCTGCAATTGGAAGTGTTCTGTGTTTTTTTAGTTCAATTAGTGACCGGACCAAGAGCACCTTAAAACGTGTCCAAAGCAGACAACAACTATACTGAATTAAAGTGTTAAATAAATATTGGAGTAAAGACCAATCATTCTATTCCTGTAATATTAGTGACCCGACTAATTTATATACCATGTGAGCACCTTAAAATGTGTCCAAAACGGACAACATCTATACTAAATCAAAGTGTTATATAAATGTTACCGATCAATTAAGCTATATTATATCTGTGGGCTTCCGTTTGGTCTGTTGGCCTCTCGGCTTGGTTGTTTGCTTTGTTTATACTTTTCTTGGCTCTTGAATAAAGCTTGCTATTCAAAAAAGAATTTTTTAAGCTATATTATCATCTAACTCAATTAATCAAAACTATTAAACTTGTCACTTTCCTAGGAAAGTATTCGAGAAAGTGAGAAGAAAAATCTCTGAGAGAAAAAGATAAAAATCTACTTTTCTTACTAATCTGAATATTAAGAAAATGATAACTCAACAAAAACATTTTCTAACCAACACTACATAGTTCATCAGATTCTGACTTGGCAGAACGTGATTGGAAGAGAAACAATCACATGGATTCTAACTTAATTGAATCTGATTGGTAGATGAGAAATGACACGGATCATACTGACGTGCCAATGACTAACACAACTAACACAATTCCCTCTTCTTCTTGAGTTGTGATCGGCCATGGACTTTCAAGTTATTTACCTTATTGGTTGATAGTAAAATATTAATAAATCACAACAATAACAACAAACTAGAAATTACAACATCAGTAGTTGTCTTCATGTGAGATGTCTCAAAACAAGCAAATCTAAGCACCATAAACCATATAGTTTCTTTGTTTGACTGTAGCCACCAATTTGATCAACAACTGTAGTGATGATCAGGTTCTTTTTCACCAAGAACAAACACTAGTGGATGGGGAATCTATGAGTTGGAGAGAGGTATAAACGAAATAAACAAACACATCCCATCTCTGTCTCTCTCTGCTCTATCTATCTATCTCTCTCAGAGTGCCAAAACTTGAAAAGTTTTTTTTGCTGTTGAATGGTCTCAGGAAGCAACATATATCAGCAATGATAACCCCAAGTATGTATCTTCTTCTTTCTTATTGGTTTGTCATTTTTTTTTCCTTTATTCAGGATTTTTTCTAACAATATATATGAATCAAATTAGTTGTTAGCAGTTTGTTATATTCAAAGAACAGGAGGGTAGCACTTGAGCTGATTCCTCCAGGAGTGAGGAAGCTATGGAAGGACTGGGATCTGAGATTGACTATACTAATTAGTCTCATCATCCAAATTCTACTCAGCTTTTTGGGCAACCGAAGAAAGAATAATCAGAAGCCTTGGATCAGGGGCCTAGTTTGGTCTGCCTACACAGCTGCAGACTCCATAGCAACATTTGCTCTTGGCATACTCTCAAGTAACATCACTGAGATATTCGACGATGATTGTGGCGGTAACGGGGCTAGATCTCTGGATCCCAACATTGAATTGACAACATTTTGGGCACAGTTTCTGCTTTTGCATTTGGGTGGTGCTGATTCCATAACAGCTTATGCATTGGAAGATAACGCGCTGTGGATGAGGCACCTTCTTGGACTTGTTACGCAGACGTGTGGCATCATTTATATCTTTCTCTTGGCTTGGACAGACAAAGGTACACGTATTTCAATTCTTTCGATTCTGATATTCATCGCGGGTGTGATTAAATATGGAGAACGGACTTGGGTGCTCAGGGCGGCTAGTAATCAGATGCACAGGACAGCAGGTAATATGATGCAGAGGAAGTCTGTATTCCAGCTCGAGGAATTCATGAACGATGATATATTGTCCGATCAATATCTGATCAAGAGTGATGAAGGATACATTGTGGGAGTAGACAGGCTTCTTAAAGTAGAACTTCCTGTGGATCTCTCAGGATTTGATAAAAGTTCCATTTCTGATGAGGACAAATTACTCGCAGCCTATCGATTGTTAAATGTAACGAAACGTGTTTTCGGAGAAGTTGGAGTGAGCTCCACAGACAGAGATGTTAGCCAGACTATTTTCAGGAACATAACACCCGAAAATGCTTTTGAAATTGTTGAAATCCACCTTGGAATGATGTACGATTTGCTTTACACCAAGGCGCCCTTATCGTATACTTGTGCAGGATTAGGCTTGCGAATTGTCACTATCGTTTTAACTTGGATTGCTTTTCTGTTGTTCGTTTTTATTGGTGACAAACACAAGTACTCGAAGATTGATCTTTCGATAACATTTCTGTTACTAGGCGTAGCCATTCTGTTAGAGATATATGCAGCACTAGTACTACTTTCGTCGGATAGATTTCTTACTTGGTTGATAAGGCATCAGAAAAATATTTCCAATTCGAGTACTATAACGAAAGCATTATCTATAGTACCAAAAATTGAGATACAGAGATGGTCTAATAGCATGTCTCAGTATGCTCTCCTGGAATTCAACAACAAAGAAAAGCCCTGGCTGTCCTGCCACGGGTTCTTAAACATCAGTACAAGGAGATGCAATCGATGGAATGTTCAAGTCGACAAAGATGTAAAAAAATTGATCTTCAGGTATTTCAAGGACAAAGCTGTGGAATCAGCGACAACCGGGAAAATTCCTTTCGCTGCGTTGCCTACAACCACTACCAACCCTCTCCAAGATACAGGAATTAGACAGGAAGAGTTGGAATACAGAATCATAATCTGGAACATCGTTACAGAAGTTTCGTACTACTTGGATCGCCAAGATATTCCAGAGGACATTTTACCGAAATGTAGAGCAATCAAACGGATTTCTAGATACATGTTGTATCTTCTAGTCGAGCAACCGTCCATGTTGTCAGCTGAGATAGGTATGCTTGGTTTTTCATTCCAGGACATAAATCGCGCCGCTTGCTTGGCCTACCACGGGAACTATGAATCCAATTTCACCGCCTGCAAGATGTTGCACAAGTATTTCACCAAGAGTGAATTCTCCGAAAAGACTGATGAGGAAGGCGGGCATGTTTTCGACAAGTCATTCAGGTATGGGTGGTTTATGGTAAAAAATGCAATCAAGCTAGTAGAAGAAATGGAAACTGCAATAGAGCCTGAGGTATGTAGTACATCTTCTGTAACTCTGTAACGTTACAAATTCACTAAAAGATATAAGTCTGTGTACTTAAATTGATCGAATTTTGACAGGTTTTAATGAAGAAATGGGATGTAATTGGGCAAACATGGATGGAAATGTTGGGATATGCAGCGGCAACAAAGTGTAGAGTAAACGAGCATGCAAAACAGCTGAGACGTGGTGGGGAATTTTTGACTCATGTGTGGCTGCTAATGACTCATCTTGGCTTGACCCACCATTTTCAGATTTCAGAACCACGTCCAATTACCAGGCTATTTGCCAAATAGCTAAACAGATGTAGTCAGGGGTGGGTACGATTCAGATTGATTCGATTATCGGTTAAAACCGTATATGACTCGAATAAATTTTCATTTTCATTTTTTATAAATCAGATTGATTCAATTTGAATATTTTAGATTCAGTTTATCACCGATTATAAAACCATCACCACCCCTAATTGTAGTTCTAATAGGCAACAAAAATCTTGTATAGTTCATTTTATGATTAATTTTCAATTTTTATTTTGAAAATGTTTCTTTATGCATGATTACTTTTGGACAAAAAACTAATAATAAAAAATTAAAGAATTATTGGAAAGCATATGCATATATGATTGACTATACTTTTTTTTTCTTTTTCTTTTCTTTATGTCTTTGTCTGTCTGTCTTCATTGAGTCTGTATACTTTATGACATGCATTATCTTTCTTTAATTAGGATCCCATATCATGTAAGTGATATAACATGCTTATCTTGTATCTTTCAATAATTTTTAAAATTTAATATCTATATATTGAAAGTTAATAAGATAATTATAAAAATAACAAAATATATTCCAAAATATTCCCATTGATTTTATTGCTAGATAAATCATATTCAACATCTAATGTGTGAATTTTTCCAATGAAGAAACTTATATAAATTCGATTTTTGAAATAATTTAATATAGAATGAGGACAAAATAATTCAATTCATTCACATGTGGCTTGTTTAGATCAAGAGAGTTGGAAGTGTTGGACTTTCGGAGTCAATGACAATTGGATTACCTAAGTAAAACTAATAAACTAATTTAATATAAGCTACTAATTAAGTGTTGTAAAAAAAACACTAATTAAGTTACTTAAAGTTAAAAATAAATAATTTAAATAAAACATAACATATAGCACATTGAGAAAAACTGTTTAGAGCTCTCTTGATGCATAATCTTTTTTGAACTAAATTCGAAAATTAAACAAGTGAATATATAGATCACTGTAGTTATGTGGTTGGACATTCTCCCTTTTACTTATGTGGTAGGGATTGAGTTCCACGTTTACCCATCTCCTCTCCTATAGTGGCTTAATAGATGCTGCAGTTTGAGCCGCACAGGCTTCCGGTGGTTTATTTCGTCAGGTCGCTAAAGTCCCTAGTTCAATTGGTATCACTTCTTTTTATAAAAAAAAAACACAGTGAATTTATAACTTTGTTGTTGAGTTGGATGATTGATCTTTGTTCGATTGATATCAAATTATACGGATTTGGATCCCCTCTTCACTTTCTCTTCACTTAAATCAATGATCTTGATTAGTTCTATATTTTCGGTAGAATAAATGGATCAGGAATTCTCTCATGTACTTTTTTTTTTTCCTTAGCTTTTGAGTAGATGTTAACACCTAAATATAAAAGAAAATACATGGGTAAAATTTGTTAATTTCTTTATATCTCATTCAAGTGGATTTTTCATTTATACTTAGAAAAAACCAGGAAAAAAAAAAGACAAGGAGATGATCCTAACTCAGAAAAATATATAAAAACTAATAGAAATAATCCAGACCATTGATGGTCTATATTAAACACGTGACAATAGATTATGGATGTGAGAATAAGGTGATGACAATTAAGATGAAGAGAGGATCTAGATTCAAATTATATATATGGTCAGGTTATAGAACACCGATGTATCCACACATCGTGTGAGAAATATTGTAATCGTAATTTGAAAAAGTGTGATCCAACCTTCGATCGCAATATTTTCAAATTTGATCATAATATTTTTTACACTGTGTACGGGTACACTAGTATTCTATAGATTGACCCATATATATATATATATATATATATATATATATGCACACCAATCTTTCTCCTGTCAGTTCGTCATAATATTAAATATATCAGTTCCTTGAATGTAGATTATTAGATTTAATTTCTTTGATCCAGTGTGTATGCACTTGTCAGGACTTTTTCATAATCTATGGTCCACATTCAAGAAACTGATATATTTAATATCAGAACGAACTGACAGGAGAAAGACTATATATATATATATATATATATATATGAAGAAGTGAATTATGACTTCGTTATTGGGCTGGACTGCTTCTAATATAAGTTAAACTGGGGTTTAATAGCCAGTTGTTGGGCCCAAATATGTTTAATGGACCCTGAATTGCATATATTTTATCTGATACGTGCGTTTTGTAAACAGAGAAAACAAAGATTATTGACTTATTGTCTTCACTCACCTTCTTCGTTTCGTTTGGCACATAATTCAAATCAGACTCCTATAATTTAAGTACACTCTGTTGCTAACCACAACTAATCTTAAATTCATAATAAATGTTGATATATGTCCTGTAAAAAGTAAATCTCGGCTTGGATATTAAAGATGAAAAACAAATGTTCATGAATAATACTTGGGTAATTACCGATCAATACCTAAAATATTGACTCCACCAATGGTAGTGTAGCATGTGACCTAATTTGTGAGATAAATGTAAAAATTAAGGTCGGTGATTTCTAAAGCCACTGATTTGGTGAAGTTGTCCATAAATGGCCATCAATTTTTCAAAATCGCTCAAAATAGCTATTTTATAGAAAGAAAGTATCAATTGTTGCCACTTTGTCCTTTAATAATAATTTTTTTTCCAGAATTTAACATTATATAATTTAAACAACAAGCTCCAAAATAACAAACTTCAGTCAAATTGGCGACATTTTGTAATTTAAACAACAAATTAAAAAGACATCTTGGATGCTCAAATAACAAAAAAAACATCATAAGATTTTAGTACGATAAAAAATGTCATAAAAAACTAAATTATGTTCAAATTTTCCATGATTGGTGTGAGTTTGTTCTCAAGAACGCTTTCCAACTGCAATGCTTGAAATTAGTGTGTAAGTTGCAGTTATTTATAGGTGTCATGTTACTGATAACGACAACTTTCTGTTACATTTTGACATAATGGTCGCTGATGAACAATATTTTATTGAAATTGTGATTTTTGAACAATTTAAATAATGAATGACTATTTTGAAACTCCACCTACCAATTAATGGAGTCTAGTGCAATTTTCTCTAAAAAGTAAAATAAAAAAATGTCATATGCTACACTCCCATTTGTGGGGTCAGTATTTTAGATACTGACCGGTCAGTATCCAAGTATTGTTCTATATTCTTGTAAAGAGTTATTATTATTATTATTATTATTATTTTAATCCTTTTATAATAAGGTGTCGAAGTTTTTGGAACATTTTAAGTTTCACATGTTCTTTCTACATAGTTGTAAGTAGTCTTTTTCAAGGCATGAATGAACATGGACCTCTAGAAAGTCCAAAAATATTTGTGTTAACAAACTTTTTTGACAGGAGACAAAAAAGAATTTTCCAACTTTCTGATACCTGGTAGGATCTAGATTGGGACTGGTTCCCAAATACCAGGGGTGCTAGATACCATTGTCCGGGAGGACATCAACACCATATCGCACAAACTACCAGATATAAAGCAGAGCCGGTACCACGGTACCTCTTATCTGGTATCCAGGTAAGACAACACCTATCCGGTACCCAAGTACGACGATATCAGTCCAGTTTTCAGCCAAATTATGTATCCTGCCAGTCAAGGAAGAAGAATGCCACCAGGAAGATACTAGCATGCTAGAACAAGTGCCACACCAGCAAGAGCAGATCAGTACATCAGTGTACTACACCACTAAGGTACAGAGTCAGCGTTCTCCTCCAAACAACGTTGGAGGAAATAGGTTGACTTATTTGCCACTTAAAGCGCCATAAGTGAGACCAAGAGGTCAACCAAGTCAGAATTCAAATACAACATTAATTAGAGGGATCAAATCCCGCGCCTTTAGCCTCAATAAACGTCATTCAACTCCTAAAAAAAGACTCTAATAATTCTCAATAAATGGACTTGATTCTCAGGAATGAGGGGGGAAGTCCATAAATACGACAATTGAGGACAAGAGAAGGGATCCAGAAATGAAGAGAGGTTTCTGACTACCATGTACAGAAAAATAACCACTTATCGACCATCACGAGTTTTCCATTGCCATCTATGTAAAAAAGAGAGATAGAAACAATAGTTCTGTAATTTAAGTATTTATCACCATTGTTACAAATAACTCAGTGATCAATAAAATAGTCTCTTCGCCACTTTTTACCATATACATGTGTTGTTGTCTCATTTTTTCTTTGTTACACTGAATTTGTCATAATCACAGTATCTATAGATATCTCTCCCCCTGTAACCTACCGGGTTGCAGCTTAAGGGTGTTAATCAAAATTTTACTCCCATACGAGAAAATGATCGGGTCCCAACCTTGTTTGAGCTTCTTCTGATCGGGACATACTGAATTCACTTCCAAGTTTCTCTGGCCATCTATTTTTTCGCGGACTTCAGACATTCTTTCCCTATTACTTTTTCCTGTGCATGGCCCGCCAAAGATAGTATTGATAGCTTCCGGCATTTGAGTTTCCTCTTGGACTCTCCTTCTTATCTTGGTCGGGTTTTGGGGGATCGCTCTGCCGATCGTCATTTCCTTTCATAACTACGTCTTTTAGGTGCCCTTCTCTAATTAACTTTTCAATGTAGTCCCTCAGCTGGTAGCATTTAGAGGTTTCATGGCCGTTTTCTAGGTGGAAACGGTAATACTTCAAGGTGTCCCTTCTGGCAAAGTTGGATTGCTTCGGAGGCTTCTTATATAAGTTCTTGTCTTCCATCACATTCAAGATTTCTTCTTGTTTATGGACTAGGGGAGTATAGTTGGTATACTGTCGTTTGAAGGTTCTATTACTTTTCTGATCATCTTCCCGAAGTTGTTCTTTTGATCAGCTTTGGGATTTCCTTTCGAACCATTAGCCGGTCGACCGCCATGTATCAACTCCCCTCCATGGGCTATTTGCTCTTCTTCAGCCATCATATATCCTCCCACATCGTCTACCAAATTAGAGTAGGTGATTGGGCCATTTTGCCTTAAACTCAGTGATAATTGGCTATGTTGTAAACTGTTGATAAATGCAGCAACTACCGCATCATCGTTAAGGTCTTGCACCTCTAAGACTTCCTGTGAGAACTGGGTAAGGTAATCTTTTAACTTTTCGTCTTTCCTTTGTCTCAAAGTTGAAAGAACAGATATTGACTTCCTGCATCGGATGTTTCCCATGAATTTCCTAGTAAAGGCCTGTATCAATTCCTCAAAATTTTTGATTGATCCGCTTGCAAGGCCACCAAACCATCTAGACCCATGATCTCCTAACGTTTGAGGGAACATTCTGTATAAGAGTGCATTATCATAGTCATACTGCGCTATCGCACTCTGATATCTTCTATCGTGCTCCTAGGGGTTGGTGTTGGCCTTGAACTGTTCCACATGCGGCATTCTGAATTTCTCTGAAAATCGGGCTTGCCTTATGGTGATAGTGAACGGGCTGCCAGAATTCCCGATTAGTAAGTAGCCTCGACTCTGTCTTGATGTGTAAAATCGTGTTATTAAAAACAATACTCACAAGTGCACGAATCGTGAAGATAAGTACAGTAGCAAATAAGGATCGTTCCCACGAGAAAAAGTGATTTATCGATTAAACTAATGCTAATTCTAATTAAATTAAAAATAACCAAGATAATGTTTGAGAATTAATTAACCTAAAACTAAATTAAATTAAACTAAGAAAACAATTTAAAAGAATATGGTTTGTGATCAACAGAAGGAAATACTAGGTTATCAATAATCCCCAATTATAAACACTCAATGTATTGAATTAATTTGTAAACAAGATTCAATCAATTCTAGGGTTCATTCTTTGTCTTTAATGTGACAATACCGTATGGTCATGGGATGAGTCACGTGTTCCCAACCACTATTCACCCTTGGTCTATGGTGTGAACAGTGATCGGAAACCCTTTAAGTGCAAGAATTAAGAACCAAATTTTACACTTTGCTTGGCCTATGCTAAAGATAAAATTCATTCATTCAAAAGAGCATTAATCAAGATTAGGTTTGGTCTATACTCTAACCCTAATTCTCAGATAGTCTTAACCCTAAAATCATGCCAAATAATCATTGCCGAAAGGTGGAGTTCTGGAATGCAAATCTCCTCCAGCATTGCCGGTGTTGTCGGTACCACGGTGGGTACCGGCTTCACGTGTGGATCGACTCCCGTCTCTACTAGTAACCATCTGTCTGTTGTGAAAGATCTCGAAGGTTCACCCCCTCCTTCTAGCACCAATTGTTGACGATGATTTTTGGATCGAACAATGTGGATCACGCGTCACACAAAATATGTCGAACTAAAAATTGAATAAGAAATTGTAAATAACAAACAAATCAAACAGCAAAGATTTTACGTGGTAAAACCTCAAAGTGTGGAAACATCCACGTTTGCCAGACGGCAAGAGAGAAATCCACCATGAATAAATTTGGTTACACACTTAACCTTCCTTGATCGCTCTCTTAAATTAATAACTCGTTAACCCCTTCTTGGATGTTTTTAGGGGTTATTTATACATGTATAATCCTTAATTCTCGGAATACAAATAAAGAAAAATGTGGTATAGGTTTAATAAACTTCTGACTTATCAGAGTTGTTTGTATCTTGTGTAAATTGAATGACTTAGATTTGCTGCTTGATTGAGACTCTGATACTTATAAGAAGGTTTATTTCATTATCAGAATACTCTTTGAGAAGTCTTATTTGAGTTGGACTCTTTATCTGCGAATTTGAGTCGTGATTGCGTTGAATTCTGAATTCTAGATATATCAAGTCATCCGTGGACATCTTTACGTTGTACACGTATTGCTTAACCAACCATCTACCAAACACGACCAGATCTCGCTCACCCCCGACTAGGGATTCATTCCCGATCGAACTGCCATACCCGATCAATCTATTTACCTTGGTCAGGATTTCCCAACCCGACCACCTAGGTGATTTTGATTAATCGCGCGAGATTGTTTACTGATCATCTTAGGTTGGCTAATTTTAACTCTTCTTTGTTGACACGTCACTTGTTGTTCCCGCAATTCACGTTGTTTATGCCGACGTGCTACCCTTCTAAATTACACCAATAACAACACCCACACACCCTTTGACCTGTTGACTAATGTCCAAAACAAATAATAATATTCATAAATTTAAAAAATTATATAAACAAACTAATTATTAAAAAAAATAAAAAACTAAATTGAAAATAAAAATAAATATAAAATACTCTAAAATATACAAGTGGAGATCAAACCTTTATTTATTCTTTTCGAAATAGTCAAAGACCAATTTTTATTCCTTTTCTATTTTCAAAACAAATTTAATGGACAATTGCATTAAAATTGGAAAAATATAATACTAACACACACATCCTTTGACCCGTTGACTAATGTCCAAATAATAATAATAATATTAATAAGTTTTAAAAATTATATTATAAAAAAATAATCATTATAAAATAAAAAAATAAAATGAAAATAAAAATAAAAATTAAAAACTCTAAAAACTACAAGTGGAGATCAAAACATTTTTTTTGGAAGACTAATTTTTATTCCTTTTTTATTTTAAAAACAAATTTAATGGATAATTGCATTAAAACTGGAAAAATATAATAATAACACCCACATACCCTTTGATCCATTGACTAATATCCAAAAAAATATTAATAATATTAATAAATTTTAAATTATATAATATAATAATAATAATAATAAGGAAAAATTAAATAAAAAATATATGGAACCCAAATTTCCAAATTCCAATTAAATAATTAAACTACCCATATTTCCAATTAAAAAAAATAATTAACAAAATATTTTTAATTATTATGTAATAAATGATATTGTGCTGAGGAGAGAGAAAGCTAATTATTTTAAAGAAAGCAATGGTATCAATTATTTTTAGTCCATAAAAAATATTTAAAATATTATTATCTTAATATATATCGTTTTTCAACCAATAATAATGATTGAAAAATATTATATTTATTTTTATGAAACACATAAAAAAAATTGTGTTGATTTTGGTGTTATTGTAATAGCCCAGACCCACCAAATAGATATTGTCCGCTTTGAGCTTCATGCACGTGTCATTCACCCTCACAGATTTGCTTTTGATCATGGGCTTCACACAAGCATCCTTCACCCATAGCCCAAAACGCGTCTACTTAGTTAGGAGAGACCAAAGCTTATATACAAACCATGGACCTCACTCACTAGCGATGTGGGATGTGACAATCTAACCCCCCTTCGGACCTCGCGTCCTCGTGAGAGTTCAAACACAATCACAAGTCCAAATCCACATCCACACCGGGTAGCGAGCTTGCTCTGGTACCAATTGTAATATCCTGGAAAATGGGACAACCGTTCTCTAGTAGTTGGCCCCGATTATTGTGGATTTGAGTTCAATTTAGTTTCTAAAAGATTTGAGGCTCAGAATGAATGTGTTGGTGATATCAAAATTGTGACAAGAGAAGTGATGATATGGGCTGGTCCCAAATCAATTGGTATTTGGGTTTATCTTTATTTTAAATGTTAAGGTCCAAACCCAAATAAATTATTGGTTGATCCAAAGCCCAAACTGAATCTAGTGTGATTCAAGAGGAGAGATATAGAAACAAGTATAGGGTATCGGTGGAAAGAGGAGAAGAAAAAAAGAGAGAAGGAAAGGAGAGAGAAGGAGAGAGTTGTGTTTGGAGTTCTTATGAGGTTCTGTCCAGACTTCATCTAGGAACATTTTGGATGGCGATTTGTGGTCCGATTGAAATGAAATTTGGTCAGCATATTCTACTCTTGTAATTCTTGACTCTGGGAGGTGGAGATGTCAATCGGAGTTCTCTTTGGTGAGATATACAGCTCTAAACAGACTGAGCAAAAGCATGATATAGGCAATTGTTTGAGGAACTTGGTGCTAAGTACGTTGTTCTCTTGTCAAAGATTTCTTAGATATGTTAGGTTGATTTTATGAATCATTTATGGGAATAAATACGTATAGGATTGATTTATATTCATTCCATAGTTCATGATCCTTAGCATGATTTTAATTAGATTTTTCAGACCATGTAATAGAGATTTCTGTGATCCCCTATTTTCACTAGACCAGCCAGGTTTTGTAAAATTGTTTTGGGTTGGTTAGTCCTCGTTACAAATTATGGAAATTTATATGAAGGGAGATGTATATGTCTAGATTAAATCTGCAGAGTTTCGTAATTTATGCATGGCTAGAAATATTTATATGAATTTTGGAGTGGACTGTGGTCGGATAAGGATTCTGCAGGACAGATTTGGGTTAAACAAGAATATAAGTAATTTTTTGGACATGCTGTAAACCATATATTAAATTGAAACTTTTACTGCAGTATTACCTATATGTCTAGATTATTCATGTCAAATTTTGTAATATTTAGAGCTGTAGAGAATTTATTAAAAATCGGAGATCAGAGGATGGTCAGTTGTATTAGCTGGAAATTAGATTTCTAAGTTTAGTTCAATATATATGAAGCTTATACTGATTTAAATGGCTGTGATGATGAGATTATCACAGTATATCAAATTTAATATTTGATAGGTTTGAGTGATTCTTGAATTTCTAAAGCTAGAGTGGATTTGTACGTGTTTGAGGTAAGTAAACTCATCCATGATGTGCTATGTTTTCCAAAACGTATATATACGTAGTAAACTCATTTGTGTTTTCAAATATTTATATGGGAACTAAGTAAATTCATTCATAGTGTTTTACATATCGAATTATCAAATTTATTGTCCTTTTATTGTATTCTACTCTATTATATTTGTCAAAGATGTTACTGGTTTTGATCAAGTGTTTAAGAATTCTACATAAAGTGTTTTTGAAACTGATCCTGCTCATATATTGTCAAATATTGTTGGATTGGCAAATACCGTTGGATTGCTATTATATATATATCGACATAGTTTTACTAAAATACTACTACAATCTTATATTGTTTATATTGATATGGTTCCTTTAAGAATACTACTGCTATATTGTACTGATAGTTATATAAAAATGCTATCGCTACAGTTTATATTGTTATAGTTATATAAAATGCTATTGATTTCAAGTATATATGAATTTATAAAATTGTTTTGGCTCATTGTTCTGTAGTAATTGTTATTGTATTAACCCAGTTGGGATTATATGTGCACACCTATTGTTATTGACCACGTCACACGGGTAATTGTGACATATTGACCGCGTCACACGTGTAAATGTGACATATTGACTGTGCAACACGAGTAAATGTGACACTATGGAACATGAGCTAACTGATATATTGATTATTGTTTATACCGTAAAGCTATATGCTTACCGTTTTATATATTGATTATTGTTTATACCAAAAAACTATATGCTTACCGTTTTATAAAATGATTACTTTTTATATTGTTAAACTATTCGTTTACTGTTTTATAAAGTGATTGATCCGTATCGTTTACTTTCGTAAAATTTTAATGATTTAAATTATGATTATTAAACAATATTTTGATTATTACTGTTATACCGTTTTACTAAATGTTTTATGATTTAAGAATATGAACGAATATGATTTCAAGCTTTGCTTCAACTGTTTTATTGACTCTTAAGTACATAAATTGTATTTAAAGCAAATTCTGGTTTTATTAAATAATACATTGTTGGGATACTTTCCGAAAAGTTTATGAGCAAGGTTTTGAACATAAAGGTTTTACAAAAGCTATTTATATTTACATGTTATGCATGAATTTATTTACCTAGTTGATGACTCACCCCTCGTCACCACCATTTTGCAGATTGAGTTCTTGGATTTAGATTGGATGGGGTTTGCAGTAGCATATGAGAGACATGTATCGTCGGAGGATTTAATTTCACGGGTGTACGTACCGTAAGAAATCAATTTATTTAATGTTGTAATTACGATTATAATCTGGAAGTTTAGTGAAATGGATGGTATCAGGTTTGGGTATTTTATTTTGGTTGATATATTGTTGATGATTCTAATTGTGAATATTTGTGAATTAAGATCTTTGAAAGTTCCAATTTACGTAACAACCCGGTCCGTTGGGTCCCAGATTTGGGGGTGTTACAGTTTGGTATCAGAGCAATGTCGATTCTGGAGACTAGGTTATGATTTAGTATAAGAATTATTATAGAAATATTGATCCTGGCTGTTAGGTTATGATTATATGTATCATACAAACTTTTTGAGGCTTGTGGAATAAGCAAGAGCAAAGTCGATTCTGGAGACTAGGTTATGATCCATATATTTAAATATGATTGAATGGTGAAATGATATGATTTGTAGAATCTTGGTTGTAGATCTCTTGGGTAATTTATAACAGTGGATGTTTGTATTTGATGTAAAACCAATTATTGAATGAATTTGGAGATAATGAAGTGGAGGAGAATTATTAGTGATAAGGATATTTTTATAACAGAATGTTTAATATCTAGTGATATTCGCATATTAATTTTATATAGTGAATAAATTATTTAAGATATGCTGATTTATTGATGTTCTATAATTTATGGATAGGGTTAATATTGTTTTATAAGGCTATAATTTCGTATTTTTGATTTTTGAGATCACTACTTACTTTTGAGAGGATTTATAGTATACTAAAAGGAAATTGTGACATGTACATTGAAGAAGTAATACTCAAGTCGATTTATTTAATTTGGATTCACGTGACATTGTTAGCCCAACACCTTCATGATTGTGATGAGAATAGGAAGGGATTCAAAGTCTGAACATTGGGTTAGTGGTTGCATTAGTGCAAATCATCCATTCAAGATAAGGTGCAATTGTATTTCTAGTGATTCTGCTCAAAGGTGGAATTTTTTTCATAATATATATTATTTTTATTATTTGAAAACATATTTACAGACAAATGATGGAAACATTTTCAACATCCATGTTTATTGAATAGTTTATATATATATATATATATATATATATATATATATGAGTGGTGTTTTATCGGCTTTTAAATAATTTTGTTTATAACTCTATCTCTTTGAAATGTTTTATGAAATTTGATATATTTTCTTAACGTTTATAAACAAATATTTGCTAGTGTACGGATAAATAAGTAAAGAATCTTGAAGATTTTTTTTAAAAATCTGATTCCAATGTGAGGAATTATATTGTTAAATATTAATGATATAACATTGCATTTAGGCTCCTGAAATTGATTGGGACTGACTGGAGCTAAGTACTTGAGGTTAGTACATTATTGATTTGTTAAGATCGGAATAAATTGCTTGTGTATATTCTTGACATTGAATTATTAGCTATTTTAAATAGCATTGTTGTGAACTTACTCAAGGACTAGTGAGCTAAATTTTGGATTTATAGTCATTATATTGGAAGTAAGGTTTTTCTAGGGAGATGATAGGAGTTATAAAGGTTGCTTAGAATGAATTGCTTGTTTTGTATGTTAGTAGAATGCTGTTAAGGAAAGTATCTGCAAACACTTTGGATTTACTTGGCATGTGAATTTCGATGACAAATTTTTTTGTGGCATGCAATATGGAGGTGTAAGGTGCAAGTGGATCTATGTGTAAGATTGGAATAAGAATAAAATGAGTGGTCAGTATGAAGAGCATGTGTAATGTTGTGCAAAGGAAAACTATTAAAATCAAATGGAGAATGGATGAGTGCAAATCGGTAGAGATAAGGATAGGTGAACGAGAAGGATAATGAACAATAACATTAAAGAGCTTGCCTTTTTGTGGAGACACATAGCAATATGTGATTTCCACCGAAGCACATGTGTGTGTAACATAGGGAATAAGAGAATTGACTGGGATTAAAATAAAATAAAGAGTATAATAAAAGGAGAAGAGATAGATTATTTTTAAGCTTCGATAATCAGGTTATTGATTTACCGTTTGACTATTTGGTGTTAGAGATGATCCGTAATTTTATTATTTGTCTGATGGACTATCTGTTTGAGAATATAGGCTTGATCGTTTCACTAATAAGAGTTACCACAATTGTTTGAGGTTGTCACACTCCAGTGAATTTCGAGGACGAAATTTTTATAAGGAGTGGAGATTGTAATATCCTGGAAAATGGGACAACCGTTCTCTAGTAGTTGGCCCCGATTATTGTGGATTTGAGTTCAATTTAGTTTCTAAAAGATTTGAGAATCAGAATGAATGTGTTGGTGATATCAAAATTGTAACAAAAGAAGTAATGATTTGGGCTGGACCCAAATCAATTGGTATTTGGGTTTATCTTTATTTTAAATGTTAAGGTCCAAACCCAATTAAATTATTGGTTGATCCAAAGCCCAAACTGAATCTAGTTTGATTCAAGAGGAGAGATATAGAAACAAGTATAGGGTATCGGTGGAAAGAGGAGAAGAAAAAAAGAGAGAAGGAAAGGAGAGAGAAGGAGAGGGTTGGTTTGGAGTTCTTATGAGGTTCTATCCAGACTTCTTCTAGGAACATTTTGGATGGCGGTTTGTGGTCCGATTGAAATGAAATTTGGTCAGCATATTCTACTCTTGTAATTCTTGAATCTGGGAGGTGGAGATGTCAATCGGAGTTCTCTTTGGTGAGATATACGGCTCTAAACAGACTGAGCAAAAGCATGATATAAGCAATTGTTTGAGGAACTTGGTGCTAAGTAAGTTGTTCTCTTGTTAACGATTTCTTAGATATGTTAGGTTGATTTTATGAATCATTTATGGGAATAAATACGTATAGGATTGATTTATATTCATTCCATAGTTCATGATCCTTAGCATGATTTTAATTAGATTTTTCAGACCATGTTATAGAGATTTCTGTGATCCCCTATTTTCACTAGACCAGCCAGGTTTTGTAAAATTGTTTTGGGTTGGTTAGTCCTCGTTACAAATTATGGAAATTTATATGAAGGGAGATGTATATGTCTAGATTAAATCTGCAGAGTTTCGTAATTTATGCATGGCTAGAAATATTTATATGAATTTTGGAGTGGACTGTGGTCGGATAAGGATTCTGCAGGACAGATTTGGGTTAAACAAGAATATAAGTAATTTTTTGGACATGCTGTATACCATATATTAAATTGAAACTTTTACTGCAGTATTACCTATATGTCTAGATTATTCATGTCAAATTTTGTAATATTTAGAGCTGTAGAGAATTTATTAAAAATCGGAGATCAGAGGATGGTCAGTTGTATTAGCTGGAAATTAGATTTCTAAGTTTAGTTCAATATATATGAAGCTTATACTGATTTAAATGGCTGTGATGATGAGATTATCACAGTATATCAAATTTAATATTTGATAGGTTTGAGTGATTCTTGAATTTCTAAAGCTAGAGCGGATTTGTACGTGTTTGAGGTAAGTAAACTCATCCATGATGTGCTATGTTTTCCAAAACGTATATATACGTAGTAAACTCATTTGTGTTTTCAAATATTTATATGGGAACTAAGTAAATTCATTCATAGTGTTTTACATATCGAATTATCAAATTTACTGTCCTTTTATTGTATTCTACTCTATTATATTTGTCAAAGATGTTACTGGTTTTGATCAAGTGTTTAAGAATTCTACATAAAGTGTTTCTGAAACTGATCCTGCTCATATATTGTCAAATACTTTTGGATTGCTATTATATATATACCGACATTACTAAAATACTACTACAATCTTATATTGTTTATATTGATATGGTTCCTTTAAGAATACTACTGCTATATTGTACTGATGGTTATATAAAAATGCTATTGCTACCGTTTATATTGTTATAGTTATATAAAATGCTATTGATTTCAAGTATATATGAATTTATAAAATTGTTTTGGTTCATTGTTCCCTAGTAATTGTTATTGTATTGACCCAGTTGGGATTATGTGTGCACACATATTGTTATTGACCGAGTCACACGGGTAAATGTGACATATTGACCGTGTCACACAGGTAAATGTGACACTATGGAACATTAACTAACTGATATATTAATTACTGTTTATACCGTAAAGCTATATGCTTACTGTTTTATATATTGATTATTGTTTATACCGAAAAGTTTTATGCTTACCATTTTATAAAATGATTACTTTTTATATTGTTAAACTATTCGTTTACTGTTTTATAAAGTGATTGATCCGTATCGTTTACTTTCATAAAATTGTAATGATTTAAATTATGATTATTAAACAATATTTTGATTATTATTGTTATACTGTTTTACTAAATGTTTTATGATTTAAGAATATGAACGAATATGATTTCAAGCTTTGCTTCAACTGTTTTATTGACTCTTAAGTACATAAATTGTATTAAAAGCAAATTCTGGTTTTATTAAATAATACATTGTTGGGATACTTTCCGAAAAGTTTATGCGTAAGGTTTTGAACGTAAAGGTTTTACAAAGGCTATTTCTATTTATATGTTATGCATGAATTTATTTACCGAGTTGACGGTTCACCCCTCGTCACTACCATTTTGCAGATTGAGTTCTTGGATTTAGATTGGATGGGGTTTGCAGTAGCATATGAGAGACATGTATCGTCAGAGGATTTAACTTCACGGGTGTACGTACCGTAAAAAATCAATTTATTTAATGTTGTAATTACGATTATAATCTGAAAGTTTAGTGAAATGGATGGTATCAGGTTTGGGTATTGTATTTTGGTTGATATATTGTTGATGATTCTAATTGTGAATATTTGTGAATTAAGATCTTTGAAAATTCTGATTTATGTAACAACCCGGTCCGTTGGGTCCCAGATTTGGGGGTGTTACAGTTATCTTCTGGGTTTGATGGTGTTGATGATGAATTTCGGTGTGGTGTGGTGGTGTTGATGATAGAAAGAATTTGGAGATTAGGTGAGAAAATGATAGAAAATTTGTATTTTAAAATTTTTTAAAGTAATTATTTAAATAAATTTAAATTTTGAGTTTGATGAGGATGAATCTGGATAGTGATGATGGTTTTTTTTTATTTTAGATTTTAATTGAAGAAATTAGTTCATTGAATTTGATCTATCTTTTTTTTAAAGAGATCCAGATTTCCATATCTCATCAAAACTTTTAAATTTGTTTTAAAAATAAAATATGAATACAAATTCGTTTTTGAGTATTTTAAAAAAAAAACAAGTTTTGATCTCCACTTGTATTTTTTTGAGTATTTTATTTTTATTTTTCTTTTCATTTCAGTTTTTTATTTTTTTTAATAATCAGTTTTTATTTAATAATTAGTTTTTATAATATAATTTTTAAAATTTATTAATATTTTTTTATTGTTTTGGACATTAGTCAATGGATTAAAAGGTGTGTAGGTGTTATTATTATATTTTTCTAGTTTTAATGCAATTATGCATATAATCATGGTGTGTAAGTGCAATTTCCCCTTAACGTCCGTCCCCCTTCTGTTAGCTTCTGCCAGTAAATGAAAATTTAAGGAGTTTAATGCCAGAAAAAAAAAAGTTTAAGGGGCAACATGCGATTTCGTATATAATTCAGGGGGCACTAATACTATTAACCTTTTTTTTTTGTTAACTAATCGTATTTTTTTTTGGAGCTTTACATGTGTTTTCTCTACCAAAAAAACACATGGTAAATATAAGTATAAAATGGCAAAAGATAATATAAGATACCTATTTAAAAAAATGACAAATATAGAATAATTGAGGAAATAATTCATTCAGTTAAGGTCAATACAAATCATGTTACAATATTTAATACATGCGTGATGGGTACATGTTAATGGTTATATAGCATGGATACGGATATGAGTATAAGATATGGATACGGTACAATACGAGGGTATGGTAAATCTCTAAAAACTAGGATACGGAAACGGTATGATACGTCGATTAAAATAATATATATTTAAAAATATATATATGAAAACGTATTTGATAATTCATTCAAAATAAAACATATTCATAATCCAAATAAACATGTCACATAACTATATAAGTCATAACAATGTAACATATTACAGGATTCAAATAAACATGTTACATAAGTCATAACATATTACAAAATCCAAATAAAACATATGTCACATAAGCCATAACATATTATAAAATCCAAATAATACATAAAAAAACTCATAAAACATATTCTAAATTCCTAATTAATTAATTTCATTATCATCATTCACGTTATTAAAGGATCTAAATAATTTGGCCTCTAACACTTGTTCATCAAGTATCCCGGTATTCTCCATGTCCATGGAATCAAAACCAAAATTTCTTTATAATTTCATTTTGATCACAAATTTTTTAAATTATAATTTGACCCCGTTTTATACTAAAATAATTATAATATTGCCCCAAATATATCCCGGACGTATCTCGACGTATCCTCCTCGTATCTCCCTGTATCCTTACTGTATCCCCCAAGTATCCTCCAAGTATCTCTCAAGCATCCTCTAGTCAAACTTATGAAGACGTATCGGATATGTATCCTAGAGTGTTTGGGGAGTATCCGAACCGGATACGAGTTGGATACGAGTTAGATACAAGTTACCTCCACCGAATCGAGTAACCGTGCTTCCTAAGTTAGCGGACTAATTAAACCTTGAATAAAACTTCTTATCGTACTCTCCAGTAATCTTGAAGCCCTAATGATAGATAAACCCTTAATATATTGTTTGAACAATTCAAGAAAGCTGCGTCACTTTTAATCAATTCAATTCTTTTAATTATGCATGTTCATACATATAATTGTAATATATATAAATTCAATTATGTTTACTTCGTCTTCAATGTTAGGTGGACGTAAATTAGATTTAAAATTTAAAATGAAGAGTCTCACCTCTGTTACTAATTTTGAAAAATATAACTAATTTATTAAATAGAAGTACAGAGAGGCCGTCCTTTTTTTCTAAGTGTTCGTTGATATTATAAAATTAAGGGTAAATTGTACTGAACCCCTTGAGGTTTGGATAAGTTACACTTATATAGAAATTTTCTTTATTATACACTAACACCCCCAAAACTTAAATTTAACTTTAAAAATACCTAAAATGCCCTTATTTATATTATTTTATACTTTAATTTTTTTATCTTTTAACCAAAAACTTTATAAACTTTAATAAAAATAAAAAAATTAAATAAAAAATATGATTCATTAAATATATAAACAGTTTAAAATTTTAAATAAATAAATAGTTTAAAAAAATAAATAAACAAATAGTTTTAAAAATTAAATAAATAATTAAAATAAATAAATAGTTTTAAAAAATCAAATAAATAAATAGTTTAAAAAAATTAAATAAATAAATAGTTTCAATAAATAAATAAATAAATGAAAAAAATTTAAAACATTAATTTTTTAAGGATATCCATTAATAGGGAAAAGAAAAGCTCTAAATATCCAAACTGATTTATTTTTATTTTATTTTTAAATATTATTTTAGAATATTTATTTTTTTATTTTAATGAATCATATTTTTTATTTTATTTTTATTTTTATTAAATTTTATAAAGTTTTTGGTTAAAATATAAAAATATAAAGTATAAAATAATATAACTAGGGGCATTTTAGGTATTTTTAAAATCAAATTTAAGTTTTGGGGGTGTTAGTGTATAATAAAGAAATTTTTCTATCTAAGTGTAACTTGCCCAAACATTAAGGAGTTTAGTGTAATTTGCCCTAACATTAATTTGTCATCCATCATCATTTCTCTCTCTCTCTCTCTCTCTCTCTCTCTCTCTCTCTCTCTCTATATATATATATATATATATATATATATATAGTAATGATTTTATTAAATAAAGTGGTTTAGAAGTAACTTTATTAACTTCGTTGGCACCAAAAAAAGAAACTGATCTTGTAGAAAGAGTAACTTTATTACATGTGGTTTGAGTAGCCTCTTACGAACGGATGAGCACTTTTATTAGTCTAGAAGAACAGATTGAAGTTAATCATTTCGCTGCTTCATGCTGTTTATTTGAAAATATTAAGTATGTTCTTCTTTGATTATCGGGTGTGATAAAATAAAATATAGTATGAAAATATATGAGATTTCGCACATAATAATTTCTATGTAATATTAATAAGTTAAATTTCTTGTTTAGGGTTCAGGTTTACCTTATCGGTTGTTACAATTTTTTTTTATTCCGTAAGATTTAATCTAAACCAAGTTGTTAAGTTAGTAGAGTCAGTATTGTCTGCTAGTCAGCCATTGTGTGCTTGTGTGTAATCAACAAAGTCCGTTGATAATGTTAGGCTGTTTAGTTATGCAGCATACAAATCTTTAAGAAATGTTCACACTTAATAGTTGTCAGGATTCTAACCTATATAAAAGTTGATCCAATTTATTTTAATTAACTCAATTCAATACAAAGTAGAGCATTCTACAAATTGATTGTTGTTCACATTTGGTATCAGAGCTTGAGAGCTCGGAGGTGAGTGTGGTAGAGACTGTGAGTGTGAGAGATACACTGTGAGGGAGTGATCTGAGCTACATTCCAGTTAGGAATCGGATAGCCGGAAAAACTCACCGGTGCCAGATTTGAACCAAGTGAGGTTTAGAGGCATTTTTTTCGGAACCAGAAAAAGGAGGTTCAGAAGTTACCTGAGTCAGTCATCTCCACCACCACCAGCCGCCGACCGCCGGGAGAGTGGGTTGACACCACCGATATCAAAAGGTGCAGCTAGTAATCACCTTCCATTTATTCCAAAGAACCATCGTCAACGGAGGACGTTTTTGAGGTCAAATCGACATCCTAAGATAAGTTTTTTTTTTCTGTTTGGGTTGAAAGGAGGAGGAGCTGTTTTTTTTTTTGGGTATATGATCTGTTTTGATCAGAGGAGAGAGTGAGAGCAGAAAGAGAGAGGTCTATTTTTTTTAAGAAAATTTGAAAGCATTCGCGATTAAAAAAAAAGAGGAAAGAAAGTAAAAGCTAAAAAAAAATGAAAAACAAAGTTTTTTTTTAATCATTGACTGAGAGCAGAGAGAGAGGTCTATTTTTTTTAAGAAAATTTGAAAGCATTCGTGATTAAAAAAAAGAGAGGAAAGAAAGTAAAAACAAAAAAAAAATGAAAAGCAAAGTCTTTTTTTAATCACTGACTGAGAGCAGAGAGAGAGAGGTCTATTTTTTTTAAGAAAATTTGAAAGCATTCGTGATTAAAAAAAGATGAAAGAAAGTAAAAGCTAAAAAAAATGAAAAGCAAAGTCTTTTTTTAATTATTGTGTTTTTTTAGGGGACACGCCGAAAGTTTCTTGGATTTATGTATTGTGTGTCAAATTACATATAATACCCCTCTCTGGTAAATTTATAAATAGTCCCTCTTTTTTGGTAATTTACAAATGACTACCTTTAATTTTGAAAATAATACAATTCAGCTCCAAATACCCAAATTTGATGGAAAGGTAAATTTTGAGTATTAGAGGGTCCAGATGCAACTTTTGTTCGAATATCAAGAGTTGTGGACTGTTGTTTCCGAGGGTATTGTTAGTCCAACAGATGCTGCAACAACTTAAAGGATCTGAAGACGAGGATTTTCATCAACCAGTCGCTAGATCCAATGATTTTTGAGAAAATCGCACATGCCACTTCAGCAAAAGAAGCATGAGATATTCTAATGAACACGTACAGAGGAGCTGAAAAGGTGAGGAAAGTTTGCCTGCAGACTATGTGGAGGCTGTTAGAGCTTCTTCAAATGATGAAAACAGAGAAGGTGGCAGATTATTTCTCACGGATATTGGTACTTGTTAATCAAATGAAGTCGAATGGTGAGATGATTTCAGATGTTTAGATTATGGAGAAGATTCTCTGAACACTGAATTCAAAGTTTGAGTACAATGTGACTGCCATTGAGGAGTCCAAAGATCTCGAGACGATGACGTTGGATGAGTTGATGGGCTCACTCCAAGCCCATGAACAACGTCTGAATAAGAAGTCAGAAATTGAGGTGGATGAGGCTTTACAAAGTCAGTTAAGTCTTAAGAGAGACAAAGATGAGACTCAGAGGAATTCTAAGTCTAGACAGTGGGGTCAGAACTCGCAAAATAGAAGATGAGGTGCTTCCAGTTCTAGCTAGGGAACAGGCAGAGGGAGCAACAACAACAACAACAACACTAATCAGAGGAATAAATCTCAGGTTCAGTGTTTTAATTGCAAAAAATTTGGCCATTACAAGTATGAGTGCAGATCTAGAAAGCAAGATTTCCAAGCAAATATTACAGAAGATGATGATCGTTCAGAAACATTGTTGCTAGCATGCAACATGGCAGACGATGGAGCCAAGAACAAATGGTTTGTGGATTTGGGCTACAGCAACCACATGTGTGGTGAAAAGAAGATGTTCACTCAGTTAGATGAATCCTTTACTTCATTGGTGAAGTTTGGGAATGACACAACGGTGTCAGCGATGGGGAATGGCAGAATCTCTATCACTTTGAAGGATGGGTCCCAGAATGCCATATCAGATGTATTGTTTGTTCCAAACCTGCAGAAGAACTTATTGAGTGTGGGACAACTTTCGGAGAAAGGATATGACATACGGATCCACGAAGGAATTTGCACCATTAATAGTGCACATAAGGGGTTAATAGAAAAGGTAAAAATGTCACAAAACCGTTTATTTCCGCTGCTTATTAATAGTGATAGTTTACCTTGCTTTAGTTCAATGATTTGTGATGAGAATTGGTTGTGGCACATGCGGTTTGGCCATGTGAATTTTGGAAGTCTGAAACAGCTAGCATCTAGAAAGATGGTTTCAGGATTACCTTCCATAAATTCCCCAGATAAAGTTTGCGAGACCTGTGTCTTAAGGAAGAAGCACAGAGACCTATTTCCCATAGGAAAGGCGGGGAAAACCAGTAAGCCCTTGTAGCTGGTGCATTCAGACTTATGCTCAGTGGAGGTTCCATCAAATGAAAATTCCAGGTATTTTATTACCTTTATTAATGACTTTAGCAGGAAAGCTAGGGTGTATTTCTTGCAGCAGAAGTCAGATGCTTGTGATACCTTTAAAAGATTTAAGGCGAATGTTGAGAAGCAGTGTGGAAGATCTATCAAGACTTTGAGAACAGACAGAGGTGCAGAATATATTGTCTGCGATGGTTTCTTGCAGAAGCATGGCATTAATCATCAGATGACAGCCAGATACACTCCTCAGCAAAATGGAGTAGCTGAGAGGAAGAATAGAACAATCATGGATATGGTCAGGTGTATGTTGCACTTGAAGAATTTACCCAAAGGTTTTTGGGGTGATGCAGTTTCTTGTGCGTTCTATTTGTTGAACAGGTGCCCTACTAGAAGTGTTCTCGGAAAGACTCTACAGGAAGCTTGGACTCGACGCAAACCCAGTATTGGACATCTACGAGTGTTCGGTTGTATTTGCTATGCTCATGTACCTGATGTTTTGAGGAAGAAGCTTGATGATAAGGCAGAGAAGTGCATTTTCCTCGGCTACAGTCAGATGACAAAAGGATACAAGCTGTATAATCCAGTATCCGAGAAGGTAATTGTCAGTCGAGACGTTACCTTTGATGAGCAAGGTTGCTGGGATTGGTCCCGTGGTAAGGGGAGCTTTTCAGATGTTAATGTTGATCTGGAAGAGATTGTTCAGGAAGAACCTACCCCTATGACACCATCACCTGGTGTGACTCCACATCCAGCAGAATCTTATAGTTGTCCATAACGCCAACGGGTTTTACCAGTTCGTTTGCGGGATTGTGTTCTCAGTAATGACGACGACCTAACTGATGAAGAGTTAGTGAATTTTGCACTGTTTGCAGATTGTGATCCTATCACATATGAAGATGCTACTCGAGATGATTACTGGATAAAAGCAATGGATGAGGAGATAAGTGCAATTGAGAAGAATAACACATGGGAGCTTACTAATTTGCCTCTTGGTAAACAGCCCATTGGTGTTAAATGAGTGTATAAGATAAAATACAAGCCAAACGGTGAGGTGGAGCGTTATAAAACACGTCTGGTTGCAAAAGGCAATAAGCTGAAACCATGGATTGATTATTTTGAGGTTTTTGCACCAGTTGCCAGACTTGATACCGTTCGCTTGATTATGTCTCTTGCCACACAAAATCGCTGGAGAATCTTCCAGATGGATGTAAAATCGGCATTCTTAAATGGTGAGATAGAGGAAGAAGTCTACATTCACCAGCCGATAGGTTTTGTGAAAATGAGGCAAGAAAAGAATGTCTACAAGTTGAAGAAGGCCTTATATGGGTTGAAGCAGGCACCCAGGGCGTGGTATACACGCATTGACACATACTTTATTCAAAACGAGTTTCAGAGATATCCCTACAAGCACACTCTGTACATCAAGACGAATCCACATGGAGATACTATCATTGTGTGTTTGTATGTTGATGATTTGATTATTACCGGCAGTAACCCTGATATGATTGCAGAGTTCAAGAAAGCAATGATTGGTCATTTTGAGATGACAGATTTGGGGTTGATGTCTTACTTCTTTGGCATTGAGGTGAGTCAGACGAATGATGGCATATTCTTATGTCAGAAGAAGTATGCTGGTGATGTGTTGAAGAAGTTCAAGATGGAGGGATGTAAGCCGATTCCCACTCCTGTTGAAGAGAGATTGAAGTTAGTGAAAGATGGGTCTGGTGAGTTGATTGATGCTACCATCTTTCGGAGACTAGTAGGAAGTTTAAGATACTTAACTTCTACTAGACCTGACATTGCATATGGAGTTGGGCTTATCAGCAGGTTTATGGATTCTCCGAGGCAATCTCACTTGCAAGCTGGTAAGCGTATTTTGCGATATATGAAAGATACATTAGATGACGGTATCCTTTACTCTTCTGCTGATAAGATTGAGCTTGTGGGATACACAGATAGTGACTGGGCAGGTGATATGGAAGAGAGGAAAAGTACTTCCGGATATGCATTTCATCTAGGTTCCGGAGTATTTTCTTGGTCATCGAAAAAGTAGCAGGTGGTTGCTTTATCGACTACGGAAGCTGAGTATATTGCAGTTGCTAGTGGTGCTACACATGCTGTGTGGCTGCGTCGTATGGTTTGTGACTTGAAGCATCAACAGAATGCTCCTACAGTGATCTACTGCTATAACAAGTCCACCATTTCACTGACAAAGAATCCAGTTTTTCATGGTAGGAGTAAGCACATTTACATCAAGTTTTATTTCATTCGAGACTTGGTAAAGGATATTGAAATCGTGATAGAATATTGTCGTTCTGAAGAGCAGATTGCAGACATATTCACGAAGCCGCTCAAAGTCGATTCATTCCTAAAACTGAAGAAAACTTTAGGCATGATAAGTTATGGAAAACTTGGTTTAAAGGGAGATTTGTAGGATTTAATCTAAACCAAGTTGTTAAGTTAGTAGAGTCAGTATTGTCTGCTAGTCAGCCATTGTGTGCTTGTGTGTAATCAATAAAGTCTGCTGATAATGTTAGGCTGTTTAGTTAGGCATCATACAAATCTTTAAATAATGTTCACACTTAATAGTTGTCAGGATTCCAACCTATATAAGGGTTGATCCAGTTTATTTTAATTAACTTAATTCAATACAAAGTAGAGCATTCTACAAATTGATTGTTGTTCACATATTCGTAAAACAATGGGAATGAATTGCTTTCTCCTTGCAGAAAAGACATTGAAATGATGCAATTAAAGTACCTTTATTACTCTCAAACAAATTTTCATTAACATTGAAAATAACACCGGAAGAAATTCCTTTCTTTGGCATATTTTTCAGCTTCAATTTTCCGTATTTTCTATCATTTTCTTGACATCCAAACATGAATGTCACATGTCTTATCTTTATGATCGGGGTGAACCACTCAACGACAAAAATAAATTAATTCAATTGGCTATATATAAGACGATTTTATTAATTGGATAAACTACCTTATTTTTATAGAGGACTTTAAGCATATGAAAAACAATAAAATATGACAAATTGTTTGAGATAACTACTGCAAGCATAGAGTATAAGAACTAACTAAACATTTTATTATCAGAAAATACGGTTCCAAGTTCATATTTCTTTGTCTGTCTCGCTAGCTGATCATTATATCTGGCATCTGTAATATTTGATTTTCACATGATGGAGCAGCTGTTGTTAGAGTCCCTAACCACATAACGAACATCAGGATAATAAAGAGGCACTGTAGCATGACAACTAGGCCAGCTGACCACCTCCTCTTTGGGCTCGTTTTCGTTTTGTTCTTTCTTGTCACCACCCTCACCGTCGTTCGCGTCAGCACTGACACTTTCCAAAATTGCATACCCAAATTTCTTTCTTAACAACATAGTAAGTTTAGCCGCATCTATTCCATCTCCTGTAACCTCTATTTGATCCTTGTCGTCACCTTTTAAAGTTGCTGATTCCACACCTATATATGAAGAATACAATTAATTATCTATATACGTACCGAGAAATGTTATGGGTGAGGAATTTTGTCACCAGTGATAATAGCTAGTTCAATTGGTTTACCTGAAGCACCAACTGCGATTTTCATGGCCTTAGAGCGGCATTTTTGGCTATGCACGGGAACTTTGATCACCACCTTGAGTAAAACAAAGATACAATCTCAAAATTAGTCAAGTCAACATAAATCTATTACATAATTTATACTGACTTTAAGCATGCATGCACATAAAGTAGTTCATTTTTTTTTCTATCCGAGATGATGTGAGATGCGATAAAATATGTGATTTATAACTTGATATTATGTTTTTATAAATGATGTGAGATATGATCAAATATGCGTGATTTATAACTTGGCATTATATTTTTATAAATTCATACCTTCATGATATTGTTTCGTTGGATATGGTGAAGATCGAAGATGGCTTGATAGTTCAATTACAAACTGATTTCTTTTGGGGTGCCAACATAGTTGGGATGCCAGAAGTTTTCCTTGATGCTTTTCTCCTCTTGTTGGATTTTGCCCAAAAAAAAAAAAAAACAAACTGATTTACAGCACAAGCACTTGTTCTCTTAAGATGTGAAAAGCTATATGTAAGTGTAAGAATGATTTATGAATCTGCAATTGCTGCTAATTTTATAGTATTAATTGCCTCCTTGATGTCAGGATCAGAGTTCGTTGAGAGGGCAATTAAAAAGAAAAAATGAGTTTGGTAGGACAATTTCTAGGTTGGTTCAAAAGGAAAGTTACATATCGTTGATTTCATCAAATGTTCATGAATAAAAAAAATTAAAAAAAAGTTAAATTGGTATATCAAAAAATTAAGAATATATAGTTAAATTGGTAATAGAGACTAATTGAGACTTATATTAGTTTTCAAATTGTGAATACAATAATTAATTTCTTATATAAAATTTACAAGTTGAGAGTGGATTTAAGGCAGCCAATGATCCACTAACTTCATTCTTTAGCTATTGAACTTGGACTCGAATCAACCATTAAAAAATGGTGTCCCAATTTATATATAATCAATCAAATTGGAATATGTGTCTATATTTAATTATTATTTTCCAACTTCCTGTATAAATATAGATAATACATATCCCAATTTAATTGGGTAGACATAAATTGGGATACTATTTTTAAACAACTTATTTGAGTCCGATGAACTTGGCTCTCTCAACTCATACAAAATTAAATTTGGATCGACCAAAGCCAGTGACTGTAGAAACTTTTAAAGTTTTCTCGAAAGTATTATATCTTAAATTTGCAAAGTTTGACACCACTATCTTGCCAAGTCTAGAGGTGCCCACGGTTCGGTTAAACCGTGGGCACCAAACCGAAACCGGGTGGGAAAAACCGAAACCGAAACCGCAACCGAAACCGCCAGTTACGGAACCGGTTGGAAACCGGTTCCGAATCGGTTCGGTTACGGTTACGAGAAGTTGAAAACCGGCCAAAACCGACGGTTTAACCGGCGGTTTCGACCGTTGGTAATAAAAAAAAAAAAAAATTCTGACGAATCACAAATCGCCACGTGGACCACACATTTCAAAAAAAAAAATACATTTGAGCTGGTGACCGTTGGGCGTTGGGTGAGGTGACCAACGGTCATCTAAGTCACCCAACGGCCATATATATATATATATATATATATATATATATATATATATATATATATATATATATATATTATTTTTTCCCCTTAATTTCTTAAAATTGCAAATTCGCCCCTCCACTATAATCCTATAAATACCCCCCTCATTTCAATATTCTTCACACCACTCTCAACTTCTCTCAATCTCTCTCAATCTCAAATTCTCAATTCTCTCTACATTATACAATTTTCTTTATTTTTCATTTTTCATAAAAATTAATATCTATTTTTTTCTTCAATTTTTTACAATCATCTATTTACAATTTTCTTTAATTCTTATTTATTATAGAAATTAATATCTATTTACATATTCTATTTTTTACAATCATCAATTATTTATTTACAATTATCTATTTTTCTTAGTGTTACCACTATTATTCCAACAATATTTTGAGTGCCTCACATATCTATATATATTTTTTACTATTATTATTTATAATTAATTATTCAATGGCAAGTGGGGGAGAAGGTTCAAGAAATTTGAACAAGGGAAAGGGTCCATTGCAAGATTTGTTGGAACACCAAGGTGATGATGTCAGTTATAACGACCGATTTTACCACGAGTTCCTTCAATCTCAATTTGGATCCGATCTCCCTCGTAGTCCTAATCCCCCTCTAATAATTTCCGACGAACCTGACCCCAATCTCTATGACCCTGATAGTAATGAAAATCTATCTACCCCCCAACCCCCTTCAAATGAATTTGTTGCAGGTGAAGAAGAAAAACCGATGAAGTCAGATCTCTTCAAATTGCATATGAAGAAAATTCAGTTAGATGACGGGATGATCCAAATCAAGTGCAACTACTGCTCCAAAATATACAGGACCAACAAATCATTCGGATATGGCACGTACTGGAACCATATTAGGAAAAATCACCCTTCTGAATTGGTAAAGACTAGTAACCAATCCCAAATCTCCAGGTACGGAACCCCTACTAATCAACTATTTCATTATACGTCTGAAAAAAATAAGGAAGAATTAGCAGTAATGGTTGCAGTTGAACATTTACCTTTTAGTTTTGGTGAGAAAGTAGGTTTTGTTAATTATTGTCAAAATGCATTAAATCCTGCAATGCAACGTGTTCCTAGATCCACTCTCACACGTACAATGTTTTCCATTTACAAAAAACAAAAAAACAAATTGAAATCATTTTTTTATCAATTTGAAGGTCGCGTTTCCGTATGTGCCGACATATGGACCGATAATTTTGGTAGTCACCATTATATGGGTGTGATATGTCATTATATGGATAATGACCGGGTCATGCAAAAAAGAATTATTGCATTTCGTGTTTTCGATGACTCACACACGGCTCAAAATATTTTTCGACTCCTTAAAATTATTTTTGAAGAGTTTCATATCCAAAACAAAATTTTTGCGATCGGTTTTGATAATGCTGCAAGCAATACCGCATCTATTCCTATGTTGCAGGATTTGTGCAATCCCTATTTTGGGGGTAAATTATTTCATCAAAGATGTGCATGCCATATTTTAAATTTGTGTGTTCAAGCTGGATTACAAATTCTTTCTGTTTATATTAAACCAATTAGAGATAGTATTAACTATATCTGGAGGCAAAACAAACTCCAAAAACTATGGTTAAAATATTGCTCTCAAAATGGTATGCGTCCCATTAAATTTTCTCGGGACATTAGTACTCGTTGGAATTCTACTTATAAGTTGCTTAATGAAAGTGTTGTATATAAGGAATTATTAGTTTCTTTTATTACTTATAACGTTCCTTCAATTTCTCTTCAATTGAAGCATTGAGATATATGTATAAAAATTCTTGAATTGTTACGTGTTTTTAATGATGCTACTAATGCTTTATCTGGTATTTACTATCCCACTACTCATTTATTTCTTATTCAAAGTGTTAATATTGCTGGTGCATTCAGTGAGTGTGAACTCGATGTTCAATTGAGTAAATGTGTTGCTGCCATGAAAAAAAAAATGGTTACAGTATTATAAGGAGATTCCAAATATTTATTTGGTTGCATCATGTTTTGATCCACGTTTTAAATTAGAATGTTTGCAAGATTATTTAACTCATTATTACAAAAGTTTAGATTTAGAAGTTGATGTTCTTAGTTATTGTAATTCCATTAAGGCTTTGCTTTATGAATTATATGATGAATATCTTAAAATATATGGTCCGTCTTTGAACATGCCGGTTTCACAACATCAACCGACATCTGATAGTACTGGTACTTCCTCTACTTTTAAATTAAAGGGTTTAGGGGATCGATTGTTTTCCCAAAGAGCCAAAAAATTAAGAACATCTTCTTCATCCTCATCCGGCTCGATTTCTGAGCTTGACCGGTATTTAGAAACATCTCATGAATTTTTAGAAGATAGTGAATTTAGTATCCAGGTTTGGTGGAAGGATCATGAACAGATTTTCCCAATTTTGGCTATTATTGCCAAACAAATTTTGGGAACACCGGTTTCTACCGTAGCTGTGGAACAAGAATTTAGTGCAGGTGGAAATATTTTGGAACCAAGACGGTCGGTTATGTGTCCGCAGACACTTGAAGCTCAGGCGTGTCTTGATGACTGGACAAAGGCAAAATACAGACAACAAGAAATCGAGGCGGAGATAGTGAATGATTTTTTCGAAGATGACCAAACCACGGGAACAGAAGGCAGCGATTAGATTCCATTCCAACTTCCAACCTTCAACACCGAACATCTAATTAAAGGTAAAAGAACTACGTGGCCTTTGATTCCTCTACTGCTCTACATTTATGAAGGATACGTAGGCAACTTAATTGAGGTCAAATTAAGTGCAAGGCCGATTTTTTTATTTTTTATTTTTAATTCAACTTTGTTACATTGTATATTTGAATTCAATATCCATTTAATTATTTTTTTAATACATCTGCAATTGTAATTTTGTATCAATTTATCAATGTCAATTTCTTTTATTTTCAACATTATTAAATACCTAAATGCTTCAATTGTATATTATATATTTATATAATTGTATTGAATATTTTATATTAATTTCATTTTATTACAAATGTTTCATTTTATTACAATGTTTCAATTTCATTTTATTACAAATGTTTCAATTTCATATTATATTTTAAATTTTATTCATTTGTCAAAAAACAATTCTGGAACATTATTTTTCCTATTATTTTAATTACGTTTAGTAATTATTGTAATTAGGTTTTGTTTGGAAAAAATAAATAAAACCGAAACCGAAACCGAAATAAACCGAAACCGAAACCGAAACCGAAACCGAAACCGGCGGAACCGAAACCGAAAACCAAATCGGTTTTCTCGGTTACGGTTACGGTTTGGGTGGCCACGGAACCGAAACCGGCGGTTTCGAAACCGAAACCGCCCCGAAACCGAACCGTGGCCACCTCTAGCCAAGTCAAATGACTAATTGTTTTTTATTTTTGTTTTTTCCTGGAAATCTAAAACGGAACGTGTCTAATTGTAGATTGTAACCTACTGATATCAAATAAATGAGATATTTACTCTTATAATATTGATAATGAAATGGTACTTATACATAAGCTATCACGTATTTGAAAATAGTGGAGAATCTAGCTATATATATATATATATTTTAAATATTAGAAATGTACAATGTTGCCCATACATCCAATAATATAAATGAAAGGTCAGAGGAGATTTTTTATTTTAACAATTCTTTTTTACTTTTTATAGCTGAATTTTATTTAAAAATTTTCAAAAACGTCTTCCTTTTCTTTAATTGATTTTGAAGAGTAAAAATGAAAGAGAAGAAAGTGTGTGTATATATATATATATATATATTCAGGTTATTTGTTTTCTTTCTTATGCAAAAAAAGAAGAAAATAAAATTCTTTCTATAAACTTCTATTGATTCTAGAAGAAAAGGGTCTTTATAATTGGAAAATGGGTACACCATTGATTGAATTGCATGCCTACCACGTAACCACCCCATAGTCCCCAATTCCCCATCATAATTCATAATCACAAGTTAAATTAAATACTCCCATACTAGCTATTGAATCAGTGGACTTTCCTCTCCCACTCGATCTGTTTGACGTTTGGTTCAAGGGAGAATAGTAAGTAACCCTACTGTTTTTATCAAAAGCCAAATCAAACCTGCAGTTTGAACTCTCTGAGTAAAAAACCTCTACCATTAATGAACAGTTAATTGATTATTAGTTGAATTTAATTAAATCTGAGCTAATTTTATAAACATAACCTCACAATTAATTTAATTGTTGATGGACAAAATTATTATTACTTATGTATATAATATTTATTAATTATTTATTTTTTAAAAATAAATGGATGGAGGAGTTATGATCTTGTCCATCCATCATATCCCCACTGTTGAAAAATAATTTTTTTAAATATAGAAAAAAAATAAAAACCAAAATCTCCGTCAGTTTAGAAACCAAAAAAAAAAAAAACAAACCATTAAAAAAATTAAAAAAAAAGATGAGGGAGAGATCTTTCAAGAACAAAATCCAAAAGTTTCATCTTTAAATTTGATAGTGTGGTGATGAAATTCATGTTGGCGATCGTGGTGATGCTGATGAGTGATGACAAAGGCTTTGGTTATGTTTTTGTGAAATCTGATTGTGTTTGGTGTTTTCAAAATCTTTTGATTTTCAAATTTGGATTTGGATTTTTTATGTAATTTTTGTGTGTGTAATGCATATGAACCGATGAAGTGCTGGGCGGTGTACTGTTGTTTGAGATTTTTTTTTTTTTTTAAATTTCCAGGTAGATTTTGTTTTTCGGCAATTCTGGTTTCTCACTTTTTTTTTTCAATTTAGATTCTCTTTATTTTTATTTTTTTGGTGATAATGATAATTTGGTTGGGTTTTATTTTTTTTGTGATTTTGTTTTTAAATGTATATGATCCTGGTGATGAATTCCAGATTGATGATCGCTATGTATTTGGGTGGTGTTTTTTAATTTTTTTTGTTGGTGATGCGTTAATTTTTTTAAATATTTTAAAGTATTTTCAGTTTTATTTTAAATTATCTGTGAGGGGATGTTTATGCAATTAGT
This sequence comes from Dipteronia sinensis, assembly GCA_033220585.1. NCBI lineage: Eukaryota > Viridiplantae > Streptophyta > Magnoliopsida > Sapindales > Sapindaceae > Dipteronia > Dipteronia sinensis. The sequence goes on along the minus strand of CM065639.1, from coordinate 69,409,917 downwards.
CTGGTTTTAATTAAAGTCAACTAAAATCAGCTAATGATTAACTAACTGTCCACTAATGGTATGGTTTTTTTACTGGTTGTTAAACCACATGGTTTGATTTGACATTTGATTAAATTTTAGAGGGTTACAATTCCCTAGTGATGTAAATATGGGCTGGGCCGAAAGGGCTTGGCACGCGCGGCCTGCCAAGGAAGGCAGACCATGCCAGGCACGACCCAAAAGATAGGCGTGCCGTTCCGGCCCGGCACGTTGGCAGGCCGCGTGCCGGGCCTGAGTAGGCCGGTCCGCCGTGTCGGCCCGGCACGACCTGCTTATCCCGGCGTGTCGTACAACGGTTGTACCGCTGTGCCGGTTAGGCGGGCCCACACGGCAGGCCGACTGTTTGGCCCGCCAATTTTTATTTTTTATTTTTTTAACGATTTCCAAAGGTAATTTTTTTAAAATTCAACCTTTGGCTGACGTCAGCCAACGGTTGAATTTTAAAAAAATTACCGTTGTTGTTAAAAAAAAGTACTATTTAACCCCTATAAAAAAAATTATATTTTGACCCACAATTCAATTTTTCCTATAAATACCCCTACCAATTCCAATTTTTATTCACTTTCTCTCATTTTCTCAATCTCTCATTCTCTCCAATTCTCTACACACTACACAATTTCATTCTTACTCTCTCTCCCTCTACACAATTTCTAATACTTAGGAGGGTGTATTCAATTAGGATTTCAAAAGATTTTTAATGACTTTTTTAAATGGATGACTTTTACAGATTTTATGGACTTTTATGGACTTTTATAGACTTTACAAAATTATGAAAAACTTTTATAGACTTTACAAAATTATGAAAAACTTTCATAGACTTTCATTTAAAAAACTTTCATAGACTTTCATTTCAAATGACTTTTAAAGACTTTCATTTTAAAAGACTTTCATAGACATTTATAAACATTTATTGATTTTTAAATATGTTTTAACAAAAATTATATAGATTTCTCATATCAATAAAAATATATATTTTTAAAGAATAAAAAAATCATTGTTAATTAAACTTGACAAAAACATTCTTGCCTATATATGTGATTTTAAAATTTTTATTTGTAATTTTATTATATTTTGTATTATAAAGACATTATGCACCTAATTTTTTTTTTAATAATTAGTCAACATTTTATTTTTTTTTATAATTAGTCAAAATATTATAAATTTTATTTTAGAATAAATGTAGCAAATCGACAATAATATTAACGTTTACATGTCTCTACGAAAGTATAACAATGGGTATAAAACATCTAACAAAAATTAATTCAAGTTACTAAAGATAAAACATAAAAACCGCATATAGTTGTTGAACAAAATTCATGTATAAAAGTAGGTGGTTTGATATTGATCATAATTACATGGAGCCACGCTCATACGAGACTTTAATTATGACATATTGGCATTTATGAGTAGTTGTTTTTTGTCTTTTATTATTTTAATTAACATAAATGAAATTTGTTTGATTTGTTTCGCTGATGTTTAGTTGCTTTGAAAACATAGGTAAAAAAAAAAAAAATGAAATCTCCCATCCTTAATTGCATAGGCTATAGAGAGTTGTTTTATATATTTTTTTTGGTTAATTTTTTTGTTGTTATAGATCGTTAATGTTTGTATGTTTTTTTTATAATATTGATTCATTTTAAAAGTTATTCATTTTATTTTATTTGTAAAATTTATTAAGAATGTGTGTTCTTTTACTTGAAAATATAACATATGATTGATGGTGTTTTTCAAAGAGTTTTATGTTTTTCTTTTAAAGTGAAATTCTTTCTATTTATTTCCTCAAAAAAAAAATTTCTTTCTATTTAAAAAAAAAAAGTCAGTCAAAATCTTTGGTAGGAATGAAAAACAAATTATGAGATTTGTTATAACTAAAAGTCATTAAAAGTCATTGAGATTTTAAATACCTCATAACTTTCAAAGACTGTTAAAAAGTCTTGATTGAATACCATATGACTTTTAAAGACTTTTTGAAAGTCTATAAAAGTCTGTATTGAATACCCTATGATATTTATAGAGTCTTTAAAAGTCCACAATGAATACACCCAAACTTTTTAATTCTATAAAAGTCATTAAAAGTCTTTTGAAATATTAATTGAATACACCTTTCTTAGTTATTAATTTTTTATTATCTATCTATTATTCCCTAAATTTACCACCAACACATCAAAGTTCAAAGGCAAGGACATAATCATGATTAACAAGGCAAGGGCGTAATCATGATTAAACAGTAGGGTGAGTTAGAATTTTTTTTCCCGATCATTAAAAATATAAGAAAATTGTATTGATTAAAAATAAAGATACACCTAGTTAAGAAGAAATAACAGAGGTTATTCTATAAATATAATATCTAAATAAATACGTTAACAAATTTTTTTAAAAATAAAGTGAAAACAAATTATAAAATAAACATGAAATCTAAATACAATTAGAGACAGGCATATGGGCCTTAAAAAATTGAAAATATATATATATAAAAATTATTAGTATCATAAATTATGAATGTATAATCTAGACAATGCAATAATTATATTTAAAATAACTTGTTTACTTTTATATCACACTTTCACACTTTACCACCCGATAGACAAATTATATTTAAAGTAGATAAGTTATATTAAATATTTAAAGTGTGATATAGAAGCAAACAAGTTATATTAAATATAATTGTTGTATTGTCTAAATCATAGATAATGTATGATATTAATAAATATTTTTTAAATTTTAAATTTTTTTAAAAAACAAGTTAGGATGGGCTTGAGCTCACCTAAGAACACCCTTATGTTCGTCTCTGTTCAAAGGTATATTTATCTTTAAATGTTATTATTTAATTTTATGTTTAGACTCTAGTTATTAATTTTAATGTTTTTTTAGTTAAAAAATTGCTCATTATATGTTTATACTTAACTATTAATTTTAATATTATTGTTTAGTTAGTAAATTAATTTAAAATTTTTTGGTTTGTTAATTGAAATATATATTTTGTTAGTAAATTAATAATTTATATATGTAGTAGTTAATTTAGTATATTTTGTTAGTAAATTAATAATTTATATATGTGGTAGTTAATTTAATATATTTTGTTTGTAAATTAATAATTTTATATATGTAGTAGTGAATTTAATATATTTGGTTAGCAAATTAATAATTTTTACTTGTGGTAGTTAATTTAGTATATTTTGTTAGTAAATTAATAATTTATATATGTGGTAGTTAATTTAACCAAGAAGAAGTTGTTTGACTCCGGAGATGGTGGATGTATTAACATGCGTTCACGATTGGGAGCATTCTCAAAAGAGGTTGCAAAATGAAACGGTAGACGAAGAATTTGTTCAAAATTTCTCCAATTTATTTGTTGATGAGAGTTCGGTAGTAACCAGGCCCAGAACTAGGTTATACATCTACATTTACTTGTAATACGATTGTACTCTTTTTCCCTTACCAAGTTTTTATCCCACTGGGTTTTTTTTTTGTAAGGTTTTTAATGAGACAATCCTGTAAATATGTAATACTTATTTCCGAATGTCAAAAATAATTAAATATTTCTTCATTTCATATTTTCATAACATCATGTCTTCATCTATTTTTTATTTTCTTTAATACTTTATTAACAAACATAATAAATCTATCTATTACCAACAATTTTTTATTACACTAACATAAACAAATTGTAATCAAAATTAGATTATTACATTGTTAAAACAATATTATATAGCTTAACACATTTACATTAGCATAATTAAAATTTAAAAAAAAAAAAAACAAATTTGCCCGGCCCGGCCCGTTTGGCAGGCTGGGACTGGCCGGCGGACCTGCACGCCGGCACGACACGCCTGTGCCGTGCCTATGGGCCGTGCCAGGCCGGGATTTCCAAACCGTGCTGGGTCTGCCCGTTTTTACACCACTACAATTCCCCCTTGATTCAATTTGATATAATAATAATTATGAGTGGTGTTATTGGCATCCCGGTTTTTTTTTTGTGACAGTAAACTAAAAGATGACAAATCAATCCAACTACACTGGTAGACCATCTAGGGCCAGCTGCTCAACACAATGTGGGTAGCTTTTGAGCCAAAAGGAATCCCCCGAAAGGACAGCGCTAACTTAGAAAGCGAATGAGCAACTACATTAGCCTTACGAGGCACAAACAAAACAACTCCATGGCCACCACGACGAAGTCGATCTTGAATATCCCGCACCACCAAACCAACATCTTCGTAATTGTGCCTACCGGAATTAATCATCTGAACCACGAACAGGGCATCAGATTCAATAGCAACCGGCATCAAACCTGATTCCGCAACAAAAGTGATGCCGCGAAGAAAGGCCACACTTCTGCCATTTCTGCTGAGTAACCAGCTTCCAATCTCTGCACACTAGACCCCATAACTTGGCCTTCAAAATCTCTAATAACCAAACCCAAGCCAACCAGGCTTTCCTTAGCATTAATTGCCGCATCCGAGTTGGTTTTGTAAAACCCCACTTGCAGTGGCTTCCACCTGACTATAGCCTACTGTGTATCCTTTTGTTGACCATTACACCCCCATTGATAGCTTGAAACTCAGACAATAAATCGTAAGCCTAATCCACAATATTAACCAAGTTCTTTTGCTCATTCCCATGGGTCAACTGATTCCGAAGAGACTAATTTCTCCATAGAATTATGCGCAAGAGTCGAAAAATACCTGGAAATGGAGCCTATCATTGCAGCGGAAGCCCTGCATAAACTCGCAGTTCAAACATCTTTCAGACCACGTCAGCCCCACAAAGCGTGTAATGTCGTATCAGAACTACACTTACAAATTGAGCACAGTCCCCCTATTTTTATACCCCTACCTGCAAGGCTAGTCAAATTTGGGAGCTAATGATGACAAGCGTGCCATATGAACAGTTTCACTTTTGCTGGCACCGCAATCCGCCAAATTGATTTCCACCAAATGCTCCTTGATGCCGAATCCGAGAAACTCACAGTAGCTTCCTCCACCAAACCAGTTTTGTAGCCACTCTTAACAGAGTAATCCCCATTACTAGAATAATGCCAACAAAGGGTGTCCGTCATCCAACCAGAGCTAGAAATGATCGAAGTAATAGCATCGACATAGCATCGACATCCTCCGCATTAAAAACCTCACGAATCAGCTGATGATTCCAACCACCAAAAGGTGACCACAGCTAGCTTACCATCATTATATCACGACGACTCCTAGGGTGTGGTTGTAAGGTTCCAGTTTAGAAATATTTCCAAGCCTGGAATTTAGGCCCAAACATATGACCCAAAATCCAGGTAGATAGGTTCAAAAGCCTAAGTCTAGACCCAAGTCAACAATCCATTTACATTTAAAAAGCCCAAGTCCATGCAAGCCCAAGCCCAATTTGAGAGAATCATTTTTGAAGTCAGATTAGTATAAAAAAAGAAAAGAAAAAACAAGAAGGAATGTTGAAGCGGTGCTATCATTTGGGAGGTGTGAGGTGGCAAGTGCTGCCAAGTGCATGTGTGAGTTAGTATTAATAATAATAATATATAAAAAAGAGATGTGACAAGAGAGTGGAGGGATTCGGGCATCAAAACAGAAAACAAAACCAGAGAAAGAAGGAAAAGAAGAAAAAGAAAAAAAGAAAAAAGGAAAAAAAGAAAATGATTAAAATAATAATAATGAGATTTGGTGTGTGTGCGTGAGAGATATACGTAGAACATGTGTTTCGAAAGAAATAAGGTGTAGCTGGAGATATGTTCAGGATGAATCCAGAAAGTGATGAATTAAGAGGGAATCCAATATCTGAACAGATTTGAGCACATGAGTTATATGAGTGGATAGTTTTTATTTATGATTTAAATTATTTATTTAAGAATTATATGTTAGCATTAATTATTTAGAAGAATAGTAGAAATAAATTTATTTAGAAAACAGATTTCCAGATGATTTGAGATGTTTTAAGAAATATGTGGATTTCTAGAATCCAGAAATAGATTAAGAATTAAGATTTAGAAAGAAAAATAGTTCCCGTATGTTCAGACTGATTTTCAATTAGATTTACAGATTTTCAGATAGATTTTCTGAAAGATTACAAGAATTTCAGAAAGTTTTCCAAATTTTCAGATTCAAGTGTTTTATAAGATTTTCAGAAAAGAAAAGAAAAGAATATTTATTCATGCTTTCAGAAAATAGTTTTAAAAGATTGACCAGATTTGAAGATATCAGATATGTACCCTCCCTAGTAGTATTATATTCAGATTTTTAGCTTTTGGGGCTGCTTTGCACGTGTATGTGAGATTATTCTGCACGTTCGCTCAGATATTGACGTGTATGTGAGATTATATTCAGATTATTAGCCTTTGGGGCTGCTCTGCACATGTATGTGAGATTACTCTGCACGTTCGATCAAATATCGATGTGTACGTGAGATGTTTTTCCCCTGCTCTACGTGTGCATTAAGATGCTTTGCCACGTACGTGAGATATTCCCTTAGGTACTAGTTTGGTAAAAAGTTTTCAGATTTTATATATTACTGATTATGATTATGATTACTAAAGAAAAGATTTCAGATTATCAGAAAAGATTTCAGATTATCAAAGTATTAGTTTTTATAAAATAAGAAAATGTTTTTATTATATTTTGTAGTATTTACAGGAGAATGTGATTCATTCACAAAGAATGTATTTAATTAGCTTTAAAGCTCATATGTTAATAATTTTCAGATTGTATTTTTGTTGGCTAGTATAAATTTAAATGAACTGTGAGGGCTTTGATCCTTATTGAGTGTTATTGGTAAAATCTGGAAAGATGACATGTCGGCATAAACGACGAGTTACGAGTGATGATACGACAACGAATATTGACCAGATCGAACCAACCAAAGATGATTGTGAGTTAATCTTAAGATACTGGCCAGAATTACTTAGATGGTTGGGTGAAAAACATTTAACCAAGGTAATTAGACTGGTCAAGTAAAGAAAAAGGTTGGGAAACCTTAATGGCCGGGTCCAGTAGTATCCGATAGGGTGTAGATCCCTGTTCGGGGGTGAAAGAGATTTGGTCGGGTTTGGCAGACGGTCGGCTGAATGACACGTGGACAGATTCGAGATACACTAGGAGTTATGACACGTCAACAACGTTGAATTCAATACAATTATGACTCAAATACGCGAGGGAAGAATCCTCCTCAAATAGGGTTCTACGAAGCATACTTTGAGAAAGAAACAGATTCCCTTAAAGATATCAGAGTCTAGAATAAGCAAAAGACCTGATTTGTCTAAGACACAAACAATGCAAAACGGGAAAGAAGAATAAAACGACTCCGATAAGTCAGAGTTTTATTAAACTTCTGCCACATTTTCCTTTTATTTGTATTACAAGAATTAGGGTTTTATACATGTATAAATAGATCCTAAAAATACCCAATAAGGGTTCACGAATCACAGAATATTCAAGAGTGCAAGTGATACTGAGATTGTAACGATTTTATCATAGTGAATTGTTTTCTCGCCGTCAGCGGCAACCGTGGTTTTTTCCCTTCTAGGTTTTCCACATAAATCTTCTCTTGCATGCTATTGATTGTTTCTTTTCATTCATAAAGCAATTGTCAATTCTATAGATTTTGTGTGACGTGTGATTGAGTTTGCATAATCCCAAAAATCACCGTCAATAATTGGAGCTAGAAGGAGGGGGTACTGATTTAAACTAGCTTTTGCTACGTTAACTTCGAAGAACTTGTGTAACAGCACCATGGCAACTAACTAGAATGAAAGTCAGTCCCCACATGAAGTTGACACCCCATATGGTGTCAATAACGTTGGTTTAACAAATGCGATTAGAACCCCGCCTTCCATCGGATAAGATGTTATAACATTTACAGATGTTATCCCTGGTATCTCCCCAGATACTTTTCGGTAGGTCTAGGAATCTTTGTGATGAGTCATTGAAGACGCTGCTAGGCAGGGAATTAACATAACTGCTACCGCTAATTTGACTTCACCATACCAGTTATCTATATCGATGGTAGCTCGTGACCCCAGGGTGCAGTATGAGATAGTGGTTCCAACCCCCGGCGCGCAGCAGAAATCTGGTAGAGATAGAGCAGATCATCACGATAGGAGAGAATACTTAAGAGGAGGGATGATCGCCAAGATGACCAAGATCACATAGAAAGTGGGGGTCGGGGAAACCAAGAAGGAAAAGGACACAGGGAGTCTAGTCTGCAGGAAGATACTTGAGGATACTAGGAGCGGGGGACGAGTCATGACCAGACTGATAGGTATGACGGTCATAGGAGGATATCCCGATCAGGTTCAACTGATGATGAAGCTCCCTCTAGAAGGCATAGAGAGGCAACCCCAACAGCTAGGTACAATGTACGTGATACTCTAATCACATGGCGAACCTTAAATGATCCTTATGTTCTCATCGTCAGCCAGAAGTTCGATGAGCTTGATGAACCGGAAAGGAGAGCGTGAAGTTCTGTTAAGAAGGATAGAGGCGTTGAAGCGGAGACAAGGACGCGGGAATTTTATAATCGGCAGTTTTGGTAGTTCATTCACTGCTTCCATAAGACATGCCCGTTTCTCGGAAAAGTTTAGGATGCCATACGTAGAACAATTCAAGGCCAACACCGACCCCTAAGACCACATCAGAAGGTACCAAAGAGCGATGGCGCAATATGACTATTATGATGCACTTCTGTGTAGAATGTTTCCACAAACACTAGGAGATCATTGGTCTAGATGGTTCGGTGGCCTTGCTAGCTGATTAATCAGAAACTTTAAGGAGTTAATATAGGCCTTCACAAGGTAGTTCATGGGAAATATTCAACGTAGGAAATCAATATCCGTTCTCTCAACCTTGAAATAAATAAAGAATGAAAAATTGAAGGATTACCTTACTAGGTTCTCGCAGGAGGTTTCGAAGGTACAAAACCCTAACAACGATGCAGTAGTGGCTACATTTGTCAACAGTTTGCAACATAACCAACTGTCACTCAATCTAAGGCAATCTAAGACAGAAAGGGCCAACTACATATGCAAGTCTGGTAGATGATGTGGGAGGATACGCTATAGTTGAAGAGGAGCAGATAGTTCACGTAAGAGAGCTTATACATAGGGGCCGACCGGGGGAAGGTCAAAAACCCAAAGACAGTGTCTCGAAAGGGAATACTAAGGGAGACCAGAAGAACAACCTTGGGAAAGGAGGCCAAAAGAATGATGATTAGAAGGGCAAAAAAATCTTCAAAAGGCAGTATACTAATTACACTCCACTGGCACAGAAGCAAGAAGAAGTCATGAATGTAATAAAAGACAAAAACCTGTATAAAAAGCCCCCAAAGCAATCAAACTTTGTCAGAAGAGACACTTCCAAATATTGTCGGTTTCACTATGAAAATGGTCATGAGAAAACTAAGTGTTACCAACTGAGAGATTATATAGAAAAGCTGATCAAAGAAGGGCACTTAAAAGATGTGGTCCTTAAAGGATGTGACGATTGACAGAGTGATCCCACGAAGAATGAACAAGACAAAAAAGGCTGTTAAAGGGAACATTTAGATGCCGGAGCAATCAACACCATCTTTGGTGGGCCTTGCACAGGAAAAAGTAGTAGGGAGAGAATGATCGAAGTCTAAGAGGTAATAGATGGCTAGAGGAATTTGGAAGTAAACACAGTAGATCCTGACCAAAAGAAGCTTAAGCAAGGTTGGGATCCGACCATATTTGCTAAAGCTGATTCTCACGGACTAGAAGTTTGACCAAACGATGCAATCGTATTGCCAGTCCGTATCGGTCATAGGGAAGTAAGAAGAGTGTTGATCGATAATGGAAGCTCATCAGATATCTTAAGTGCTAGGGTTTTCGATCAGTTAGGACTGCAAATGAAGGATCTACAACCACTGATGGTTCCGCTCAGAGGGTTTGGTGGGCAGAAATATGATCATTGGGAACGGTCAAACTTCCAATTGAAATAGGAAGCTTCCCATGTCAGAAGACGGTGTTACCAGACTTCGTAGTCATTGACACCGAGAATTGGCCATACAATGCCCTTTTAAGAGACCATTCTTGAACAAAACTAAGGCCGTCATAGCCACATATGCCCTAACAGCCAAATTCCTGATCAAAGTTGGAGTTGGATTCATGAAAGGCTCACAGGAATGGATGAGGAAGGCCAATTTGGGGTCTACAGAGAAAAAGCAGAGCCAGACGTTATGCAGATAGATTACCCTGAGTAGAGAAAGCACTAGAAAGAAGATGAGGAAGGGGAAAAGGTGGAAACACCAACTCAATTTGACCTGGACCCAAGGGAAGTTTCTCTAGAAAATGGGAAAAACCAGGAGAGCGAGCTAGTTAGCGATGTTGTGATAGATGACAAGAACCCATAACAGATTGTGAGTTAGGGGCCCGATTTTCAGAACAAGTACAAAAAAAGATAGTGGGCTTACTGAAAGGATACAAGGATTTATTCGCTTGGAAGCACGAAGATATGCCAAAGATCAATGTGATCAGTCATTATTTGTATATGTTTTTGATCCTCATTCCTCCAATCAATTGCTTGTTTCTTGAGTTATTTACGGGTTTTAATTTGTGTTTTGAGCATTTCTAGGTTTTTGGATCAAAGTGATGTATTTGGAGAATTTTATACGAAAAGGGCAATTATTGAAGAATTGAGTGACTAATATGCAATTTTCCTTGAAGCGCTGTCAAGACCGCTGTGAATTATGACAGCGGTACCAACATCGCTAAAAATGGCAGAATAACACATTCCAAAATGCTGTCATACCGCTGTGGATTGTCACAGCGGTAGTCACAGCGGTTTCCCAAATCAGTGCAGATGAGCCATGTTGCGAATGCCATATCTCTCAGCTCCGATTGAACTGTGTGTCCTGCAACCTATGGATTTGAAGCCCCGGAAGTCTAGTTTCCAACCCAATTTACAGCTTATCGATACAAATTTTATAGAAGATGTTATACCCATTTGAGTATCTATTGCGCAGATCAGTCAGTCATAAAATCCGTGAATAGTGACAGGATTTGTTTTGCAAGTTGTCGGAACGGGAAATATTACCTTTTAGACATGTGTGTGAGTCTTAGGAATCAAGTTGATACCTAATCCTTATCTTCCTTCAATAAGTAATCAATTTGGATGATTTAGGAAAGATTTAATATCCCAAAAAGATAGAGTTCCAAAAGGGAATTGATTTCCTTGTTGTTTAAGGACTTGGCCTAGCATCTAAAGCCTATTTAAATCCCTTTTGAACCTAATTTCGGGATCTGACCTATATACAACTCGACACCACTTTTCTACATACTTTTCTAGATCCACAACTCTATTCTTTCATCCATCTTTACACATTGAAGATTTGAAGTCGAAGAAGATTACAAGTGAAGACTTGATGAACTCATTGGAGGCCTCAATGAGTTTTATCTTTTCTTTCTCTTCTCTCTTATTTTTGCTATGTGTAACTAATCTCATAACTAGGGAATCAATGTGAACCTTTTGTGAATGCTCATATATGGATTGATTATTATTTGATCAATTCAATTCATGATTTATTCATTGTTCTTAATTGCTTGATCCTCATTAGTTTTAATAATTGTTGACACCTTGACCATAGGGTGAATAATAATTTGGCATGATTTTAGGGTTAAGACTATCTGAGAATTAGGGTTAGTATTGACCAACCATAATCTTAATTATTGATCTTTTGAATGAGTGAATTTTATCTTTAGTCTGACCAAGACAAAGTAGTAGAATTTGGTTCTTAATTTTTACACTTAATGGGTTTTTGATTATTATTCACACCTTGACCATAGTGTGAATAACGGTTGGGAACACGTGACTCAGCCCGCGACCAAACAGTAATAGTCACATTAAAGACAAAGAATGAACCCTAGAATTGATTGAATCTTGTTTACAAATCAATTCCATACATTGAGTGTTCATAATTGAGGATCATTGATGACCTAGTGTTTTCTTCCATTGATCACAAACACCATTCCTTTTAATTGCTTTCTTAATTTAGTTTAGTGTAATTCAAATCTCAAACAAATCTTTGGTTACTTTTAGTTTAGCTTTAATTAATATTAGTTTTGCAATCAATAAATCTCTTTTCCTCGTGAGAACGATCCTTATTTGCCGCTGTACTAATCTTCACGATTCGTGCACTTGCGAGTTAGTATTTTATAACACGATTTTATACATCACAATGCCAAGGTAATTTCCCATGCTCTGGCAGTTGACCCCGAGCGTAAGCTGGTCATCTAGAAAAGGTGACGATTCAATCCCGAGAGAAGCCAAGCAATCAAGGAGGAAGTCCAAAAGTTATTGGCAGCGGGATCAATCAGGGAAGTGCAGTATCCCGAATGGGTCGCCAATGTTGTGCTCGTAAAGAAGATAAATGGATAATTGAGAATGTGTGAAGATTTCAAAGCTTAAACAAAGCATGCCCAAAAGATAGCTTCCATTTCCCTCAGATAGATCAGTTGGTGGATGCAACTGCGGGGCATTAACTACTGAGTTTCATGAACGCTTATTCGAGGTATAACCAGATCAGAATGTTCGGCCTAAATGAAGAAAAAGCTGCATTCACAACAGATCAAAGGCTTTACTGTTATAAAGTAATGCCTTTTGGTCTCAAAAATACCGGGGCAACTTACCAAAGGTTGGTAAACAAGATGTTTGCCAAACAGATCGGTAGTAACATGGAGATATATATATATATATATATAGATGATATGCTAACAAAGAGCGTAACTGTAGAAAAGCATGCAACTGATCTGGAAGAAACATTTGGGGTACTGAAAATGTATGAGATGAAGCTCAACCTTAACAAATGTGTTTTTGGGGTACCATCTGGAAAGTTCCTAGAATTTCAAGTACATCAGAGAGGAATCGAGGTGAATCATGAGAAGATAAGGGCCTTGGAGAAGAGAAGGTCCCCAGTTAGCCTAAAAGATATTCAAAGGTTAACAAGCTGCCTAGTCTCGTTAAAACAATTTATCAGTAAATCAACTGATATGTGCTTGCCTTTCTTCAAAGCAATAAGGAAAGACAAATGAGTAGAATGGAACTAAGAGTGTGAACAAGCCTTCCAGAAGATTAAAGAATATCTAGGCAAGGCCCCAATCTTGTCGAAGCCTTTGGATGGAGAAACACTATATCTGTACCTATTAGTCACAACTGTGACCACTGGATCAGTACTGGTCAGACTAGATGAATGAGTACAAAAACCTGTGTATTACACCAACAAGGCTCTGCTCCTAGCAGAAACAAGGTATTCGGCAGATGGCATTGGCATTAGTAACAATAGCAAGAAAACTAAGACCGTACTTTCAAGCCTACAAGATCGAGGTGTACATGGACTGTCCTCTAAATCAAATCCTATCCATGCTCGAAGTGTCGGGAAGGTTGACCAAGTGGGTAGTCAAGCTGAGCGAATTTGATATCTCTTATTTACCAAGGGCCGAGATAAAAGGTCAGGCAATAGCAGATCTGATTACTGAGTTCACTGAGTCAAATGGCGAAGTGATCAAAATGCTCAAAGATAAAGAGAGGAAGATTTTTTGTTAGAAGCAACATGTTGATGGGTCGTCAAACACATATGGCAGTAGGGCAGGCGTAGTGGTGTCCACCCTAGAAGATGATCAAGTAGAATGTGCCCTACGATTTAACTTCAAAGCTACCAACAACATGGTTGAATATGAGGCATTGTTGGTAGGGCTCAGAGTTTGCACAACATTAGGAGCAAGTGAAATAGAGATATTCAGTGACTCACAAGTCGTGGTCCACTAGGGTTTAGATGAGTACCAGGCAAATGAAAATAATATGGCGGCTTACCTTGAGATGGCCAAGGCATTCCTTGGAGAATCACCCAGATCCCAAGAGAAAATAATGAGAAAGCTGACGCTTTGTCAAGATTGGCATCAACAACCACTGGTATCTGGTCTAAAACGATCTCAGTGGCTCACCTCAAGAAACCCAGTATCAAAGAGGAAGTGAAATTAACAGTCGAAATGGTTGAGGAAGGACAAATCACTTGGATGACCCTGATCAGGGAGTACTTGGAAGATGGTAAACTTTCCGAAGATACGGTGGAAGCAAAACGTATCAAGTACAGGGCAGCCCGAAATTTAATTGTGGGATGAGAGCTCTATAGAAGGGGGTTCTCAAAGGTCTTCCAGAGATGCGTCAGTCAAGCTGAAGAAGATAAGATCCTGATAAGCATACACTGAGGTAAATGTGGGAATCATACAGGGGGAAAAAGTTTGGCTTATACAACCCTTAGACAAGGCTTTTATTGGCCAACCCTGTTCCAGGATGTGTAATCAGTGGTTAAGAAGTGCGGCACTTGTCAAAGAATTGCAAACGACATTAAACAGCTATCTGAGCATTTGAAGAATCTGACCTCACCTTGGCCGTTCGCAATGTGGGGGCTGGACCTGATCGGCCCAATGCCAACGACGACCAAAACAGAAGCATTGGTGCACATAACCAAGGCTAATGCTACCAGCTTCGTGAAGAAGAATATCATTTACTGATTAGGAATCCCAAACACAATCATCACTGATAATGGGACCCAATTAGATAATGATAACTTCAGAGAGATGTACCAAAAGTACCATATCAAGAACTATTATGCCACGTCAGCCCATCCACAGACTAATGGACAAACTAAAGCTATCAACAAGATCATCAAACACACTTTGAAGGCCAAGCTCGATGACAAGAAAGGAAATTGGGCAGACAATTTTCACGAAGTGCTATGGGCATATCGGACAACTCAAAGAATGGTGACAGGAGAAACACCTTATTCCCTGGCATTCGAGATTGAAGTAGTTATATCGGTTGAGATAACCCACACTTCCTCTAGAGTCCGGCTATACCAACCAGATGTAAATGTAGGGACTCTAGAACAGAACCTGGACAAATTGGAAGAGAAAAGGGACATGGTGAGGGTGAGAAATGCAGCCTATCAACAGCGGATTGCTAGATATTACAACTCGCACGTCCGGATAAGAAAATTCCAGCTCGGAGACCTGGTCCTCAGAAGGGTATCCCCAAACACAAGGGAAAAAACAGCTGGATATTTAACAGATAAGTGGGAGGGACCTTATCAGGTGGGATGGATATGAAGTATATCGACTAAACTAACCAGAAGGAGGAGAATTGCCCCGGCCTTGCAACGCCCAATATTTGATGATATTCTACCCTTGAGGGGTTTCTTTTCCTCTTACTATTTTCTTTTAGTAAATTTAGACATTTTGTTAGAATTATATTTATTATAGTCTTGTATTCTTGATCAGTTATTACATTTTACAGTTTTGATTATTAATAAAAGCCTTTCAAGGGAAGAATAGTTCAAGAAAAAATGTTCACCTATTGCTTTCGCTTATAAAAGCAATTTGCAGCTCCTAAATTCGTTAACGTTAAATAGGCGCTCGGGGGGCCCAGTAATGGGGCCAAAAGCATGCGTCTTAAAGACAATGCACAATCACCGAAACTAACCAGGTCTATATTAACACTGTTAGAGCGCCTTCAGGTCGTAGATACCTGAAGAGATGCACATAAAGTTGGATGGGAAAACCCATGCTCATACTTGAACACCGGCTAGTTAGATACTCGGTTAAGATAAGTTAAGCTAATGAGGTAAGGATCATCCCCATTACAATGAATCTTGATCAATAAACTATTGAGAGACGTCCCAATGAAAGGGTCTATAAAAGACAGATAAAAGACGTCCCAATCAATAGACTAGTTAACAGATAAAAGACAAGTGTCTATAAATCAGATACCATGCAAATGGTCCACGAAAATGAACACTACTTGACAAAAATCTAAAAACTATTACATACAACCTTTGCAAACAAGATGTGAATTTTTTTACGCAACAAACCAAGTTTGGTTAGTTGAATGAAAAACTGATCAGGTTAGTCAAAGACCAGCTAGTAATGAAACCGACCAGACTAAGTTTAGTTCGTTGATGAGATAACTGATTAGGTCAGTATTAAGCAGTTAAGAAGATAACTGAATAAATAAATAAAAAATGGTTAGTCAGATACGAAACTGGTTAGATTGAAGTTGACTGATAAAGAAAATTCACATAAGTAGATAAAGATCCATGTCATTAAAAATGAAATAATCATTCATATATTGATACAAAAAAGTTTACAAGATATGTGATAGAGAAGAAAGAAAAATAAAAAAAAAATGATCAGGCTCCAGGAGTGCTCGACGGACCACTAGGACCGGAGTTGCCGGGGGGTTATTTTCATCTTCAAAACCTTTGGTCAGATCTCCAAAATTTGGCTAGCAGATGTCATCTTCTGGGTCATTAGCCATGAAAGGGGAATAATCGGCCTCAGGTCAGTGCCCAGCGTCAAAACCCTTGGCCTATGTACCACGTTCTTTGCCTGCAAGGAAAGTCACCAACAAAGACTTGGAGGGAAGCTCTAGATGCATTATATGGGGATCTTTTCTGATAGATTTGTAGTATGCCTTTCATCTCATCCTCTAGTTTTTTATTGCGGCCAAAGACTCAGCCTTGTTCTTTTCCATTGTCCGATCCCATTTTCGGCGAGCCTCTCTAGAAGATCTCTTTTTACCTACAAAGAACATACGAACAGTGGCAAGCCCTCACTTAAGCTCTCTCAGCATGACTACTTTGAATGCTGGAGACCTCTTGTATTGGTCAACGCTCTAAACTTCAAGGGCTAGCTTGGCTTCTTGAGAGAGCACCTCCACATTGACCTTTTGTTGCTTCAGGTCTTCAGCCAGCCTTTTGTTATTAATGTTACTTGGTTTCCTCAAATCCCTGTTGGGTCTCAAGCATAGATTGTTGGGAGGTAGCCAGAGTCTCTTTGACAGCCCTAACTTCTGCCTCCTGACCAGCAATGGCCTATTCAGCTAGAGCGAGCTTCTGTTCCAATTATGCATATCGTTGCTCAGCCTTAGCCAGATTTGCCTCAAGTTGAGAGCTCTTCACAGCAAGTTCAGTTAAACTGATTGTGGCATTGTCAGATCAAGTTTTAGCAGTGGATACAGCTTTCCTCAGAGTCGTTTCAGTCACATCTCACTGCCTCAACTTTTCTTCAAATGATGTCTTTAGCTTTGATTCGCTGGCTGAGGCAGAACCGATCGCTTTTTTTTTTCCCTTTTCGAGTTCATTTTTTAATTGAGAGATCTCATCAGCCTGCCTCTCCTTAGCTATCATGGCCCTGGTCATCTCCTCCATGCCCGAAAATAAAAAAAAGGGACAAGTCACGATAACAGAACCTAAGTAAAAGAATTGATCAGAAAGTGATAAGTACTTATATATACGCCATTATTTGAATTGTGCGGACTCGTTCTGGATTGCTGGCATTCCAGAAGTCAGTCAAGTAGCCTTCCCCAATATAACCCCTTCTTGCTGACATGGTCTTCAACATGTTAAGGGGGTTAACAAATGCATCCCTCGAACCAGAAGTGCCAACCGTTGTGGGATGCACTATCACCTCTAGGCCTTGAGGTTGCTGATCGGTTGGAATTGAGCTTAGAACATGAGGAATGGCCTCATGAGCAATCACCGTAGGCCTAGCAGTAGTTTGCTCTTGATTGGTAACCCTCGATGGACCTGCTTTAGCACCGCTTACCAGAGGGGCCACTACGATATTGGGTAAGGGCCCAAAAGGATAGCCCAACCGTATGGAAACCTTGTCAACATGATTAGCCCTCTAGTCGGCCATATTATCTTTAGCATCAGGAGTAGGATTACTTGACGCCTCTTCAAGGATGGTTTGCCTCTTGTCAAAATCCGATTCGGTGAAGACTATCTAACGTTTAATAGAAAACTGCATTGGAGCCTTGCCAACACGCTACTTAGAAGGCTCAGTGGGGGCTTCAGCTATCAGACGATCAGCTTTAACATGAGCCAAATTGGATGAAGATTGGGGAAGTGTTTGTTGAGGATAGTTGGCTCACCAACCGCAACAGGAGCTTGAACATCCTCTTTGGTTAGATCGTGAGGGGGGGAGGGGGGGTGGAATGGCGGATGAGGTTGAAACGCGATCAGATTTCTTCTTCAGTCGCTGCTCTCTCAGGATCAGTTCGGTCACCTTCTCTTGATCATCATCTTTCTCTTCGAGAATGGCTGATTTGACTCCAGTCTGATGAGCTCTCAGACCTTCCGTTGTCTTAGTCTTCTTCATTTTACGAGTGACTCGCTCCAAGTGGGCGCTCGCAAGTGTACGAGGCCGGAGTGTAGTACAATAATAAGTAAAATTCGTTCCCATGAAGATTGAGGAGTTGATTACCGAAATTGATTGACTCAATTACTATTTGAACAATGATTAAAAAGAGTGATTTTCTTGAACTACAATTACTCTAAATTAAACTCTCAAGCAACTTCAATTTAAATAATGAATTCGAAAGTAATAATGAATGTAACTATATGATGAGAGATGCTAAGACAAAGAATCCACCTCACCCTCTAACTAATGAAGCTCTAGACTCACTCAATTACCCAACTAGTGCAAGTGTGTGTTGTAGACCCGTGTACCCAACGATAATCTCTAATCTCCCTCGAGTAATAGAAATTACACCCAAACATACCTAAAGCCTATCCCTCGATGACCCTAGAATATATGCAAGAGTTCACTAAGGACCTTGGCACACAGAAAATGGTCCTATACACTAGCCTCGCGTATCTTTACCTTACTAGACATATATAGTGGACATTTCATCAAACACGTGGTGGGTGTCACCCATCGGTCCATAACACACCACTCAAAATCATTCACAATGTGATTAATCTAGTGAAAGCATTAAGTATTCAAAAACACTCATACATAACACAAATCACAAATGAATAAAAGAGTAGTCTTTATAGATAAATTCAAGGGTTTGGTTTCATCAAGTCTTAGCAAGAGAAAATTAGTTCATATTACAAACTAGAGCCATACACAACATATATGAAAATAAATACATGACTCTCCACAAAAAGTAAAAGAGAAAGGGTTTAAAGAAAACTAGATGGAAAGTCTCATCCTTTTCTTGGTTCTTATTCTCCTTCTTCTTGTCTTCAGCTCCCCTTTGCCTAAAAATATCAGGAAAAGATGTATTTGGTGGATGGAAGTGATGAAGGCTTTAGATTGTAGGGAAATGTGGTGTCTTGGTAGTTTTCTTGGAGAATATGTGAGTTGTGTGTGAGGAAGATGAAAGGGTGAGGTTTCAAGAAAGTGTTTTTGGGTAGGGAGTGGTGGTTAGGTCTGAAAATGACAAAAGAATATATAAAAGAGTGAATTAGGGTAGGGGTAAAAGAGTCATTTTCATGATCTTGTACCTCTTTCGGGCACATGGGCGACCTTGGGGCGAGCTGGATTGAAGTCGCCCTGAGGTCGCTTTCTTCTCGGACTAACATCCCGTGGCTATAGCGACCTTGGGGTGACCTTGGTTGAGGTCGCCCTGAGGTCGCTTTCTTCTCTACTGATGAAGCTTCAAACCCTACGCAATAGCGACCTTGGGGCGATCTTGTCTGAGGTCGCCCTCAGGTCGCTTTCTTCTCTGCTGGAGGAGCTTCTAAACCCGACGTAATAGCGACCTTGGGGCGACCTTGGTTGAGGTAGCCCTGAGGTCGCTTTCTTCTCTGCTGGAGGAGTCTCTGGGCCGATTGTATAGCGACCTTGAGGCGACCTTTGCTGAGGTCGCCCTGAGGTCGCTTTTGCTTCTGTGCTAGCTTCTTGAGTCCATTATGGTCCACTTCGACTCTGGCCAACATAATTACGCTCCAATCCTATCTTGACCTGCAGAACTTGATTTAAAAGTTAAAAACGTGGTTTTACCCCAGGGATGCGCACAAATTGAATAGATTTTGAGGCTACATTTACATGTAGAAATAGAGCAGTCAACGAGTGGCGTCAGGGGCAGAGGATCCCTCAACTGTTTTGGTCACTTTGCTGACTGGGGATCTTTCAGAAGATTTGACCGACAAACAACCAGCAGTTTCTTTAGTGAATCTTCTCTTTGAACCCCTAGGAGACTCCTTCTGCTCATTTTCCAGTTTGAAGGATCTCTTTTCTTTTACCCGATCAAGAGCACTTGAAGATGTTTTAGATCATGCTCATAAGTGTGCTCAACCATGACTTATTGGGGATGAGCAATAACTTAAGCCAGTTGAACAGCAACTTCTGCAGGACTGGCTTTATCAAGGTTCTTGATTTTCTCGGCCTGCTCGTCGGCGACGATGTCCACCTCGTATACTGAACAGTTAGCAGAGTATCAGAAAAAACAAAGATAACCCGGATAAATCAAAATTGGGAAAACGTAATACTTACAGCATTTGCAGCGGTTCGAAATAGGAGGGAATAATCCCAGTTCTACGAGTTCCTTCTTGGAGAACAATACCCGCCGATCTTTGACCTCCCAAGTTGTCTAAGCAGTCTCGATCACGTTCTAGGCTTGATCTTCTGTGTGCATTGCATGAGTCTTGTTCCATAGTTCAAGACTATAAAAGTTCCTGGGAACAGTGTTTCTAGCTAGTTCCTAACGAGGGAGAGCAACCAAAGATTCGCCCCATTCACCTCAGATGAAGAACCAACTTTTCTTCCAATATTTGTTGGAAGTAGGGAAAACCCAGATAAAGCCTTTGTGATCCTTGCTGGATGGAGGAGTGGGTCGTTAGTTATACCCTTAGGGAATCCAGTGGCTGATCAAGCTGGATTGAAGATGAAAAGTACCCCCATTGTCCGAGCGATCCAAAGTATAGAAGTTGAGAATCTCTTGTGGAGTCGGGGGAGGGGGGGGGGGGGGGGGGGGGGGGGGTACTTGGCACCGATTTGCTTCGAAAGGTGCCACAAGTTCATAAGGACCCGATAAGAATTTGATGAAAGCTGAGCATGAGCAATCCTAGCCTCAACAAGGAATTGGGCAATGAAAGTTTGAAGGGGCAGCGTGACCCTATATGTGAGCATCGCCCCATAAACAGCCACACCCCGAGGGGGATTCCAGATTGCGCTTTGGCCGCTCAGGAAAAGTTCAGCCGACCGAGGGAGACCAAATCTTTCACTACACTTCACTAACTCTGGTATGTCAACCACATTCACCTCCGAGTAGAAGGCATTTGGTTGTTCTGCTGAAAACTTCAATAAATAGTCTCGATTCTTTTTAGGGACATCTTCCATCTTTAACATCTGGGATGAGATTTTGAGGTCTATCGCAGCAGAATGCCTTGAGCTTATCCTGCTACCCAGACCGGATCCAGTTGTCTTTGACATATCTGGGCATGTATTAGGAGAAGGAACATTTGGGTCAGCAGTGTTCAAATTAAAAAATGAAGGTTAAAACTCAAGGTGAACCATTGAGTAATCAACATTAAGAGCTATAGGTTGAACTGAAGGGGAGAAATTTTGAGTACAATCCCCTAGAATAAATTCAATTCTAGCAGTATTCTCTTTATCACCAGTTTCAATAGCACGCATCAATAACTCAACAAATCGATGACGGGTAATAGGATCCATACCTGATGATTAAAACAAAAACTTAGAAAATGCAATCCAACAAAATTACACTTAAATCTTAGATTTTATTCACACAAACTAAAGCTTGAAACATAACATATTCATCAAGCACATGTTCAAGACTTTAGAACTAAAACCAAAAATACTAGAATACAAAATATGTTTAATCAAGTTTCTCTAGCAAATATTTAGAGCACATATTCATAAATTAACCAATTAAATCTCAAAGGCTCTAAACATAAAATTAAATGTGCTAAACTTAAATATATTTAATTAAAATATCCTAGAACATGTGAAGGCTATAAATCAACATAATAAATTCAATTAACACTCAAATAGCTCTAGAATACAAGCTAGTCACAATATAACTCACAAACATGTGAAGTTTTAGATTTAAGAAAACCTAAATCACATTTAAGTCTCTAGTTAGACAACTCTATCTTATAATTGAAGTCTATCTCCAAAAAACATTTGTTCAAGTCACATACACTAAAATATGAAGAAGGCCCAAGGTATTTGAACATTTAAAAGCTTAGAAAACAAAGGATAAACAAATACCTTGAAGATTTGAGTGCAGCCACGAAATTGACGTTGAACACCAAAATTACTTGAACAAAAGACTTCAAAATTACTTGGAGACGATAGTAGACTTCAAGACGATAATCTCACTTTTTGAATCACTCAATTTGGTTGAGTAATGAGTGAGATATGATGATTTGAAGTTGAGAGAAAAACATGAAAAATTTCTGCACAATGTCTTCTTCAAAGAACAAATGAGAGGAAGAGAGATATTTAAAGGAAATGTGAGGGAAATGATGTGGCATTGAAGGGGGCCACGTGTGGCCATTTATGGCATGCCACATCACCTCCCCATGGAGGGAGTTGCCTCCACGAGGGCAGAGAGGTTCCCTTCCGGTGGCGCCCACGCTCCTCCACGGGAGAGGGGACCATGTGGCATTTTGCCACCCCTTTCTTCCCTTATCCTCATCTCGCGTTCTTTGACTGTATTTAGGCCTCCAAACTCTGAATTCAATTTCGTTTTCGTATTACAAATTTGGACTCTCTTACGGACATGGACATCTACAAAACTTCAACCAAAAACTTGGAATTTGACTTGATACACAAGGACGAAAATCATGTACGATAAACATATGAAAAGTTTCGTAAAATCCAACTCAAACCTAGAAAACATATGAATGAGTTACCGAAATGCTTGAGACTCAAGAAGAAATAATATGAGAACATATTCAATTCTGATACTGAGTGATCATAAACAAACAATCACAAATACATACAAGTATGCCATTTCCTAAAAATTGTCCTAAAACATGTAATTTTATAAAACTTGTCAATTTAAACTCTTACATGTGCATACAACAATATGTGTGCGTATACGTTATACCAATTGAACACAATGATGTAGAGACATATATGAATGCAATGTGTATGTGTGCCTAAACGCCTTATAAGAGGAATAAGATATAGATATACCTTTGATGTGCAACAAAGCTTGATCCTCTTGAAGACTTCTCTTTGGTTGAAGTGTTGTCATTCTTCTTTGAAGCTTGCATCAAACATAAACCTAGACAGCTAATCAATACAAAGGAAATGACGTTTTTATATGGAATTATGGAAACATTACTCAAAAACCTAACAGCTTGACCAAGACTATACAGACAGCTTCGAATATTGTAAATGGATTACGCATGCTTGATAATACTGAAACCTCAGCTATTACTCATGAAACGACCACCTTGGAATCGCTAACTACAACAAAACTCTTATTAGCCAACTCTGGTCTAGAGACACATAAATCACAAGCTCTAGCAAAGCTAGAATTTTAGCCGTAATGGCGTCTTGAATCCCAACACTAGCAGAAAATATGCATAAAACCTTCCCTTTATGGTCCCATAACACCCCTGCCAGCACGATCAACAATCAGACATGTATTTTCGACCTAGCCTCATCCTCCCTTTCCATAGAAGTCACTATCTCTGTTATCTCTTTCTTATTTCTAGCAAAGTCGAAGCCCAAAGATGCTTCCGACTCCAATACCTTAGCGACCTCGACCTCCAAGTCCCAATCCTTCGACGAAACCAGCATTGAATTTTCTTCTTCACAACCTATTTTTTGAAGGCTATCATTTCTACCTTTCGAACTCCTGGATTGTAAATCTATTCCCATCACAGTTCTTTTCTCAATAACTTTTGCAATCTTCTCTTCCAGATTCCAAATAACCCTTTTGCTTTTACTCTTATGTCCAGCATTTTCGTTTTCACTTTGAGATAAACTGGAGTTGTACTTTGATCTTCTAGTTTTCATTGGATGGAGCTTTATAAATGAAGCATGGCCTCTACCAATGGTTTTCTTTAGAGACGGTGGTCAGAAACCCCCTCTTGCCACCCATCTACCTCTCTGCTTCCACATTGACCAGAACAAAGTCATCAATTCCAAAAAGTCTTCTCTGAGTGCTTTCTCTATGGGTTCATCAGAGTGGTACCTTTCAACCTCTGTTGTTTGCCTTTCATACCCTGATAATTGCTTGTAGAAACCACTACCTTGTTCCCTCAAATCAATGCAAAGATCGATCCCCTGTTTTGCCTTCGATGTCTCCCTCACGATCATTCTTCTTATATCCTCTACTCAGTGCCAGCTTGGTCCACTACCTTCTCAAAAAGCCTTTTATTTGATGGGCTTCTGATCTCCCATTCTTCTAGATTGACCTCTATGTTTTCTTGAGCACTCATCCATTCTTGGCCCAATCCATTTGAAGCCTTATCTATTTCTATACCTGAAGCTGGGGAATGGCACCTAGAAAGTTTCTTATCCTATCCTTTATGCCCAATGTCAATCAGCCCACTACGATCATGGCATCTGAGCCCAACAAACATGGAGTTTGAACATTCCCCCTTTAACAATCTTATATTCGAAAGAGTGCCTCTATTAGACTCATAATCGGATTAGCTGGATTCCCTTTCACTACTCACCAATTTGATGTATTTCTTGTCTTTCTCTTGCCTCGGGCTGTCCTTGCAGCTAGGATACCACAGGGATTTTGGCTTCGAAGTTCGAATCCAACAACCTTTTCCTTTGTCCAAAGCACACATTTCCCCATATAATTCCTTCGATTTCAACTTAAAAATCTTGAAAAGGGAGTCTTTGTTTGACCTCACCTTTCTCACCTCTGATCCCAACCTATTGATGGAAATACTCATCTTTCCAGACTTCCTTTTCGTCTTCTTTTCTCTGAATTTGAATTGACCTTTCTTTTTTTTCTCCTAAGCTGTCACGCTCGAAGTGACACCCTCTTTCCTAAGAACACTCCCTCCCTTCCTTCAATAGAGGTAGGTTAGATGTCTCTATTTCCCGAATAACATTCAAATTCAAAAACAATGGTCTTAAACCCAGAAACTGAACCACCCAAGAGATGGATACCAGCTCCGAAAATTCCTCCATCCTCACCTGATAAGAACATTTACCTACTTTCACTTTCGTTTCGCACAATACCTGTTTTTCAAGAGGAGCAAGAACCAGAATTCTTCCTTTATCTAGTCTACCCTTATGCACTGTTTCTTTTTCAACCCAAATAGTCTATCCCACATGACCACCTAGCTTTTTAAAAAAAAGGTTTGCACCAACAATTCAGAGGGACTCCATAGACATCAATCCACCTTAGTCTGTTCAAACATTGCATAGGCTCACTCCATTTAGACATAAACAAGAAGCTGTCTCTCCAGAAAAAGCTATTCCTAATGAAACAATCTCTATCATATTCAGATTCTGACGCAGAACGGAAATTCTAGGATCACAAGCGTCACCCTAACAGAACATAAACTGGAATCCACCAGAAAAAAAAGAAACTGAAACCAAATTGTAAATTTTATTCAATACTTCGAAACTGATAACAAAAGCCCTTAAATAGGCTTTGAAAACCCTAAAAACGGAAAAGACTAAAATATCCTCAGCTAAATAAAATAAAAACGGAAAACAAATAAAAACATAAAAATCTTCGGATGCCCGATAACCTATCTTAAACAGCTCCGTTGAGGGAGTAAATGTCGTCAACCGGGCAAGCCCCGGTTGTACCGCTATGGAGCTTCGAAAACCCTTTCCGAAAACATATTATAATAGGAAATCTGTCAACCGAGCGAAGAGTTATGCCCGTTTCATTGAAACACCTCTTTTGGACAATTTTCTATCCAACTCTTCTTCAAAGTCCAAAACCAATTGTCCTACATCAGATTCGAAAGTCCACACGATGCTCTTTCCCTTGAGAAAGAAGATGAGAAGAAAAAACCTCTGGCTTCTTAAATCAAAATCAGAATCCCTGTCTTTTTATTGTTATTGTTACTAATAATGTCATTTAAAATAAAGAGTTATTTTAAGAACAAAAACACATATTGAATTCTTATTTATTATTTTAAAACTTTAACCCCCATAAACAATATAATTTACTAGGCTTATATTATTACTTCTCTTGAGTGACTATCTATCAATATATTCAGTCACTTCATTATATGTTTCATCAGAGTGGATGCATTGTGATATTTATAATAGGGTTATGTTAACGGCCGAGAAAAGGAATATTAAACTTATATTTATATCTTCAAGACGTACTCATCAAACTTTGTATTTATAAATAAACTTATGTGTAGTGATACTTAATTTATGGAGAGATGTTTCGGTATCTTAGGTTTCAAACCTGATATGACTCGCTTTTTCATTAAAAGTAAAATTATTTTGTCTAAATTTGATATTCACTGGTGTTCAAATAATGTAACAACATTATAATCTATTCAAATTTAATATAATTTAAATAAATGAATTATAGTATTAACACATCATTTAGACACTAAATTTATACAAAGTAACATTATTGTTTCATTAAGTTTTTAACCTACGATAAATTTTAAAAACCATACAATTATTAATGCCACGTCATAAAAAAATTAAAAAGTTATAAAAACTTGTCAAATAAGATATTCTTAAAACCTTTTTCTTTCTTTTTCCTTTTTTAATCTTCATCAACCTCTAATGGAGATCAATTTTGGCCTCCATTAAAGGACGATTTTGACCTCAATGGAGGTCGAACAGACTTCGAACGGAGGTCGAATGACTTCAACCTCCATTGGAAGTCGCGACTCTCATTTTGACCTTCGTCGACGAAACCAACATTGAATTTTCTTCTTCACAACCTGCTTTTTGAAGGCTATCATTTCTACCTTTCAAACTCCTGGATTGCAAATCTATTCCCATCACAACTCTTTTCTCCATAACCTTTTTAATCTCCTCTTCCAGATTTCAAATAACCCTTTTGCTTTTACTCTTATGTCCAACATTTTTGTTTTCACTTTGAGATAAACTGGAGTTGTGCTTTGAGCTTCTAGTTTTCATTGGATGGAGCTTTATAGAGGAATCATGGCCTCTACATCTGGTTTTCTTCAGACACGTGGATAGAAACCCCCTCTTGCCACCTATATGCCTCTCTGCTTCCACATTGACCGGAACAAAGTCATCAATTCCAAAAACAGTCTTCTGTAAGTGCTTTCTCTATGGGTTCATCAGAGTGGTGCCTTTCAACCTCTGTTGTTTGCCTTTCATACCCTGATGATTGCTTGTAGAAACCACTACCTTGTTCCCTCAAATCAATGTAAAGATCGATCCCCTGTTTTTCCTTCGATGACTCTCTCACGATCATTCTTCTTGTATCCTCTACTTAGTGCCAGCTTAGTCCACTGCCTTATCAAAAAGCCTTTTATTTGATGGGCTTCTGACCTCCCTTTCTTGTAGATTGACCTCTATGTTTTCTTGAGCACTCACCCCACCTTGGCCCAATCCATTTGACGCCTCATCTGTTTCTATACCTGAAGCTGAGGAATGGCACCTAAAAAGTATCTTATCCCATTTATCCTTTATGCCCAATGTCAATCGTCCGACTACGATTAGGGCCTCTTGGCCCAACAAACATGGAGTTTGAACATTCCCCCTTTAACAATCTTCTATTCGAAGGAGTCCCTCTATCAAACTCATAATCGGATGAGCTAGATTCCCTTTCATTACTCACTAACTTGCTGCATTTATCGTCTTTCTCTAGCCTTAGGTTGTCCTTGCAGCTAGGATACCATAGAGATTTTGGCTTCAAAGTTCAAATCCAACTACCTTTTACTTTGTCCAAAGCACACATTTCCCCACATAATTCCTTCGATTTCAACTTAGAAATCTTGAAAAGGGAATCTTTGTTTGACCTCATCTTTTTCACCTCTGATCCCAACCTATTGATGGAAATACTCATCTTTCCAGACTTCATATTAGTCTCATTTTCTCTGAATTTGAATTGACCTTCCTTCTTTTCTCCTAAGCTGTCACGCTTGAAGTGATACCCTCTTTCCTAAGAACACTCACTCTCTTCCTTCATGATATTGTATTTAAAGTTACATGCCAGTTTATTTTAAAGTTACATGATAGTGTATTTGTAATCTTTTGTACCCATGTTACATGCCATCAGTTATTGTTTTGTTACATGTCAGTTCCCAGCCAGTTTAAATGTTTCATGTAAATACTTGACATGCAGGAATATGAGTGCAAAGAAATTGGTCATCCATCACGGTGGAAGTTGGGCGGCCAATTGTTACGAGGGTGGTATGACAAAGTGGGTCCATGCAAGAAAGATTTTAAGCAAACGTTGCATATGTATGCTTTGAAGGAGTAATTTGAAGTCCGGATTAGAAGATCTAGCAATGATGTTGTAATTCTTATATTTTGTATTTTAGATTTTATTAAGTAAGATCTAGCAATGATTCAAGTATTTTTAAAGACTGAAGTTACATGCCAGTATTTTTAAAGACTGAAAACAAATTCCAGTAATTTTACATGATGCAAGTTACATGCCAGTGCATTTTGAGGTTACATGCTAGTGCAATTACAAGTTACATGCCAGTGTTCAACAGTTTAAAGACTGAAAACAAATTCCAGTATTTTTACATGATGCAAGTTACATGCTAGTGTATTTTGAAGTTACATGCCAGTGCAATTACAAGTTACATGCCAGTGTTCAACAGTTTAAAGACTGAAAACAAATTCCAGTATTTTTACATGATGCAAGTTACATGCCAGTGCATTTTGAAGTTACATGCCAGTGCAATTACAAGTTACATGCAGTGTTTAACAGTTTAAAGACTGAAAACAAATTCCAGTATTTTTACATGATGCAAGTTACATGCCAGTGCATTTTGAAGTTACATGCCAGTGCAATTACAAGTTACATGCCAGTGTTCAACAGTTTAAAAACTGAAAATAAATTCCAGTATTTTTACATGATGCAAGTTACATGCCAGTGCATTTTGAAGGTACATGCCAGTGCAATTACAAGTTACATGCCAGTGTTCAACAGTTTAAAGAATGAAAACAAATTCCAGTATTTTTACATGATGTAAGTTACATGCCAGTGCATTTTGAAGTTACATGCCAGTGCAATTACAAGTTACATGCCAATGTTCAACAGTTTAAAGACTTAAAACAAATTCCAGTATTTTTACATGCTAAAAGTTACATGTTAGTGCATTTTGAAGTTACATGTCAGTGCAATTTGAAATTACATGCCAATTAAAATTCATTTTCACAGTTGAAAGACATTCCAGTATTATTACATGCTAGAAGTTACATGTTAGTGCATTTTGAAGTTACATGCCAGTGCAATTTGAAGTTACATGTCAGTTACAATTCATTTTCACACTTGAAAGACATTCCAGTATTGTTACATGTTAGAAGTTACATGTTAGTGCATTTTGAAGTTACATGTCAGTGCAATTTGAAGTTACATGCTAGAAGTTATCAAAAACCACAAGTTCATACAAAGTTATTAATCTACCGGTACATTGTTTACAAAAATTTCTAGTGCCATATCATTCATAAACCCAGGGACGTTTTTGGTTCCCTATCCCTAAAAACAACGATAACGCATCAACATCTCGACGTATTGTCAAATGAAGACACCACAACTAAAGCAAAAATTATACGTATATTAGGAACATATGTACAAGGTTAATGTCAACTACAGCAAATAATAATAATAATCAAGTCATTTGGCAATACAAGACCGTGTCTTCTTCACCTCTGTGCCTCGTTTCGAATCTGTTTTCTCTCCACCAGCTCTCATGCTTAGGGTGCACAAGTTTTCTTGGTGGCTCTAGAGGCAGCCGATAGCTTAATCATTGAAGAATTTGTAAGGACTCATATTAGTAGTTCAGCAGTAGTCACCTTTCAAACTATGCGTTAAGCACACCATTAGACCAGCAGCTCCGTTACTAAGCTATACCCAAGTCATCCCAAGCAACCTCGGTCTTATCAGTCCTGGTACCCTGCGGCAACTCAATGTTTAAACCAGACAATAGAACATATACAATTACAGTAAGCGATAAAGATATTGAAAGTGAACAAGAGAAGTTTGCTTGACACTATATCTTTCTCTTAAATCAGAAGCCTAAAACCAAAAGGATAATTTCCAAGAAAATACCATTAAACAAAAATGGAAATTTGACACTGGACACATCCAAAAACAGAAAAAAAAAATGGCGAGTTAGAATGAAAGAAAGAAATGTAAAACCTTGACAGAATAAGTATTACAGAGCAACACCCCAACCACCTAATCTAAAAGACCGCTCAATTATCGAATCTCTAAATAACACAATCCATGCCTTTACTTAGTGGACAATGGTTGTACTTTCTACACGGCTACACTGCATTATTTACAACTTCAATGAGACAATTTTTTTTTTAAACAAAGAAGCTTCATTCAACCAAGAAACAGAGAACAATTGTGTAAGTCACTGTTGGCTAACAAGAACACCCAAGCAGGGAAATTGGCTGCCCAAACACCTGAGCAAATGCTGTTAACAGCATACCTAGCAACAGAATGAGCAACACTGTTGCAAGCTCTTGGAATGAAATCAAACGAAACAATATTAGAAGTTCTTTTCAAAGCCAAAATATCGAAAATGATATTGAAATAGACATTTACACAAACAGTTTATACTCATAAATTAAGTATAAAAATAACCTCATAATTCATATACAAAATCTCACAAATTAAGGCTAAAATCAAAATCAAGAGTTTGCAAAATTACCAGACCTGAGACCAGAGGTGTGCGACGGCGACGGCGACGGCGAGAGGTGGCCAGCAGAGGTGTGTGACAGCGAGATGTGTTCGACGATGAGAGGTG
Organism: Dipteronia sinensis; assembly: GCA_033220585.1. NCBI lineage: Eukaryota > Viridiplantae > Streptophyta > Magnoliopsida > Sapindales > Sapindaceae > Dipteronia > Dipteronia sinensis. The sequence continues at coordinate 69,379,194 of CM065639.1, read as the reverse complement.
CGCGACGGCCAGCAGAAGAGTGAGACGGCGAGAGGTGCGCGACGGCCAGAGGAACGACAGCAGAGGTGAGCGACGGCGAGAGGTGGGCGACAGCAGAAACGACTGCTAAAACAGGAACTACGTCGACAACAGGAACGACAGCGACAACAGTAGGAGCGACGGCGACGGCGAGCGGCAGCTTCTATTCCTCCTCTCTCTTTCTTGATTTTTACTTAGATATTCCTTAACCCTAACAAAAAACAATTGATAGCAATAACTCGTTTTCACCACTATTTAACTTCATTTTTTTTAATTTCAAATTTAACTCTTTTTTTTCAAATTTCAAATTTAGGGGCTTTTATGTCCAAAACGGGTCAAAAGTGACGAAATCAATAAAAAATAAATTTATGGCTAAAAACAATAAACTCATAAATTTTTTGGCTCTTTATGAATTCACCCATTTTTTAAAAGTCTATAAAAGTCTGTATTGAATACCCCATGACTTTTATAGAGTCTTTAAAAGTATACATCGAATACACCCAAACTTTTAATTCTATAAAAGTCATTAAAAGTCTTTTGAAATCCTAATCGAATACACCCCATAAAAGTATATTTAGGTTTAAGAATATCAGATTTAGGGTTAACAATATCCGACTTGGCAAGTTTTTTAATAACTTGGTAATTTTTTATGACGTGGCATTAATTATTGTAGGGTTTTAAAATTATGATTATGTGTCAAAAATTCAGTGGACATGTGTGCCACATCAGGTTTTAAGCTTGAAGTACTGAAGCATCTCTAATTTATGACGTTGCATTGTAGAAATTTGGATATAATATTTGAAACTATTTTACTTTCAAATTTTCATACCGACTCTTATCTCAATCCTTAGATCTAAGGCTATGTTTGGTAGGAGGGAGAGAGGGTAGGAGGGATGGATGAATTAAAGGTGAGAGAGAGTATGAGGATGAAGAGAATAACATAAATCCTTCGTGTTGTTTGGTATTGAAAAGATGGTTGAATGGATGGATTGATATATAATTTATAAATTACTGTATTGCCCTTTAAAAAATTGGAGGTTAATAAAAAATTGGAGGGCATTATTGTAATGTCCCTCCAATTTTTCCTCCCCTCTCTCATCCTCCATAATTGGAGGGATTGGTTTTAGTGGGCCCAAAAGGAGGAGAGCTCCCTCCTCTTCTCCTCTCCCCTCTCTTTTCTCTCCAACCAAACAAGGGATTGAAGCTCTCCTCCCATCCCTCTCCCTCCTACCCTCTCCCTCCCTCCATTTTCCCTCTTACTAAACAAAGTCTAAAAGTTTATTCGACGCAAGACAAGCCTTATCCGCACAGAATCTACATGTAACTTGTAATCAAAAAGATAAAGACAAATATAAACGTATACATATTGCTTAAAGTTAAAATATGAAATGTAAAACTGCAGTTAGTCCGGCATCATTCGATTATTTTGTGGATTTTTTAATTTGAAAGCAATTTCTTATATATGTGTATGTACCAAATAGAAATTAAAAAATGAAATGTTAATGTCAATGACATAAAAAGTAGAAGATTAGTTAAAGGACAGGACCACCAGGGACCGGCACCGGGGCTTTAAATTTGTTTTTCTTTTAATAGTTGAAGTTTATTAAATGAACAATAAGCGGCAGCGGGGCTTTAATTTATTATATATATATAATTTTTTTTTTCATTTTATGGTATCTATCTATCCATTTATATTTTTTGAAGCTTTTGCTATCGGTCATTTGTTCAAGTATTAAACCCGTGCATCTACAAACTGAGCTACGTCTTAAGGGTATATATATATATATATATATATATATATATATATATATATTCTTCATAATTTCAATAAAATGGTTAAAATAATGACATGTTACAAATACCCTTAATTTAAATATTTGAATAAAATAAATGTTATTAAGGGTAGCTAGTTGGAACTATATTTTAGGGTGGGCCAAACCTTTTTTTTTTTCAATAAAAATGGTTACCTAATAGTAAACCTATGTAAATAATTTTACTAGTAAGAAAACTATATTCTAAATTAGGAGAACATAACATAAGGAATATCAATAGATTGTATTGAATGATTTACAATGTTGATTTGGAAAATAGAATTGTACAATGAAAGCATATATAGAGTCGAAAATGATATTTAAAAATTCAGGGTTGCAATTCAATGATTTACTATATTAAGACAATTGTTAGTCGTCTATGATTTGACATAAGAAAATACTTAAACAAATCCACATAAAGGCAACCCGGATTATAAATTTTGTTTTGGGTAAATACATTCACAACCCACGAAGTTTGACATACAAACATATATGGAGTGCAAGTTTGAGTGCAAGTTTGAGTTTATCTAATAAAACCTCCCCTTACAATTGAGACAATCAATTGATCTGCCTTCTTCCAAGAAAAAAAAATCACCATTCACGATCTGACCTATTTCACTAGATTCTTCAAGTTGAGAAGAAACAAACTTAGGTGGACATTAATTTCCAGTATTTAGCACAAAATCTTGTAAATCAAAAGCTTTAATAGCTAATAAAACTTGTGACCTCCAGAAGCTATAGTTGTTACTATATAACTTAATTGAAAGTTTGAAGTTCAGATTAGAAGAGAGTAGAGTAACCTGAGATTTTGGCTGTTGTGAGCTAGATCGCTCATGCTCATCGTGGAGCCAGAACCTCCAACCATGACCGTTAGTCTTTAAGCACTGAGACTAACGGAAAGGTGAAAAAAGGGAAAACAAACACAAAATCTAAGCTAAAAACATAGAGAAAATATGTATTTCATTTCTTGAATAATTATGATTACAACATAGGTGTATATATATCGAGCTTAGAGCGCGTTTTGCTTTTCTAACTGATGACTCTCTAAAATTTGCAGAGACTGAACTATGACCTGGAATAATCCCATAGGGAAACATTTTTCTTTCTGTCCAAGTTTTCCTGATCCGTGCAATTTACGTCGTCACCGGTCTGGGCTGTGGTCTGCGGCCCTCGCCCTGCACCTCGGTAAACGCCTGTGAAGCACCATTCAGAATACTGCGGTTGCTTCTGTTGCGGTCTACATCACTTAACACCTCCGTGATCTTCCACCCCTTGTGCCGCAGCCTACTCACCGTGCTTTTTGCCATGGTCTTCTTCGAGAGAAACCTCTGTGAACTTCCGCAGTTGGCACTGCTGTTTGTGCACTGCGATTCATGCCGCAGTCTTCTTCCTTGGCCGATTCTTCAGGCTTCACAAACCCAACAGTCTCTCCCTCTTGCTAGCTGATGGAAATATCCAATCACATCTGTATATGTATTTAAATTTCACATGATGGAGCATCTATAATTAGAGTCTCTATATGAGATGTAGTCATGGTAAGAGTCTCTAACCACATGATGAACATCATTATAATAATGAGGCAGCGGTACCGCAGCATGATAATAAGGAGGCCAGTCCAACTGCGTCTTGGCCTCATTTTTGTTTTCCTTTTTCTTGTCACCTCCCTCTTTCTTATCACCACCCTCTTTCTTGTCACCGCCACTCATACTGACGCTTTCCAAAAATGCATACCGAAATTTCTTCCTTAGTAGCCTTGTAATTTCTATGGCGTCTATTCCATCTCCTGTAACCTCTATTTGACTCTTATCAGCCCCTTTTAAAGATGCTGATTCCACACCTATATGTCAATAATAAATCCAATTAATTATCTACAAGAAATTTTATGGGTGAGAAATTTTGTCACTAGTGATCAGGACTAGCTTATTGATCAATTGGTTTAATTACCTGAAGCACCAACTGCAATTTTCATGGCAATAGAGCGGCATTTTTGGCTATGCACAGAAACATTGATCACCACCTTTTGCTGCAATCTCAAATATAATCAGGTAAACAGAACATAACACCTAAACTTATTATATAATATATGAACTTTGTCTTAATTATGTGATATATGATCAATATGAGATTTATAACTTTTACATTATGTAATTTTTTTTTTTTTTTTTTTTTGAAACTGCTCAGATTTTATTAAAGACCAGCCAAAAAGCAGGGCTAGTGAGAACAAGAGAAAGGGAACAACGCCCAAAAAGCAAAACCCCAGACAAACAAAAGACCCGCAAAACCCAACAGCAACAGAACAGAGCCACAAGCACTAAGGCAACGCAGACCCTTCTGCAAAGCCAGAAACGGAAGCGAGATCCAAGTCAGATGATACTGTTTAAAATTCATACCTTCATGATGATACTGTTTTGTTGGATGCGATGAAGATCGAAAATGGCTTGAGAATTAGATTAGGAAGACAAGTTTGATATATGTCAAACTGATTTACAGCACAAACCCATATGATATATGTAGTAAGTGTGAGAATGATTTATGATTCTGCTATTGCTGCCAATTTATATATATTGTCTCCTGGAGTATCAGAGTTCGTTGGGAGACAATTTCTAGGCTGGTTCAAAAGGAAAGTTACATCATATCCTTGATTTCGTCAAATGGTCTTGAATCTTGATCATATTCTTGTCTCCTTGCACCCATCGCCAACCAGATGAAGTCAAGATCTTATATGTGATTAAAATTCTCTCAGGCGGTCCGGTTTTCTTTCTTGATAATTTGGAAGAATTAATGAGTTTAATTTCTATACATCCTTAGATTTTTGATGAGTCATATTACATATAAACGTTAGAAGTCAGGACAAAAATAGGGATATTATAAGCTTGACAATGTTTCAGGTTAGATTAAGCCATTGTACCGCATGTTATATAAAATAAATAAATAAAAATAGGAACATTATATATATTGTACGAAAATTGTTAGAGAAACATCTCAAATGACAAATTGTGGTGGTTAACATAGTGGTCAATCTAATGGTCAAGCACAAGCTAATTCAGCTCATTCAGTTAGTTGACAACTAATATCTCAGCAACAAATACCAAATCAGAGCTTTGCTATAATGATAGTCTTTCCAGTTCACAAGTCAAAACAAGCAAGCGTCAAGCATGATGATCAGACGGTAATCATCATGATCATCAACAATAATCCAACGACAGAAAAAATAAGTGTTTTAGGTGGAAAATTTTGTTTCTGTTACAACTAATTTGCCAGGTGGCAATCTTATCAAAAACCTTATCTTTTTCTCCACTTGCAACTTGCAAGAATGTATATATATAATGGGCTCTGGCTCTCAGTGTAAACATGCAAAAATTATAATAATGGAAAGATTCTCTAAAAAGCTTGACTCTTCTTCGATGGAGTCAGCTCTAATTTCTTCATTTCTGTTACTCTGCTTTATATTATTTTCTTCTTCTTAGACTAGCTTCATTTTATCAAAAACCAGCTACTTTTACAAAAATGTAATATAATTAAATATAATTAAGTAAGATAAATTAAATTTAAATTTAAAGAATCGATAATTTGTAACAACATCGTTTTTTTTAACAAATAACAACATTTTTAATTTTTTTTGAAAATGTTTTTTAACAAATAAAAATTTTTAAACCCTGAAATATAACATAAATTTGATATATTTCTTGTCAGATGTAATTTATTATTATTGAATAGTCGATCCAAAATTACAATGTGAATGGTTCAATATAGTACCATGCATGTACGACAAATATGTGAATGTTTATAAGTAATAATTTAATTGGTAAATGAGATCACTAATTGAGATTTTAGTCCAAGTGTTCAAATTCTGGATACAATTAAAAATTGTGTACATAAAGTTAAAAATTTGAAAATGAATGAAAGACGGCCAATAATCCATTTAGTTGGCTTTATTAAGTGAATATTGAAATTGTGTTCAATGCGGGTTACTCTTTATTAAGAAATCATCTATGTAGAGAGAAAATGAGACCGTTTTTAAAAGAGAATAGTAAATGACTATATTCCCCAGAGACTCTCACAGAACCAGATGCATGTTCATGGCCAAAACGAACATAACAATGAGAACCAAATCAGATTTGGAAGATGCCTCTGTGAGGTACACTATCGTTTACATAAAATGACAGAATCATATCTACTGATCAGCCAGTAAAGTAAGTATACCTTTACGAGGGAAGGTTCAAAGGGTAACACCTACCTATCCTATGCAGGTTTCGATCTTTTGAACTTACCAATGTCATCTCTTGTGTCTCCTAGGTCAATTTCATTTATGTGGGGGATTCTTGGAAAATTTGTGATTAAACAAGTGATTTGAGAGCATTACTTCAGTATGATCGGTTCCATAAAAATGGAAGATCAACGTATATTCGAATTCTCCTCTGTGAGAGCATCGAAGTGGTATACTCAAACTCACAAATCGATTAATGGGTGAATGAGAAATTGAGTCTCAAAGTGTGCCCATTGTGTAGGGAAAATAAGAATCCCACATTGGTTGGGTAAAGCACTAATATGTAGTATATAAGTGGATATGTGATAGTTACTTATCAACATATGTAGCATAAAGGCTCTCTCTCGTGTGCAGGGGGGGGGGGGGGGGGGGGGGTGCAAATCATAGACCCCGAACCTTCGGATTACACGACTTGTGTGTTGGCGCGACCTGCTTACACGAATGCCACTCCAATTGGAATGTCACAATGTCGGTTTTTAAAATTTCTTATCACATTTTATTTTCACAAAACTTCTGGTTCAGTTTTCTGCTTTGCGATGCGACATAATTAATTCTTAACCATCCTAGATAGGGTTAATAAAATTTTATTTTGTGGAAATTGGGTCTGTATTCCAGACACTGATTTCAATTATATACCTGTTTTAAATTATTGGAAAATCGGGTCTGGTAACAAACATTGATTTAGAAATCACGTATGATTTCAATTGTGTTATCGGGTCTGATACCAGACATTGATTGTGATTTCAATTGTGAAATATAGAATCAATTTTGATTCACTTATTCGATATTTGATATTCAATATCAGTATTGATTTCGTGATTCTAAAACACTTGTGTTTTGTTTCAGATACTATAGCGGATAAGTCAAACGTGAACTCAAGTGGTCCACTAGAGACTTCAAATCCGAGTGTGGGATTACCCACTTCGGCTGTGAATTCTTTACTTGTAGGCGAAGTGCCTATTGTATTGCTAAGTGTGGCAACAACAACTCCAGTCATCAGTTCTTTCGTGAGGAACATGCCAGATCCGGTGATGGGCCAGTATGTGAGTCAAGGGAATGTTCTGATGGAAAATCCCTATATGAATTCGGTTCCATTACCTATGAACAACATGGAGAAGCCTGATAAGTTCAGTGGACTGAACTTCAAGCGTTGGCAGCAGAAGATGCTGTTTTATTTAACAACGCTAAACCTAGCAAGGTTTTTGACTGAAGAAGCTCCTAAACCTAATAGTGGTGAAAAACGACATGTTCAGGTATGGAATGCTATAGATGCATGGAACCATTTGGATTTTCTATACCGAAACTACATACTGAATGGGCTATCGGATTCGCTGTATAGCGTATATACTTCAAAGAAAACAGCCAAAGAATTGTGGGAGTCGTTAGATCGAAAATACAAAACTGAGGATGCTGGATCCAAAAAGTTTGTTGTGGGCTGGTTTCTTGATTACAAGATGAGGGACTCCAAGACAGTCATGAGTCAAGTCCAAGAGCTTCAGAGGATTTTGTATGAAATTCATGTTGAAGGGATGATCCTGAGTGAAACCTTCCAGGTGGCTACCATTATTGAGAAGTTACCTCATTCATGGATGAAGTTCAAGAACTATCTCAAACACAAGCGAAAGGAGATGGAGATCGAGGATCTCATCGTCAAACTTCGTATTGAAGAAGATCATAGGAAGTATGACAAGAAAGATGTTAGTCTGCCTTAAGCAAAGACTAATGTCATGGAACATGTGCAAAGTTCTAAATCTAAGAAGAACTAGCCCGGGAAAGGTTCCAAATTGGGTCCAAAGGGAAAAGTCTCCAAAAAGCCAAAATTCCAAGGGAAGTGCTTCAACTGTGACAAGCTGGGTCATAAATCTTCTGAGTGCATATTGCCATAGAAGAAGAAAAAGCACGAGGCAAACGTGGTTGCTGGGATTTCAAAGGAGGTCTTAGAGATCAATCTTTCTGCGGTTGTGACAGAAGCAAACTTGGTCGGGTCAAACCCGAGGGAGTGGTGGTTAGATACTGGGGCCACACGCCATATATGCTCTGACGGGGAGATGTTCAATACGTTTGAAGCAGTGGAGAACGAGGAAAAGTTGCATATGGGCAATTCAGCCACATCTGACGTTAATAGACATGGTTAAGTCGTTCTCAAGATGACCTCTGGTATAACCTTGAGCGTGAACAATGTGTTGTATGTACCTGATATCCGTAAGAACTTGGTGTCCGGTTTGTTGCTCAACCAACATGGGTTCAAGATGGTGTTTGAATCAGAAAAAGTTGTTTTAACTAAGTAGGGAACTTATGTGGGTAGAGAATATGTAACTGAAGGGCTTTTTAAGCTTAATGTATATGTTGTCAAAAGAAATATCAATAAAGATCAATCTTCAGTTTATTTGCTTGAGTCTTTCAATTTATGGCATGGTAGACTAAGACACGTTAATTATGATACTTTGCGTAGATTAATTAACTTAAATCATATTCCAACGTTTAATATTGATTCCCAAACATAAGTGTGAAGTTTGCGTTGAAGCAAAACTAACAAGGTCATCATTTCAAACTAGTGAAAGGAAATCTGAACCCCTTGATTTAATTCACAATGATATATGTGATTTAAAATTTGTTCAAACAAGAGGTGGCAACAAATATTTCATCACATTTATCGATGATAGCACTAAATACTGCTATGTATATTTATTGAAAAGCAAAGATGAAGCTATAGAAAAGTTTATTCTCTATAAAACTGAAGTTGAGAATTAACTCAACAAGAAAATTAAGGTACTGAGAAGTGACCAATGTGGTGAGTATGAAGCACTATTTGGTGACTTCTGTGCACAACATGGAATCATTCATCAAACCACTGCACCGTATTCCCCTCAGCAAAACGGAGTTGCTGAACGGAAAAATCGTACCTTGAAAGAAATGATGAATGCAATGTTGCTAATTTCTGGATTGTCTCAGAACATGTGGGGTGAAGCTACATTGTCTAGCAATTATGTTTTAAATATGGTACCCGAAATAAAATAGACAAGACCCCATATAAGCTTTGGAAAGGAAGAAAGCGTTCCTATAAATTTTTACGAATGTGGGGGTGTCTTGCCAAAGTGGCTGTACCTGCACCTAAGAAGGTGAAAATAGGTCTGAAAACTGTTGATTGCATTTTCATTGGATATGCATATAACAATGCTTATCGATTTTTGGTGTATAAGTCTGACATCCATGGTATACACAAAAATACGATAATGGAATCTAGAAATGCATCGTTCTTTGAACATGTATTTCCATTTAAATCCAATGATGAAGCAAGTTCGTCGAAACGAACATGTGCTGACAGTTGTGAGGACCAAGAACAAGAAAATGAAGTCGAGGATGAACCAAGAAGTAGCAAAAGAGCTAGGACAGAAACATCTTTTGGTCTAGATTTTCTGACCTATTTGCTAGAATGTGAACCTTGAACCTTTAAAGAAGCAGTAAGTTCTACAGAAGGACTCTTGTGGAAAGAAGCTATCAAGAGTGAAATTGATTCCATCCTTCAAAATCATACTTGAGAGTTAATGGATCTTCCTCCGGGATGTAAACCGCTAGGGTCCAAATGAGTTTTTAAGAGAAAAATGAAAACAAATGGATCAATTGATAAGTATAAGGCCAGACTTGTAATTAAAGGTTACAATCAACGAGAATGCCTAGATTACTTTGATACGTATGCTCATGTGACGAGAATAACCTCCATTAGGATAATACTTGCAATCGCAGCTTTGTAAAATCTTGAAGTACATCAAATGGATGTGAAAACAACTTTCTTAAATGAAGATATAGATGAAGAGATCTACATGGAACAACTTGAGGGTTTTTCCGCTCCAGGACAAGGAAAGAAAGTCTGTAAATTGGTGAAGTCTTTATACGGTCTAAAGCAAGTACCAAAACAATGGCATAAGAAATTTGACAATGCTATGATGTCAAATAGTTTTAAAATCAACGAATGTGACAAATGTGTTTATGTGAAAGACACAACAAATGGCTATGTCATTGTGTGGCTTTACGTTGATGACATGCTCATTGTTGGTAGTGTTGATAAGATGATCAAATCTACCAAGGATATATTGAAATCAAGGTTTGATATGAAGGATATGAGACCGGCTGATGTAATGTTGGGAATAAAAATCTCAAGAATATCTAACGGACTCATTCTAAGTCAGTCACACTATGTTGACATGATTCTTGAGAAATTCAACAAAAATGATACTGAAATTTCCAGAACGCCAGTATATACAAATCTACACCTATCCAAGAATAGGGGTGAGAGAGTTTCTCAACTATAATATTCTAGAGTGATAGGAAGTCTGATGTACTTAACAAGCTGTACAAGACCAGACATAGCTAATTCAGCCAGCAAATTAAGTAGATACACGAGTAATCCAGGAAACGATCACTGTAAAGGAATAGTAAGAGTACTGAGGTACTTACGATTCACTCTTAATTAAATATTGCACTATACTAGATATCATGCTGTCCTAGAAGGATACACATATGCAAACCAGATATCTGATATGAAAGATTTAAAATCTACTTGTGGGTATGTGTTCACACTAAGAGATGCGGCAGTATCTTGGAAATCCTCCAAACAGACATGTATAGCCAGATCCACCGTGAAATCTGAGTTTATTGCCTTAGATAAATGTGGTGAGAAGGCTGAATGGCTATGCCAATTCTTAGAGGATTTTCCAAGATGGCCAAAGCCTGTGCCAGCGATTTGCATCCACTGTGATAGTCAATCAGCAATTGGAAGAGCACAGAGCAACATGTATAATGGGAAGTCTAGACATATATATCGAAGGCATAATACCATTTGACAACTACTCTCAACTAGAGTTATCTCCATTGACTATGTAAAGTCAAAAGATAACATTGCGGATCCGCTAACTAAAGGGTTAAATAGAGAACTAGTTGAGATATCATTGAGGGGAATAGGACTAAAGCCAATGAAATAAAATTTGATACAATGGACACCCAACCTCGTGCAAATCATGGACCCCGAACCTTCGGATTGGATGACTTGTGTGTGAGCGCGACCTGCGTACATGAATGCCGCTCCGATTGGACTGTCATAGTACAAACGACCTTTTGCTACTACTTAGAATTTATTTTTTCCTAAGTCAATGTTTATATTGATACGGAAAGAATTAATTCAATTTAATTTTCCCTAAATCTAACATGTAATGATAAGGAAATTTCGTTTTGGATTCTAGATACTTATTTGATCACTAAGTAAATAGAATCGGTGATTAATTAGAAATAAATCTCATGGAGATTGACTTTTAATTAATATCCTTTTCATTAAAAACGTAATTGACAAGTATTTCCTAAACAATCCTCTTGATTTCGGTTTTTATTAAAACCCTAATCTATTCATTAGAAGAAACATTCATATTATTCACAGAATACATGATATTGATTGCCTTCTTCTCAGTTCTTCTCTTTTCCAATTCTTGGTAAGTTCGAACTTGATTTGAGTTCGCTGAGAGTGTTTGTGCCCTGCACGATCACTGTTAAACCGTTGTATCCTGAGAGACAATCACCATACACATATGGTGTTACCCGGAGAAATTGTCTTAAGGACACCGTGTGAAACACGGGCCTCGGTTTCCTTAACGTTCTGGTTTGTGTTTATTGTTTTCTGTCCTTTGCAGATTTGTACCAGATTGTTTTTAGTAATCCGACAACAATATTAATTTTTGATTGACCAAAGTAAGTGATTGTGGAAATTAACCTTGACACAGTCAACCTCATTGCTTGTCTAATTTTATTGAGTGTATATATAAATATATATAAGTTTTTCTATTGTCAGTTCGAACTGATATAAGGTATATCAGTTCCTTGCATGTGGACCATTGGATTTAAATGCTTTGACTTGACTGCATGCACTTGTTAGTCAAGTCAAAGCATCTTTTAAATCCAATGGCCCACATGCAAGAAACTGATATTTCTTATATCAGTTCGGAATGACAATAGGAAGACTGATACACACACACACACACACACACACACACACACACACACACACACACACACACACACACACACACACACACACACACAATAAAATATAAACATTGGTGTACCCATACATTGTGTAGAAAATATTGCGATCGAATGTTGGATTACACTTTTTCAAATTACGATCACAATATTTCCTACATGGTGTATGGATACACCAGTGTTCTATAGCCTGACCCTATATATATACATATATATAATATTTCTCCAATTAGGACGGTCCTAACTTTATACTTTCAGGACGTCCAACCACAGCCACACATTAACAGTGGGCCCACAACCCCACAATAATAAATACCCACACCCAATATGAATGTATGGCTGTGGTTGAACGTCATTACCTTATAATTTCAGGATATCTTTACTGGAGATCCACTCTATATATATATATATATATGTCAGGCTATAGAATACCGGTATACCCATACACCATGTAGGAAATATTGTGATCGTAATTTGAAAAAGTATGATCCAACATTCGATCCCAATAGTTTCTACATGATGTATGGGTATACCGGTGTTCTATAGATTGTCTATATGATGTAGCGGAAAATTCAACGCAAACAACAATCGATAGACAGAATGGATAACCGATTCGGATCCGTTGATTCGCGCACGAATACCGGAAGCGAACCCTACTATTAATCTGTTGATCCGCGCATAGATACCAGAATAATAGGCTTCAAATTCGTTGACCCTTGCAAAGGTACCGAAAATGGATAAAAAAAGATACTCTCTCTCAAATTTTTATTAATCATCAAAAACTGAAATCCCTGTTAGGGTACATCATCTTTAAATAGGAAAAATAAAATCCTAAAAGCAAACCTAAAATAACTAGTAAAGTAATTAAATTATCAATTTCCTATAAAAGGGATAATTGAGATAACAATGGAAATTAATAATACTAGAATCCTAAAACATTAAAAACCTATCTAATAAGGAAATAAGATTTGATTTAATAAAATCAAATAGTAAAATAAGTAACTACCTAATTAGATACATAATAAATGGAAATAAAATAATATCTATTAACTATAGAAATATTTTTGAAATCTAAAATCTTCAAGAAAATCTTCAATAATATCTCCTGCATCATTCTCTCCAGGTTGGAGAAAATTCGACCTCGAATTTTGACTGCTTTGAGGAACAAATAAATTGGAGATGTCATTGAATGATGAAACATGGAGACATCGTCGAAATAATCCTCAAAAATTGAGTTTCTCTCATGCTCATTCTGGAACAAATCTTCATTGAAAACCGGTGGCTTATCGAAATTGACGATAACAGGTTCCGTCACATATTCCTCATCGAAAATTGGCGGCTTATCGAAGTCAACGATAACCTGGTCCGACACATAATCGTCATCGAAAAACAATGAATGGTATGAGGAAATTTTGTTTTGGGGATTCATGGGATTTTTTTTTTTGAGAAATATGGAAGGCGAATATCTAATGGAGATAGTAGTTTGTTATGGTTTGTGGATCGATGAGCCTAGCACAACGGTAGACTCGATGGCTCTGATACCAACTGATGTAGCGGAAAATTCAACGCAAACAACAATCGATAGACAGGATGGATAACCGATTCGAATCTGTTGATTCGCGCACGAATACCAGAAACGAACCCAACTATTAATCTGTTGATCCGCGCACAGATACCAGAATAATAGGCTTCAAATTCGTTGACCCTCTCAAAGGTACCGAAAATGGATAAAAGGAGATACTCTCTCTCAAATTTTTATTAATCATCAAAAACTGAAATCCCTGCTAGGGTACATCATCTTTAAATAGGAAAAATAAAATCCTAAAAGAAACCTAAAATACCTAGTAATGCAATTAAATTATCAATTTTCCTATAAAAGGGATAATTGAGATAACAATGGAAATTAATAATACTAGAATCCTAAAACATTAAAAACCTATCTAATAAGGAAATAAGATTTGATTTAATAAAATCAAATCATAAAATAAGTAACTACCTAATTAGATACATAATAAATGGAAATAAAATAATATCTATTAACTATAGAAATATTTTTGAAATCTAAAATCTTCAATAATATCTTCAATAATATCTCCTGCATCATTCTCTCCATGTTGGAGAAAATTCGGCCTCGAATTTTGTTAGCTAAAATTGCATGGATATGTAGTGTCAAAACACAAGATCGTCGACAACGAACTACATATTTCCCAATCTTCGTCATGACGTCCATCCAATCACTCCAATAGATGGAAGTAAATTCATGAATCATCAAATCCTGCAACAAAAGATAAACTGAAGTATTTTTATGGTGATGAACGTGTGACTTGTAAAAACAATCCACAAAATATGAATTGCTCTCATATGGTACTTTCTCATACACATCATCATTTATCGGTGGTTTATCAAAATCGACAAAAACCTCCGCCGATACATATGTATCATCGAAAAACACTGAAGGATAGGAGGCTAAATGTGTTTGAGGGTTCATGGGTTTTTTTTTTTTTTTTTTTTTTTTTTTTGTATAGGGAAAGGTGAATATCTAATGGAGATAGTAGTTTGTTATGGTTTGTGGATCGATGAGCCTAGCACAACGGTAGACTCGATGGCTCTGATACCAACTGATGTAGCGGAAAATTCAATGCAAACAACAATCGATAGACAGAATGGATAACCGATTTGGATCCGTTGATTCGCGCACGAATACCGGAAGCGAAATCTACTATTAATCTATTGATCCGCGCACAGATACCAGAATAATAGGCTTCAAATTCGTTGACCCTCGCAAAGGTACCGAAAATGGATAAAAAGAGATACTCTCTCTCAAATTTTTATTAATCATCAAAAATTGAAACCCCTGTTAGGGTACATCATCTTTAAATAGGAAAAATAAAATCCTAAAAACAAACCTAAAATAACTAGTAAAGTAATAAAATTATTAATTTCCTTATAAAAGGGATAATTGAGATAACAATGGAAATTAAAAATACTAGAATCCTAAAACATTAAAAACCTATCTAATAAGGAAATAAGATTTGATTTAATAAAATCAAATCATAAAATAAGTAACTACCTAATTAGATACATAATAAATGGAAATAAAATAATATCTATTAACTATAGAAATATTTTTGAAATTTAAAATCTTCAAGAATATCTTCAATAATAGCTCCTGCATCACTATATATATATATATATATATATATTAATTATCATGTGAGGGATCCCTTACTTTAATTTTGGTAAAAAAACCTTGATGAAATCACACATATTTTTATAAATTTTGATTTGAATTTTTTTTTTGTGGATGATAAGTTCATTGAAATCTACATAAATATAAAATTTGAAAATTTTTAAAGTACTAGAACTATTTTTTTTAATTTTCCTTTATTTATCCCCTTTTCCAATGCCTTCATATTTAATAAAATCGGGATAAATAGTTCTAGTGCTTGAAAATTCTCAAATTTTATTTATAAGTAGATTTCATTAAACTTATCATCTATAAAAAAATCAGATCAAAATTCATAAAAATCGATATGATTTCATCAAGGTCCTAACCAAAATTAAAGAGATGGATCCCTCACTTGATAATTACTATTTCTCTCTCTATATATGGTAATTATCAAGTGAGGGATCCCTTCTTTTAATTTCGGTAAGGACCTTGATGAAATTGTATCCATTTTTATGAATTTTGATCTGAATTTTTTTTTATGGATGATATATTCAATGAAATCTACCTATGAATAAAATTTGAGAATTTTTCAAGTACTACAACAATTTTTCTTGAATTTTTCTATATTTCGTTCCATTTTCCGATGCCTTCATATTTAACAAAATCGGGATAAATAGTTGTAGTGATTGAAAATTTCTTAAATTTTTTTGATTGGTAGATTTCATTGAACTTATCATTCAAAATAAATTTTGATATGAATTTTTTTGTCTAATGGTAATTTATAGAAATCGATATAATTTTATTTATATCTTTATCGAAATTAAAATAAGGGATCTCTTATAAGTTAACCTGAAGATCGAAAATGGCTTGAGAATTAGATTACGAAGACAAGTATGATATATGTCAAACTGATTTATAGCACTAACACTTAAAATAAATGCAGTAAGTGTGAGAATGATTTATGATTCTGCTATTGCTGCCAATTTATATATATTGTCTCCTGGAGTATCAGAGTTCGTTGGGAGACAAATTTCTAGGCTGGTTCGAAAGGAAAGTTACATCATATCCTTGATTTCATCAAATGGTCTTGAATCTGTTTTTTCTTCTTCTTGAAACTGCATATTTATTAAAGCCAAAAGGCACAGGGGACAGGGGACAGCCCCCCAACACAACAACCAACCAACAGAAAATGCACAAAACAACCGCCACAGGAACAAACAAGCAGCAAAGGCCATGCTAAGCCAAAACAACAACCAGAAACAAAAACCAGGAAAGCAAAACAGAGAACACGAAAACAGAGCAAACCACAAAAGCAAAAGGAAAGAGAACAAAGGGAAGGCACCCGAGATATTATTGTCTCCAACAGGAATTCAATGTCCTATATGTCATTAAATACTCTCAGGCGGTCTGATTTTCTTTCTTGATAATTTGGAAGAATTCATGAGTTTAATTTCTATACATCCTTGGATTTTTGATCAGTCATATTACATATAAACGTTAGAAGTCATGACATAAATAGGGACATTATAATCTTGACAATTTCTGAGGTTCAATTGAGCCGTTGTAGTGCATGTTATATATATATATATATATATATATATAAAATGAAATAAAAATAGTAACATTATATATATTGTATGAAAATGCAATAGAGTAATGCTAGACTTCCCAAATATTTTCCCAAATTTCTTTCTAAATGGTGTTGACATGTGAGGTGTCAACATCTTATAAATCTTGAGATTATGTGGTGAGTAACGTGATGTTGATACCTCACATGTGCCAACACAATTTGGGAAAAAAATTGAGAAAAATTTGGAAAACCTAGCATTACTCAATGCAATATAACTAAGTAAGATAAATTAAATTTAAAGAACCTATCACTTGTAACAATAACAATTGTTAAACCCTGAAATATAACATATATTTGATATATTTCTCGTCAGATGTAATTTATTATTATTGAATAGTCGATCAAAATTTACAGTTTGAATGGTTCAATATACTGTAGTACCATGCATGTACGAAATATATATGCGAATGTTTGTAATTAATACTTTAATTGGTAATTGAGATCACTAATTGAGATTTTAGTCCAAGTGTTCAAATTCTGGATACAATTAAAAATTGTGAACACAAAGTTAAAAATTTGAGCACAAATGAAAGTCAGACAATAATCCACTTAGTTGGCTTTATTCATTGACTATTGATCGAACTTGACTCTCTTAAGTCATACAATATTAATTTTTGATTGACCAAAGCAAGTGATCGTGGAAATTAACTTTTTTTGGGTTAATTGCACAAACATCCTAATTTTGGACTAAATTGCACATATATTCAACTTTTCCTCATTGGACTAATTGTATATATTAATTTTTGATTGACCAAAGCAAGTGATCGTGGAATCGGTCATACTAAGAGCAGGCTTTATTGTTACTAAGAAGAACTATTCTTTAACTCATGCACCATGATTCTTTTGATTTGTTACTTCTAACACTTTTTCACACTATTGACCACTAGATAATGACACGCTTGAGACGGTTCTAAAATATATATGAGTGTGTTTGTTTATCCAAAAGTGTTCGTTCGACGATCGCGTAGCAGTAAGTACGGTTCGTTCCCACAAGGAGGTATGGTACATTTAAGCTAGTTCTATGTCTTAGATAATATATACAATCTATTTACACTAATTACATGCAAGAAAAGTAAAATTGCGGTTGTGGTTGGAAAGCTTCAAAATTGAAATCAACTAACTAATAGCAAGGATTTGAAAATTCAATTAAACTAAATCAAGCAAGGCAATATTAAACTACAATTAAACTACACCAAAACCATTACAACCAAATCAACCTAAATCCAATTAACTAAAACTAAGTTAAACAATCAATTTAACTAAATCAAAGCAAATAAAATCAACTAACAACAAAGCATGTAAATAAGAGCTCAACTAAACTAATACATCAACTAATTATATAGATCAATAATATAAATACAACAAAATCCCAATAAGTACTTAGTTACAAACTTTAATAGAAATCAAAGAGAAAAATTAAGAGAATGAAACAACTTTGAAGGTATTCAAGAATTCCAACTCTATCTTCAACACCAAGAGATCCAAGTGAGCAACAAAGGTGGCTTGGTGAGATAATTGTGTGAAAGAATGTTTGTGTGTTGGATGTAAGGGGAGATTTATTCTAAAAAGCTTTTAGATCTAAGAAAACTATATTGGATGCCTATCTCTACATATATCTTAAGACAAGAAAAGTGGTGTATTTATAGACCGTGAAATTAGGGATGGGAATGGGTGTGAAATGACCACTTTGCCTTTGGCTGAAAATGGGAATTCTGCTAGCTAGGATCAAAATCTATGAGTTTTAACTCGCATTTTGGAGTAGCAGACACCTCTGGAGGACTTCTGCGAGCTGAAGCTGCGAGCTGGAGCCAGCAGAACGAAGCTTGAAGCTCGGTCAACAATGGTGGAAAGGTGGCAGAGAGAAAACAACCGTGTTGGACAGCTGAAATGGGTGGCAAAGTGATCAGAGGGAGTTGCACCGTCAATCTGGGCAGAAAACCCGCCGGTAATTGGTCGGAAATGGCCTAGAACAGGCCGGGTCACGATCGGGTCTGAACTGGGTCGACTGGTGCCAGGTCGGGTCGTCTTTAGGTTGAAGACGAAGATGACGTCACCGTGATGTCATGCTGACGTAAGCAGAAGGGCCCAAAACGCACCGTTTCATTAATTGACGTGGTAGCTGCTTGTGTGTTTGGCTGGATAATTACATTATACACCCCTGATCTCTCTCTCTCCTATTCACAGAGTCTTCTAATATCCCGAATATTGCATTTTCACCCCTGATTTAGGCAGAATTACAACAATGCCCCCGAACTTCCCTATTGACCTGAAATACTCATTTATACTCATTAAAACCTCGGTATTTCCTAAGAAACAAGCATAAAACAATAGGAAATGAGGATTTAAAATAGGTATAAAATAATGATATCAGATAACTCACTTTCCTTGGCTTAAAATTGCCATCTTTGACTTGCAAGACTTGATTCACCACACTTTCGTTTCCATTCTTGAGATTCATCTGACCCTTTTAAGAGCTATGAGCTAACATCGGTTCCCCCAATGTCACTTTCTCCTTAGAACATATACAAGGAAGAAGACCTACATATCACCTTTCTTAGCAACAGCTCTAGTCTTTCCTTTTCAGGCAGAACATCCACTCATCCAGAACAAAACTTTTCTGCAAACCAAGAAAACCTCCAAGCCACCGAAAATCCATCGAATTTTTATCTTCTACAGTCTTGAGCACAAAAAACTTACAGCCTCTATCAACCTTTATCTTATACATACATTATTGATCTTTAGGAACTAAAACAAGGATCTATCCTCGTCCAAGTGAATTATGTGCAAAGTTTCTTCATCAATCATCATTGGTTCACTAACCATCCAACCCACGTTCATAAAAAAAGCTTCATTCCAGCAGCTTAGGGGAACTCCTAGACAGTTTAACAGCACCAACCTAGATTGAGAACACAAAGCTTCAGACCACTTAACCATTGATGAGAAACAATCATCCCACAAATAACGATTCTTGACAAAAGCTTCCTTCACCTCTTCCGATTCGAACATCCACAGAATGCACTTATCTCCGAAGTGAGAGGAGGAGAAAAGCCACCCTTTACTGCGAATCAGATTGTTCACGGTGGTTATATCAGAAAAATTAAGTAAAGTTCCCACTGCACATTTCTGTAGCCACACCAAGTCTTCATTCTGCTCATTCCAATTTATAGACAAAGTTTATTCAGCCCTCCTATCTTCCCTTTTCTCCCCACTATCATGCCTTCCCAACTGTGACCCTTTCACAGTGTCTGCATACGAAAATTCACCAACCATGCCACTTCTATGAATGGAATCCATTATAGTCCCATTTTTTGCTACTCCCTCACTGTTTTCATCCTTATACAATCTTGAATCAAAGCTTTCCTACTATTGCACCCAAAATAGGCAACTTTATAGTAAATTGACCATCCCAAAACCATCATCCCATTCACTCTCTAAGGAATCAAACAGTATAAAAGCAAAAGCCACTACAAGAAAAACTCTTAACGACAACGGGAGATGCCCGTGGTAGATGTGTATCTACCATGGGCACCACGCCCGTTTTAGCTGGGGCAGTGGTGGAAAAGCACTCTTTTTGACCACGGGCGTTGCCCATTGTCGATGCGTTACTTACAATGGACATTGCCCGTGGTAGATTATCCGGTTTAATTTTAAAAAAAAATTGGATTGATTTATTTTTTTTATACAATTTATTTCAAAAAACTCTGATTCCTTCAATTGTCAATCTCTGCAAATTTTGAATGCAAAGTTCCGGTGGCACCAATTTTGTTTCCAATAGAAATTTGATGACATGAGAACTGCAAACAACCAACAAATAGACAAAACAAAACTGAAATCAGAATTTAATTTTTCCTCATAATCTACCACCACTCTCACCTTCCAAAAAATAAATAAAAATTCCTCAAATTTCTGAAAATCTCAACATAAAAAATATCAATATCACAAAATAGGAATATATATGCTTAACCTATCAATTTATCACCAAAACCAAAGCAAAATTTAATTGATTCTTTCACCCAAACAATCAACAAATGAGATTGAATGGGAGCTAAATCAGATATAACAGTATGGTGACATCAAATAATCATTCCGAAAATCAAATAATAATTGATATACTAATAAAAAAAATACACATGAAATTTTTTTTTAAAAAATAACAAATAAAAACAAGGAACTATTGTTTCTAACACTAGATCTATAAATTAAAAACACATTCTACAACAACTAAAAAAAACTTACAAAGATGGAGTAGAATCACATGTGATAGATGTCGAAAGACGAAGACGAGCCTTGGAGGAGTCTTAAAATCAAAAACGAAAACAAAGCTTGAAGACGAACTTGAAGAGTGAAGACGATCTTGAAGTGTGAAGAAGATGAAAGAAAAAGAGAAAAAAGAGATGAAGACGGCGTTGAGGAAGATTGTGGAATTAGTTTTTTTTTTTATATAAATTCATATCAGTTTATCTTCCACGGGCCCTATTTTGCCCGTGGTAATTAATCAATTATCTACAACGGGCATTTGAAAGCCCGTGGTTAAAAAAATTGCGTAATTATCTACCACGAGCATTTAAAAGCCCTTAGTGAAAAGTGATTATCTACCACGGGCATTTAAAAGCCCCTGGTAAATGTTACTTTTCTAACACAGGCCTTTCATGCCCGTGGTAAATGAGCTGTGATGGAAAATATATTTTCTTGTAGTGAGCATTTCGTGCCTCCTCTAGGGAATCAAACATTATTATGGCAAAAGCATTTCTTCGAGGGATGTTTTTAGAAGACACATACACATCTCTAACCCTTCCAAACTATTTGAAAACATCCCAAAAACAATCCACATCAACTTTTGGATTCAAGTTGTCAACAAAGATAGAGAAGAGATTCTCTCCAAAGTCTCTCTTCACAGACATTTCAGAGCCTCTCTCTCTACATTTTTTTAGAAGTTATCTGTTTTTTTCATGTTTTTATTTTATTTTATGAAGCTTATAACCGGTAGTCTACGATCAGGGTTCCAAACTCAACGGTGGCAACTAAGCATGAGCGTTGTGCTTGTTGTGGGACTTAACCCAACACCTTATGGCATGAGCTGACAACAGGCCTGCGTTCTCGAAGGCATCCCTCTCTTTCAAGAGGATTCACGATTTCTTTCTTTTAGTTTGATTAAAAATCAAGTGTAGGTTGTGGAAATAAATCAAACTTACCTTTCTAGTATGATTTGGTCTTTTCTTTTTAGTCAAGTTAGGAGTCATGAATCTAGAGGATTCTAATTTGTTTAATTTTCTATTTATGCAGAGTCAAATGCAGTTATTGTAACTTTTTCATCTTTATCGATAAAAATCATTCTTTTGAACAAAACTCTCTTGTGGATTTGAGAACTACTAGTTTCGCTTTGTTACAAGTGAGTTGATTCAGTTGTATATACAATATGATTTTATTAATTGGACAACTATCTTATTTATACAAAAATTATAGCATATATATGAAAAAACAATAAAATATGACAAAATGCGTGCTTGAGATTGCTGCGAGCATATCTGATCAGTAATTTCTCTCTCCCTCTTGCTTGCCGATCGATCCGTATATCTGATCAGTATCACCAACTGTATGTGAATTTAAATTTCACATGATGGAGCACCCGTATTTAGAGTCTCTACATGATGAGCTATCATAGTAAGAGTCTCTAACCGCATATTGATTATAATAAAGAGGCACCGCAGACTGATAACTAGGCCAGACCAGTCTCCATCTTGGCCTCATTTTCGCCTTCCTCTTTCTTGTCACCGCTGCTCGCCGCAGCACCTACGCTTTCCACAAATGCGTACCGAAATTTCTTCCTTAGAAGCCTTGTAAGTTCAACTGCGTCTATTCCATCTCCTATAACCTCTATTTGATTCTTGTCGTCCCCTTTCAAAGTTGCTGATTCCACACCTATATGTATATATATATATATATGTTAGTATTACATTTAATTATCTATAAGAAATTTTATTGGTTGAAAACTTTTCTCATTGGGGATGAGTATACTAGCTAGCTAATTCAATTGATTTACCTGAAGTACCAACTGCAATTTGCATGGCTCTAGAACGGCATTTTTGGGTATGCACCGGAACACTGATCACAACCTTGTTCTGCAAATTGACAAGTTAAACAAAGATATTTTAGTATTGCCAACAGAAATCAAATATACAATTAATAGTGATTTTAATCATGCACATAAATTACTGGAGATAAATAATACTATATATTGGGTTCAAATATTTTAATTTGAAGTTCATCTTAAATGATGTGACATATGATCAATATGTATTTTTTTTTTTTTAAAAATTCATACCTTCATGATACTGTTTTGTTGGATGTGATGAAGATCGAAGATGAGTCGAGAGTTAGATTACAAAGACAAGTATGATATGTCAAACAAATTTATATAGCACAAACACTTCTTCAGAAGATGTGAATCTAGAGCTATATGAAAGTGTGAGAATGATTTATGAATAATCTGCATCAATTGCTGCCAATTTATACTGCTTCCTGGAGGTCAGTATCAGAGTTCGTTTGGAGACAATTTCTAGGTTGGTTCAAAAGGAAAGTAATCCTTGATTTCATCAAATTGTCTTGATTCTGGATTATATTTGTCTCTCTGTACCCATCGTTCTCCAGAGTAAGTGAATGTCCTATATATGATTAAAATATTCTCACGCGGTCTGATTTTCTTTCTAGAAAATTAATTTGAAAGAATGAGTTTAATTTCTACTGTACCTAATTAGAGTTTTGATGATGAGTCATACTACATAAATACGCATGATCATTGATAATGAATTGAATTGCAATCTTTTACTGGTCAATGTTTGGGTTCTACAATAGCTTTGTTTGGTTTGGATTTATTTATTTATTTTAGATATGATAAGTCAAGATATTGGTTGTCTTTAGTGTATTCTCAGTTTCTAAATTTTATATACAATCTGAACGCCAGACTTTAAGTCTCAATTAGCTCTCAATTTCCAATTCAAGTATTCCTGATATTATAAAAATTTTCACACTATAACATTTGACAAGAAAAATATCAAATCTTTGAAGTATTCATCTTACTTTCTTTCTTCTTTTAAAAATAACAGTTGGGTTGATACTTTTGGCTAATTAATTAAAGTTGTTTTGGAAAATATAAAATTTGGATTGCATTTTTTAAAAATAAATGGACTACACTTAGAAATACAATATAAATATTCACAAGTACGTACACAGTACTAATATCGGACAACTTTACGCTTTAATTTTGGATCGACTATTCCATACTATCATAAATTAAATATATATTTTTTGAAACGGCAATTTATTAACTGTCCAACAGGCAACACACACAACACCAGCAGAAGCACCACACACAACCAGAACCAAAGCCACGACACAAAAGCAAAACAAGGCACAAAGAAACCCCACCCAAGATGCCACAACAACAGCAAACTAAACAGCTCCATAAAAACAACAAACAACAAACAACACAGCTCCAACAGCAGAACGAGTAAACAGAAAACAGAGAAAAACAGAGCCCACAGGAATCCCCATAGGAACCACCACAGAAACCTGCAGAAACTCGCCTAAATCAAATATCAAATATCACCCCACTCCACTGTTAGGGATTTGAATCGATGATCGCGGAAGCGTCATGTCTAATATACGCCCATATCTTATAGCAATAAATAACATCTATAGTAGAAAAATCAATGAGAGAAAATAAACCAATCACAACACAAGATATACGTGGAAAACCCAAATTGGGTAAAAAACCAAGGGCCGTTAGGACGACAGAGAAAGTTCCACTATATGATAAATTATTACAACCATATACTCCATGATTCTCTCTCACACCTCAACCCCAAACCACTCTCACAATGCTCACAAGATCCTCATCAATAACCCCTAATATCCCCTAGGTCTCCCTTGAATATCACCCACGGATCTCATACTTGATCCATTGATATTCCCTTGGATCCCTCCCCGGATATTTCTTTGGGTCTATCACCCGGATCTCACCACTCTCTGATGTTACATGGTGTTCTTTTGACTCCATACAAAATAACCTAATTACAAGGTCTATTTATACTAGCTATAAGGAGTTTAAGAGAAAAGGAAATTCTACTCCTAAACATACAAGAATTACTTGTTTCACATAAATACTATTTCCTATTTATGACAAGTCTTCTTGTAAAGAGTATTCCTTTTCCTTCAAGCACAAGAACTTCCCAAAAGAATTACTTTCCTTTTTCGCTGAAGATTTCCTTTTGCATGCATGCTTATGATTGACTACGATTCGGGTCACGGCTGTGCACCCACTTCCTAAACCGTTACAAGTCACCTGGAATGAACCGCGTTTCCTTCCGGAATCCGATTCTTCAGTTCTTCTTTGGTCTTCAAATCTCCCTCAAACACCATATCCAACTTCCAAACGTTATCCCACGTCTCCAGGAAGTTTTACATCAGTTGAGTCTTGTTTGGTTAATATCGGGTTCACTTGAGAATACGAGCCAAAACCTAACATCCACGAAATCACCACTCATACTCGAACCCATCTTATTCAAGCTATCCGCAAAGGAGTTAAAAGCTCTTGAATCATACACAACCTCCACACCTCCCAAAGAACTCAAGCTAGCTCGAATGTCATAAATAGAGTTAACTTGATCAATATTCCTGAAATCACCACCATTCACCCACAAAACAGCTACCTTCGAATGGCTAACAATAGTAATGTTCCTGTCTCTTAGGTTCATATTGAACTGGCAAAGCTCAACTGCTCTTTTTACTGCCAAAAGTTCTGCTGCGTTAGAGTCAAGAATTCCCATGTGAAAGGAAAATAAACACAACACCTTCCCATTAGAATCCCTCAACACTCCTCCTATACCGACCGACCCTAGCTTTCCTTTAACGAAGCCGTGGCGGGATCCAATCCATGATTTTGTTCCTTTTCACCTTCTGAGTCTCAACACAAAGATCCTTAACATTAAGTAATAACTATTGAACCGAATCCTAGGACCTATTTCCCAAATACTTGAACCACATAACAATCCAGAATTTAACCAAATCAGCAGCCTTCTCAACAATCGGCTCCTTTTCCTTAAAAACAAGCTAATTCCTAGTCTCCCAGATGGTTCACACAACTGCGAAGAAACAAGAGTTCCACACTCTCTCATGCTCGAACGTAGGACACAGACCCGACCAACCTTCCAGTTAATCCTTCACAGTATTATTCATGCAGCAATATAAACCCCACCAATTCATGCACTCCAGCCATAAGGAGTTCGTCCATGGACAGTGTAAAAAAAGTGATCAATGGATTCAGTGACCCTTCTACACAACGGACATTCCAGACTTGAAATGTGGTCCATGCCATACCTAGCTAACATTTCTCTTACTAACACCCTCCCTCTCCACAACTGCAACAGAAAAAACTCCAACTTGGGAGGGCATATGCGTTTCCAGATAACCATAAGATCTGATTCTGGGGCAGTTAAGTAATCTTCAAGGGTTCTCCGAAAGGATCCAACTGTGAAGATGCCATTAGAATTTGCCATCCACGTGACAGCATCTGAACACTATCTACGTATGGTTATACAATTAAGAAAAGTTGTAAACACCCTCCATTGATCTTGTTCCTAATCGAAAATAGGTTTTCTTGTCGGAATGTTCTAGACCCACCTCAATCCAACCCTGTTGCCAAACTCCCTTACAACACCTTCTTTTGAAGCAGCCAACACATAACATCTAGGAAATGCTTCCCTCAATGACCTTTTATCCATACAAAGCTTGGTCCAGAACTTAAGTCTGTCTCCACAGCCAATTACTTTTGAAAAAAGCATTACTAATCACAACAGCTGATTTAAAACCTGCCTTCAACATACTGTTAATGGATTTTACAAAAAATGAGGACTTTTGTTGGGCTTGCCATTCCCAGAACAGAGAAGTCTCATCTATGCCATATTTTGAACACAGTACTCTCCTCTATAACAACTTATTTTCTCTACCAAACCTCTATATCCACTTCGCAAGCATGGCTTTATTTTTGTCAAGAATTCTTCCAATGCTAAGGCCTCATCTACCCTTTATTTTACAGACATCAACCCATCACAACGTGGAGCTTTCTTTTGCTATCGCCATCTCCCTATAGAAAAATTCTTTGAAGCCTCTCAATCCTCTAGGCCACTCCACTAGGGATTTTGAAAACGAAAAGAAAATAAATGGGAATACTAGCAATGACTGCTTTAATTAACACTAACCTGCCCCCTTTTGACAAAAACCTCATCTTCCATAGAGCCAATCGCTTCTCAATTTTGCACACTAGTTGATCCCAAAAGGCCTTAGACCCCGATCTACCTCCCAAAGGAAATCCAAGAAAGGGAATTGGCATGGATGCTTTATTGCATTTGAAAGTCGTGGCCTAACAAACCGAGTCATTCACCTTTCCACTTCCCACCAGCACCACACAAGATTTATGAAAATTAATTTTTAAACCGAACACTAACTCAAAACACCGAAGAATCCTCTTTGCATTAAGGATAAATTCCATCTTAGGTTTAATAAATAGGATTATATCATTCGCAAACTGGAGGTGAGAAATGTGAACTTTATTCTCTCCAAAGCTTTCACCTTTAATGAGGTTCAAGTTCACTGTTTTAAGGAGTAAACAATTAAGACCTTCCACAACAATACTGAAAAGAAAGGGTGATAGTGGATCCCTTTGCCTCAGTCCTCTCTGAACCCCAAACTAGGGAGTAGGTCTACCATTAACCAAAACAGACAACATCGGAGACGAAATGCATTCTTTTATCCACAACCTCTATTTAACCCCAAACCCCAAACCCCATTTCTTTCATCATTGAATCCAGAAAACCATGGTCCACACTATCGTCGGCCTTTTCAAAATCTAACTTCATAATCAATCCCCCATCCTTATCCTTCTTCCACTTATGAATAATCTCTTCTGCAATTATAAGGCTATCAGAGCTTTGACGATTTCTAACAAATGCCATATAGGATTCACCAATGATAGAGTTAATACTCTTCCTTAATCTATTCGATAGAACCTTAGCAAGGATCTTACACATCGAACTGACCAGACTAATAGGTCTTAAATCCTTCATAGTAAGTAGGTTGCCAACTTTAGGAATGAGAGCTACGAAAGCTCTATTAAGATCCCAAACCATCGACCCATCCTTATGGAACTCATTCATGAAGTTCATGAAATCCTTTTGAATCGCCCCTCAATGAGCCTTGACAAAATTCAAATTTATCCCATCCGGACCCCGCGCCTTATTGCCTTCGTAATGGGATAATGCTAACCAAACCTCCTATTGTGTGAACTTCTCTTCTAACGATCGACTTTCCATCTCCGTCAACTGATTGAATCTCATCCCTAACATCCTTGGCCTTTGCCAAGTCTCCTTTTGATAATGTTTCTCAAAGAAACTGAAGATACTCCTTCTGAAAGCGTTAGGTTCCGAAACCCAGCCCCCTGAAAGGACACCTCTCCAATAAAATTTCTACTTCTTCGACCGTTAGCCATACTGTGGAAAAAATTGGTGTTGTTATCGCCCTCCAATAACCAGTTTATTCTTGAATTTTGTCTCCATGTTTGCTCCTCCCTTCGAAGAATTTTCCATAACTCCGCAACTAACTTAATACGATCTTGTCTAAGCAAATTGGACCATCCTCCAACTGCCGCCTTTTTGTCAATAAGCTCTAATTCAGCTTCCACATCTGATGGCTGAACCAAATTCCTCTTGCTAGTCTTAACCCACTTCATCAAATTCAATTTCATTGCCTTCACCTTAGAAAACAGCACAAAGCCTTTTATGCCTGAAACCTCACAATTCGACCACCCTTTAATAGCATCTTTCATCATTTCTTTTTCCCCTAGCCACCAATTTAGGAAACGAAAGGGGAAAGGCCCTTAGTCCACTGTTGAGTCTCCTAATGTAATCGGATTATGATCCGAGAGACTTCGGGGGAGCCCTCTTTGGATCAAATTGGGAAACCACAATATAATAATTGGAGAAATAAGAAACTGATCCAGCATCCCCCAAGCTTCTTTTTCCCTATTATTGGACCAAGTGAACGATGACCCATGCATCTGACTATCAACAATGTTGGCTTGTGATACCTGATATTCTATCTTTAGGGAATTACAGATCCCAAAAAGATATTTATTAAAAGTCATACGCAATGTGCTCTATAGATATGAAAACTAGCAAATCGGCAAGCGAGGGTATTGTTCCACATGGAGGTGGGATTCATCGATCGTTTCTAGTTCTAGCTATACAACACGCCGAGCGAACTCATGTGTTGCGTGTGCAAAAAAGTAAATGATAATATAACTAAATAAATTACATAGATAATATATACATGGATAGGATGGAATAGAGAGATGCATGAAATATGGATACTCTAGGGAAATGACTCAACTGTGACAATCCTTCTAATTAAGCACTAGACTCATCTAGTCCCTCAAATGTGCAAGTATGTGTTATAGGCTCGTGTCCCATTAATTTATCTCTAATCTCTCTCAATGTCTTAGAGATCACATCCACACAAATCATGGATTCATTAAGTGTCGTGGCACACACAAAAGATCCATGTACGCCAGCCTAGTGATCCTCTCACTTTCTTGATCAAATACATAAGACATTTAGTTGGGCATGTAATGCGCAACATTAGTGGGCCATACTACAGCCAATAGTTCATCCACGAGGCTAACCAAATACGGGATGACAACCAAGTGAAAGCATTAAGAATACGAGATACCTATACAACATGTATGTTATATGCTCGTGTCCCCTTAATTAATCTCAACTCTCTCTCAAGCGCATAGAGATTGGATCTATACATATGCATGAATCCATTAAGTTCTATGGGACACATACTCGAGCTCTACACGCCAGCCTAGTTATCTCACAACTTTCTGGTCAAATGTAGATGATACCACGCTGAGCATGTTAATGCGAACCCCATGATATATAACACAACCTAAATATCATTCACAAGGTGGCTAACCGAGTGAAAGCATTAAGCACACCAAATATCCATATTACTACACAAGCACAAGAGGATTTCAGTGGTCTTTACTACTAAGTCAAGGATTCGGTTTTATCAATCTCCATAGGATGACTAAAATGGAAAACAGGTTTACCAACAACTACATGCAACCAATTGATTATTATATCATTAAAACCATTCAATATAAGTTAAGGGTTCATCCTCTTGATTAAGGAATACACCAAAATCAATTCATCACCCAATCCGGCCAAGGATATGCAAATGTGTCTTTAAATTACCCATTAAGCATAAGAATGTGAACCAATGCCAATTTAGCATATAAATGCATCAACCAAGCTTCTCCCACTCTCTAGAGCTAAAACTCATTTTCTTTAATCATTCAAACATAGTATTTTGAGTCATCCATTAATCAATCAACAATCATGGGAAGCTAAATTACACTACTCTTAAATTAAATTACTTTACTCCTAATCCCATTCATGGACACATATCAATTTATCTCTCCACACACATGAATATCACAATAAGAGAATTCATTCATGCATAAATTAAGAGTAGAACAAAACCCAAACAAATTTAAGAACAATCATACATATATTGAAATAAGTGTAGGTTTACAATATTCCCAAATTGGTGATTACATCAAAGAAAACAAGTTATACAAAAAGAAATGAGTTTAAAGGAGACAACCCTTGAAGAAAACTCCTCCAAGCCCTCATTGAATTCCTAGCTCGTTTTTGGTCCTAAGACCACTTCTTTCTTCTTGTAAACTACTCTAAGATGGTGGAAGATGTCTAAAATGAGGTGGTGTAGGTGTATGGTGAGCTCCCATGGAGGAAAATCCTCCATGCGAGCTAGTCTTTCACTTATTGGTGAAGAAGATGAAGAAAAGATAAGAAAATGTAAGAGAGAAGAGCAGTGGCGTGAAATAGGAGAAGAGAAGTCTGTGGAAAAGTGGAGAAAATGAGGGTATATATAGTGCTTGGAAGTTAAGGTATAAAATGGGGTGTGAAAAGACAAGAATGCCCATCAAAAGTAGGTTGAAAATTGGCTGAAAACAGGCCTTTCCGTGGGATGGTCCGTTTGGTCATCTCGCGGAGGTTTTTCCTGAGGAAAAGGCTGCCCAAAACTCCATTGGATAATTCATCAAGAATTTCCATGGGTTTATCCAATGGATTACAGTTCCAACTTCACGCACCGTTACGAAAACGACCATAACTTCCTCCAGAAACCTCAGAATTGCTATTTGTAAAAACAATTGAAAAGTAGACATCCAGGGCTTTCCAAAAATAGGTAATGGGAAGCATAGTTCGATCGAAAGAGAGAGATATCGCTCTCCAAAGTTGAGTGTACTGCACAAGCAATTCCAATTTCAGCCATTCTAACTCCAAAACTCTTCAATTTAGCTCAACACCTTATTTAAAGGGATATAACCTACACAATGCTCACAAAAAATATTATATAGCACAATATGCTCGAAAACGAAAGCAAACGATAGGAAATGGGGACCTCAAGGTGTATTTTACGATGTTATCAGCTTGAGCTAAGAAATTACCAAACCTTCTAATCGACCCCAAGTCGCAGCTCACACCGACTCTCTCCGATGGATCGAGGACAGTATTAAAATCACCTCCCACACACCACATGTCCTTAAAGGTTTGCTGAGAACTTATAATAATGTCCCACAACTCTCTCCTATCACTTTCCAAACAAGCAGCATAAACATTGCAGAAAACAATATTCTTTTTAATCCCCTTTAACACCGCAGCTAGGATTATACACCATTTATTGGAAATGCAAGAATCCACCATAAAAAAGTCTTCAATCCAAAAAGAAATCAAACCCCCTGAAGCCCCCTCCGCATCAACACCCACACCTCTAGTGAGCAACGACCCCCCAAGAGCGTTAATCACTTTCCTATCAAACACTTTCAATTTGGACTCTTGAATAAAAAAACAACCCAGGTTTTACTCTACTAACAAAACTTCTAACCATCCGTATTTTCTCACCCTTACCAAGACCTCTAACATTCCATGAGAGCACTAACATATAAAACAATTCAAACCCTTTACAAAATAGAAAAAGGAAGAAAAATTATCTGCCATTTTCTCGTCCAACCTCTCTTCATCCTCCTTCTCTCTTCGAGCAATCACTTCGCCTATCTCTGCTTTCTTGCCATTAAAATCAAATCCCAACGCCGCTCCAACCTCAATCACCATGGCAACTTCATTCTCTAAATTTCATCTAGAAACTAAGACTTCTTTCACTGGCACTCTCCCACAACATCTACACTGTTCACTTCCTCTGCTGTCCCAGGTTCTTTATTATTCTTATCTCTATCCCCTGTATTCTCGTCTGAATTGAAAATAAAGCCTAAGGCCACCCCTTTCTCAATGACTTTTACAATTTCCTCCTCTAAGTTCCAGTACAACTTTCTTCTATTAACGCCTTCAGTTTTCTTACCTTGAGTATTGATATTCACCTTCTTAAAAGGATCAACTCCTCTACTTGTCTTATCACGATTCTGAAGAAATAATCCATTGCTTCTCACCATATCATTGGAGGTACATTCCAAGGCTTCAAGCTCCACCGAAATTAGAACAGCCACCAAGTCCTTGCCCATAATTACATCTCCCTCAGGGCCCCTAAATGGTAACTGCACAAGTCCTCCTAAAGGTAGACTTAAGACCCCTCCCTTTTGTTTAGATAAAGGCCTAAAAAAATTGTTATTGTGATTCACATAAATATGCCTTGGAACTTTGTCAGAATCGCACAAAGCCCTATTGTTCCAATATGTATTGTCTTCAATGGGACAATCATCAGAAGACAGCTCTTAAGGCTTTTATGGGCTTGAATGAGTTTTCAACAGCTCATCATGAAAACAATGCTCATCCCGATTCTCATCTATCCCCAAAGATTTAAAATTGGAACATTCACCCATTAACTTTCCATAATCCCACAATTAACCATCTTCCTTTGAATCATCCGAGGAAGAAGTACTGCTGACATCCCAGCCTGACATCTCTATTTGTTTCCAATACTAGGTTCCCATTCAGACATTTATGATGGGATGGCCTTCTCTTAGTTTCTCTCACACAGAGCCTTTTTCCCATTATCCAAAATCTTTTCAATAGGTTGGCAACCCACTTTTTGCACAGACTTAGGCTTATAAAGGTCCCCTTTGTCTCTTTTCATAGACCATTCCCTGACATCTTTCCTACTCTTTACCTTAACCCACTCGCTACTACTTTTTTCCATCTTGTCACTCGCCTCGATCTCTCCATTTTTGGAAAGAGTTCCAGGAGCTCCTCTAAGCACTCCATTTTAATCCCTCAGTACTTCTGGTAAAAAGATTTTCCCCTCTTCAACTGTTTCAAAATTCAAATTTAAGTAGTCTACCATCCAAACAAAGTCAACCGGAGCCACCTCTTTACAAAACGTGGAAAGACAAAGATCCTTCAGTACCTTAACCTTCCTATGACAGGGTCGATCTTCAGACATTACAGTGAGCATCTTATATCTATCCTATCTTTTTCTAAGAACATAATCACTTTCAATGAGAAGCACATCTCCTAGAACACTTCCCAGCTTTTTAAAAATGCCTCATTCCAGTGGCTTAATGGAACCCATGACATTGTAACCCAAACCGGGCTAGCTTGGGGCTGTAGTTTTTCAGACCATCTCTTCATAGAAACAAACGTATCATCCTAGAAAAAGTTGTTCATAATGAATCCTACTCTGTCCAGTTCAGTTTCAAAGCACCACAACACCGATTTACCACCAAATACTTCGACGAAAAACTGAAACCTCTTGTTAACTTTTGAGACACTGGAAAACTTCTTTAACTCCCCCACTGCGCATCTATCTAGCCATTTGCTCTTAACGAGGCTTTTACCCAGGTCCAATGATACACTATCTTCCTTCTCTTCTTTCTTCATAACCCCAACCTTTCCCTGATTCTCGTATACCACATCTACGAAAGATCGCCTTCCCCAGAAGTTCTCCTGTAAATTGTTCGCACTCCTTACTTGTTCTTCTCTAACCCTTTCTCCTACTTCTTTCTTCTCCACTACTCTTGATCCTCTTGGCTGATGTAGGACAATTGGCTTTGGACTTTGAAGAAGAGATGGATAGAAAATTGTCCAAAAGAGGTGTTTCAAAGAAACGGGCATAACTTTTCGCTCGGTTGTCAGATTTCCTATTATAATATGTTTTCGGAAAGGGTTTTCAGAGATCCATAGCGGGTCAACCTGGGCTTGCCCGGTTGATGTCATTTACTCCCTCAACGGAACTGTTTAAGTTAGGTTATCGGGCATCCGAAGATTTTTATGTTTTTATTTGTTTTCCGTTTTTTTTAATTTAGATGATGATATTTTAGTCTTTTCTGTTTTTAGGGTTTTCTGAGCCTATTTAAGGCTTTTGTTATTAGTTTCGAGGTATTCAATAAATTTTACAAGTTGGTTTCAGTTTCTTTTTCTGGTGGATTCCAGTTTATCTTCTGTTAGGGTTACGCTTGTGATCCTAGAACTTCCGTTCTGCGTCAATTGGTATCAGAGCAGAGGGATTTGCCTTGTGCGATGGCCAACAACGAAGCCGGAAGAGTTAACCCTGACGACGCTGGTCGAAGGGATACCGATTTATGGGCAGCGATTGACGAACAACGACAATCGATGGCGAGGCTGGAGACCATGATGCAGCAACTGATGGCGCAGCAGCCTAATCCCAACGCCCCTGCCCCTGCCCCTGCCAACAGAGAAGGAGTCGAAGGAGTTGCCCTTGGCCGTCCTGGAGGTAGACGACCGCCTAGAGCGGCGAGACATGAGCAGTTCGAAGAATGGAGCGATAACGATTCTGAAGACGATTTCGTGGGTTACCAAGGAGATCATTGATTGAACCCAAATCAACCTGGTTATCGGATCCGTGCAGACATACCACTGTTCCATGGAAAGTTACAGATTGAAGAGTTCTTGGACTGGATTTCGGAGGTTGAGAGATTCTTCAAGTTTGCTGAGGTAACAGAAGAACGTCAAGTCAAATTGGTAGCGTACAAGTTGAGAAGCGGGGTTGCTGTTTGGTGGGAGAAATTACAGATGGATAGACGGGGACAAGGCAAAGTTCCTATACGATCTTGGAGGCGAATGAAACAACTTATGATGAGCAGGTTTTTACCTCCTGACTATGAACAATTTATTTTTCAGAGTTATCAGAATTGTGTTCAGGGTAGCAAAACCGTTGCGGATTATACTGAGGAGTGGTCCAGACTTTCAGTTCGTAACAACCTCAATGAGACAGAAGGACAACAGGTTTCGAGATATTTGGGGGGGTTTAAAGTCGACCATTCGAGACAAAATTGGGTTGCAAGTCGTGTGGACAGTAGATGAGGCGCACAACATGGCCTTGAAAGCGGAGTTAATGGAAAAACCACCCAATCGTTTTTCTCATTACAAGAAGGACATGGGTGAATCATCCAACACAGCCGCGAACATGAGTAGATTTTCACCAAGTGATGGACAGGGTCAGGTTAAAAATACTGCAGATCAAAGGGGTTTGGGTCCAAGTAACAATTTTGGCGGGTCATGATCAACTGTAGCAGCAGCAATTGGTACAAAAAAAACCTCATGAGGAGCGCCAAATCCATACAGTAGACCAGGCGGTATGAAGTGTTACAGGTGCGGCCAACTTGGCCACCATTCCAATGAATGCCCAGCCAGAAAACCAGTGAATTTCGTAGATGCTGAAGAAGAAGAAGAACAGAATTTTGAAGATGAGAGAAACATGGACGAGTTCTTGGAAGGTGCAGAAATTGCGAAGGAACAAGGGGAGCCGGTAAACTGTGTGATTCAGCGAGTCATGTGTGCAACAAAATTGGAGGGTTTATCGCAACGAAACAGTATTTTCAAGACTTGTTGCAGTGTGCAAGGAAAGGTTTGTGATGTGATTGTCGATAGCGGGAGTTGTGAGAATTTTGTGTCCAGAAAATTGGTAGAACATCTGAATCTGCGTACAGAGAAACATCCCAAGCCTTATGCAATTGGGTGGATTCAAAAGGGACCCAATGCGAACGTGACAGAGTTGTGCAAAGTTCCAATTTCGATTGGGCAATACTACCAGGAAGATGTGGCATGTGATGTAGTCGACATGGATGCTGGTCACTTATTACTGGGACGTCCTTGGCAGTTTGATGTGGACATAACCTACAGAGGACGTGACAATGTTTGTGTTTTCAATTGGGGTGGCAGGAGAATTGCGATGGTTCCGAAACGGAGTTCAGTAGGGAGTTTAACTAAATCCACTGTAAATGAGCAGTCTTTGGTCACTTTAATCACGTCTGTAACTGATTTAGAAGCTGAGATTAAGGAGGCACAAGAGGTACATGTTGTAGTGGTGCGGGCTTTGGTGACAGAAGGCAGAGAAGAGCAAAGAATTGTAGTGCCCGAGAAGGTGCATACCCTACTTACTGAATTTAGTGATTTGGTGACAGAAGACTTACCGGATGACCTTCCCCTGTTGAGAGATATTCAGCACCAGATTGATTTAGTTCCGGAGCAAGCTTACCGAATTTACCACACTATCGGATGAGTCCCAAGGAGAATCAGATTTTACAGGAAAAAGTGGAGGAATTAATGAAGAAGGGATTCATTCGAGAGAGCATGAGTCCATGCGCTATTCCCACATTACTTGTTCCGAAGAAAGATGACAGTTGGAGGATGTGCGTGGATAGTCACGTGATTAACAAGATAACTGTCAGGTACAGCTTTCCTATTCCGAGATTGGATGACATGCTAGATATGTTGGAGGGGTCGAAATTATTCTCCAAAATCGACCTGAGGAGCGGGTATCATCAGATTCGGGTCAAATCTGGGGATGAATGGAAGACAGCTTTCAAAACTAAGGATGGGCTGTATGAGTGGTTGGTGATGCCTTTCGGACTGTCCAATGCACCGAGCACTTTCATGCGGCTTATGAACCAGGTATTGCGGCCTTTCATTGGAAAATATGTAGTCGTTTATTTCGACGATATATTGATTTACAGCCGTAATGAGGAAGACCACATGGAGCATCTGCGAGCTGTGTTAGAGGTATTGTTAAACAACAAATTGTTTATCAACTTTAAAAAATACAGTTGGATGACAGCGCGGTTACTATTCCTTGGATATGTGGTCAGTTCGGACGGAATTTTGGTGGATGAAGAAAAGATTAAAGCCATTCGTGATTGGCCTACACCGAAGACAGATGGAGAGGTGAGGAGTTTTCATGGGTTGGCGACGTTTTACCGTCGATTTGTGAGTGATTTTAGTAGTATTGTGGCCCCTATTACAGAGTGTCTGAAAAAAAGGAAAGTTTCAGTGGAGTGAGGCAGCCGAAACAGCCTTCGCAGTCATCAAAGAAAAACTGTGCACCACTCCTGTTCTTGCTCTACCCAGTTTTGAGAAGTTATTCGAAGTGGAATGTGACGCTAGTGGAGTCGGGATTGGAGCAGTGTTGTCACAAGAGAAGAAACCAGTGGCATTTTTTAGTGAAAAGCTGAGTGATGCGCGGCGAAAATGGAGTACCTATGATCAGGAATTCTATGCAATTATTCGTGCTCTAAAGAATTGGGAGCATTATCTAATTCAGCGCGAGTTTATTCTTTACACTGATCATCAAGCTCTGAAGTACTTGAACAGCCAGAGAAGCTTAAGTAATATGCATGCTCGGTGGGCAACTTACTTGCAGAAGTTTCCGTTTGTTTTGAAGCACAAGTCTGGGATGTTAAATAAGGTGGCTGACGCGCTGAGTCGGCGTGCAGGCTTATTGGTGACTATGCAGCAATAGATTATTGGGTTTGAGTTTCTGAAAGAATTGTATCATGATGATGAGGACTTTGGAGAGATATGGGGAAAGTGTGTTCTGAAACAGACTGACGGGGAGTTTCATATGACCGAGGGCTATTTGTTCTGTGGCAATCAGTTATGCATCCCGCGGAGCTCTCTGAGAGAGAAACTGATTCGAGAGTTGCATGGTGGTGGTTTTGGTGGTCACTTGGGACTTGACAAAACTATTAGTGGGGTGTCCGAACGTTATTACTGGCCGCAGTTGAAACGCGATGTCGGTAACTATGTTCGCAAGTGTTACGTCTGTCAAACTTCTAAAGGACAGGCTCAAAATACGGGATTATACATGCCACTACCTGTTCCGAATGCCATATGGGAGGATTTAGCAATGGACTTCGTTTGGGCCTTCCACGAACTCAGCGTGGGGTAGATTCTGTGTTTGTTGTGGTTGACAGGTTCTCAAAAATGGGGCATTTTATACCTTGTCGGAAGACATCTGATGCATCACATGTGGCTCAGTTGTTCTTTCTTGAGGTAGTTCGTTTACATGGTGTACCCCAGTCAATCACATCTGATAGGGACTCGAAATTTCTTAGCCATTTTTGGGTGACATTGTGGCGACGGATGGATACCACTCTGAAGTTCAGTAGCACTGCGCATCCACAAACTGACGGACAGACAGAGAATCTAAACCGAACACTGGGGAATTTAATTCGGAGTATCTGTGGGGATAAGCCAAAACAGTGGGACGTGGCTCTGGCACAAGCTGAGTTTGCATATAACAATGCTGTTCATACTGCTACGGGTAAGTCTCCATTCGCTTTGGTGTATCGACAATCTCCTAAGCACGCGTTGGATCTGGCAAAGCTTCCCAAGGTCACTGGTATGAGTGTTGCTGCTGAGACTATGGCTGAGCAGGTTCGTGATGTTCAGGCTGAAGTGAAGGCACAGTTAGAGGAGAAGAATGCAAAGTATAAGGCTGCAGCAGATGTTAAAAGGCGTGAGAAGTTGTTTGCTGAGGGAGACCAGGTTATGGTGTTTTTCCGTAAGGAGAGGTTCCCGATTGGTACCTATAATAAGTTGAAGCCAAGGAAGTATGGACCGTACAAGGTGGTCAAGAAGATCAACAATAATGCCTATGTGATCGACTTGCCTACTGATATGAACATTTCCCGAACTTTCAACGTAGTTGACCTTTATGAGTTTTGTGATGATGTTCCGCTCTATCCAGATTATAACTCGAGGTCGAGTTCTTCACAGGTGGGAGAGACTGATGTAGGACAATTGGCTTTGGACTTTGAAGAAGAGATGGATAGAAAATTGTCCAAAAAGGTGTTTCAAAGAAACAGGCATAACTTTTCGTTCGGTTGTCAGATTTCCTATTATAATATGTTTTCGGAAAGGGTTTTCAGAGATCCATAGCGGGTCAACCCGGGCTTGCCCGGTTGACGTCATTTACTCCCTCAACGGAGCTGTTTAAGTTAGGTTATCGGGCATCCGAAGATTTTTATGTTTTTATTTGTTTCTCGTTTTTTTTATAATTTAGATGAGGATATTTTAGTCTTTTCTATTTTTAGGGTTTTCTGAGCCTATTTAAGGCTTTTGTTATCAGTTTCGAGGTATTCAATAAATTTTACAAGTTGGTTTCAGTTTCTTTTTTCTGGTGGATTCCAGTTTATCTTCTGTTAGGGTTACGCTTGTGATCCTAGAACTTCCGTTCTGCGTCATTGGCCATGTCGATCTCCTTTTGTTCCATCCATATAGCGCGATTATTGTTCTGATAGGCCAGCCATAGACATGCAGGCCGTTAGTCAGATCCGCCACCCTACGTGCTTCCTTCCAAAGATGCAAATCTCACAAAAGCAAAACCTTTCTTCCTATGGTTGTTTGCATCTGAGAGATAAATATCTCTCACCTTACCTAATAGGATTTTTTAAAAAAAATATCTAACAAGAAAGATATCAAATTTAGGTCATATTTCAGGGTGGTTTAGTAATGTTGTTACAAGTGATTTTTTAATTTAATTTATCTTACTTTCATTTTTCGTTTTCTTTTTTAAAATAATAGTCTTTTTTTTAACGGCAAAATTTATTCATAAAAAGGCCAAGTAGGCTAAGAAGAACTACAAGCACACATGCCACACCAAAACAAACCACAAAACCCAGAAAAGCAACCAGAAGCCAACACAAGACCACACCAACCAAACAAAAAGAGCTCCGACCCACCCACTAAGGAATTATCAAGAAATACAAGAAACCGTACAAGCCAAAAACAAAGAAAAATACTTCAGTTGCAACAAGATCAAATCACCAAAACTACCATAACAATAGTTGGAGCACTTATCTTTTTGGCTACTAAGAATTGCTTTGAAAACACAAATTAAAAATAACTGGATTGCAATTTTATAGAATTGTTATATATGTCATGATCAGTGATCATACGAATGTAGTATGAATCATAAGAAATATAAGGATCCATAGAAATTAAATACGTTCTTCTAAATTATTAAGAAAGAAAATATGCCCGCGTTAAAATATTTTAATAGGATATTGACTAACACTGGCGGGCGATGAGTACGTGCATGGAGACAAATAGCTATTATTATAATATCAACAAAATTAAAGACCATTTGATGAAATCAACTGTGTGTAATTTTCATTTTGAACCAACCTAGAAATCGTCTCCCAACTAACTCTGATCCTGACCTCCAGGAGAGGAGGTTCTATAAATTTGAAGGAATTGCAGATCATCATTGTCCACAATCCACACTTGATTACATATAGCTTCACATCTTCATAAGAAGTGTTGGTGCTATATATCAGTTTGACATATATATCATACCTGTCTTTCGTAATCCAATTCTCAAGCCATCTTCAATCTTCAGCGTATCCAACAAAACAGTATCATGAAGGTATGAATTTGAGAAAACATAATGTGAAGTTATAAATCACATATTGATCACATGTCACATCATTTAAGATGATTTCGGAGTAAAATATTTTGACCAAATAGTGCTATTACTTATCTGATCTAGTAATTTATGTGCATGCTTAAAATCATTATAAATTATAGAAAAGATTTCTGTTGACATGACAAAAATTGAGATTGCTTTTTTTTTTTTTAACTCGTGAATTGCAGAAAAATATGATGATCAAAATTCCCGTGCATAACCAAAAATGCCGCTCTGACGCTATGAAAATCGCAATTGGTGCTTCAGGTATACCAGTTGAATTATTAGTTAGTACTCACTATATATATGTCAATTTATTTTTCCAATTATGGTTATATATCATGAATTTTGAAAGAATAAATATTATTCCGTGGATTATTCATTATATTTAGGTGTTGAATCAGCAGCTATAAAAGGAGATGACAATAATCTATTAGAGGTTACAGGAGATGGAATAGACGCCGCTGAACTTACAATGCGGTTAAGAAAGAAAATTGGGTATGCATTTTTGGAAAGCATCAATGCTGCCGCAAGCGGCGGTGAGGGTGGTAACAAGAAAAAAGACGGTGAGGGTGGTGACAAGGAAAAAGAAACAAAAAATGAGGCCAAGATGGAGGTGGTCTGGCCTACCTATCAACCTGCGGTGCCTCTTTATTATCATGATGTTCACTATGTGACTACCGATAATGACACTAAATACAGGTGCTCCATCATGTGAAATTTAAATACACATACCGGATGTCAACTATTTTGATCAGCTAGCAAGAGGGAGGGAGAGAGAAATATGATAACAATATGCTAAAAGTCTTGAGTTTATCATATTTTAATAACAAATATGATAATCTATTTGTCCTATAAATAAGGTTTCATCCAATAATAAAATCACGAGTTTACTGAAGGTCTGGCCTCATGGAAGAATCAGGATATTTGTGATTTAAAATTCTTTATTTCTTTTATTATATAGTTTGTATATATAATTTGGATTAGAGTCGGCTAAATGGAGCCACGCTGGGAATTATATGTTTTAAAATACCTATCCCGAATTATAATAGATATTGTCAAAAAAAAAAACATTCTGAATGTGATAAATATTTACAAAAAAAAATATTCTAGAGATAAATATATTTTATAAAAATAACATGATAACATATATGTTTAATAGGAAATATATATTTTTAACATAACGACGATTCTGACATTATAATCTATAACAAACCCTTTACAATCGGATCATGTGTGCTTTGTTGTAGTGCAGCTTGTGTTTTGTTGTTTTCTGGGCTTCCCCAGTTTTGCCTTATGGCCTTAATGAAGCTTTATCTTTTCAAAAAAAATTATAACGAACAACCCTTTACAATAGGATCATTGTAAAAACTCACACTCACAAAAGAATTTACTGAAGAAACTGTTTATTGAATTGATGTTTTATATTGAAATAATACCAACTATTTATAGTAGCTGGGATGAGGTAACCTGATAACATCAAACCTCTAAATAACAAGGAAATAAAAAAACTTTGGTAATCCTAACTAAAAGATAAATAGGAATTATCTAAAGGATAAATCCAACCTAATATCTAAACTGATAAAGAAAGATAATTATTAATAATAACTTGGTTTAATTCTACATAGCTCCCCTTAAACCAAGTCCTTCATAGCTCATCATGCCCAAAGACTTC
The DNA here is from genome assembly GCA_033220585.1 of Dipteronia sinensis. Taxonomy (NCBI): domain Eukaryota; kingdom Viridiplantae; phylum Streptophyta; class Magnoliopsida; order Sapindales; family Sapindaceae; genus Dipteronia; species Dipteronia sinensis. The sequence goes on along the minus strand of CM065639.1, from coordinate 69,336,801 downwards.
TTAAGCTTCTGAAAAATGTCAACTTTGAGCGGCTTCGTGAAGATGTCTGCAACCTGTTCCTCTGAACGGCAGTACTCGATCACGATCTCCTTGTCTTTCACCAAGTCCCGTATGAAGTGAAACTTGATGTCAATGTGCTTACTTCTACCATGGTAGACTGGATTCTTGGTCAGAGAAATGGTGGACTTGTTGTCGCAGTAGATCACAGTGGGAGCATTATGTTGATGCTTCAACTCAGAAAGCATGCGACGTAGCCACACAGCCTGTGTAGCACCACCAGCAGCTGCAATGTACTCAGCTTCAGTTGTCGATAGAGCAACCACCTGTTGCTTCTTCGATGACCAAGAAAATACCCCAGAACCAAGATGAAATGCAAATCCGGATGTACTTTTCCTCTTCTCCGTATCACCTGCCCAGTCACTATCTGTATACCCAACAAGCTCGACTTTGTTAGCGGAAGAGTAAAAGATACCATCACCCAGTGTACCTTTCCACATATCGCAAGATACGCTTGCCAGCCTGCAAGTGAGATTGCTTCGGAGAATCCATGAACCTGCTGATAAGCCCTACTCCATAAGAAATATCAGGCCTAGTAGAAGTTAAGTATCTCAAACTTCCTACTAGCCTCCGAAAGATGGTAGCATCAACTCGCTCACCAGTCCCATCCTTCTCCAACTTCAACATTTCCTCAACTGGAGTCAGCATCGGCTTACATCCATCCATCTTGAACTTTTTCAACACATCACCAGCATACTTCTTCTGACACACAAAGATGCCATCATCTGTCTGAGTCACCTCAATACCGAGAAAATAAGACATCAACCCCAAATCTGTCATCTCGAAATGACCAGTCATTGCACTTTTGAACTCTGCAATCATCTCAGGGTTATTTCCGGTAATGATCAGATCATCAACATATAGGCACACAATAAGAATATCTCCCCGAGAGTTGTATTTGATATACAAAGTGTGCTCATAAGGACATCTCTGGAACTCATGCTGAATAAAATATGTGTCAATGCGTGTATACCACGCTCTGGGTGCCTGTTTCAACCCATATAAGGCCTTTTTCAGCTTGTAGACCTTATTTTCTTGCCCCTTCTTTACATACCCCGTAGGTTGCTGTATGTAGACTTCCTCCCCTATCTCCCCATTCAAAAATGCGGATTTCACATCCATCTGAAAGATTCTCCAGCGATTCTGTGCAGCAAGAGACACAATCAAGCGAACGGTGTCAAGTCTGGCAACAGGAGCAAACACCTCGAAATAATTGATCCTTGGCTTTTGCTTGTAACCTTTTGCAACCAGACGCGCCTTGTAGGGGTGTGCGGCGGATCGGATCCAATGGATTTGTCATGATCCAAGATCCGATCCGATCCGATTGGATAGAAGAAATTGCAATCCGATCCGATCCAATTTTATAACTGGATCCGATCCGATCCGATCCAATTATTATTAGATCCGATCCGATCCGATCCAATGGATCGAATTAATATAAAGTTGTTCTTAATATATAAAAAATTATTATTTGAAATAAATAAAATCAAATAAATAATTCAAACATTAATAATTAATTCAAATAAAATTAACATTAAAAAAATACATAACATAGCTTGTAAACTTATATAGTTCAAAAAGTTTATAATCCTTAAACAACAGCTCCAATTAAAATAATCCAAATGTTCAACATTAAATAAAATCGTCTAAACAACATCAACACAAGTTGCTGAATTGTTTTCTAAAGAAACATGTGAAACAACACAACACCCAGACTTTGCTGTCCAAAAAAAGGTAAGAAATAGCACCCTATTTATGCAAAAGAATAAAATAAAAAATTAATAAGTGAAGTAATTTAATGAAGAACATAACCAAATTTAAGTTTAGTTAGATTTGTATTACCTATTTATGGTGTTCCTACATGTTATTGTCCTTTAACATCTTGCTTAATTTTCATGGTAACATTATGATCGTTGTATTTCCTATAATGAATGGTCTTTGTTGTATAGATTTTCAGTAGTGTGGGTCTTACTTTGTTTTGGGTTTTAATGTATTTGGTCTTCTCATTTTAGGCTTGCTGTGGTCATGCTTTGGTCTTATACTCTTCTATAAATTGATAAATTGATTTGGTCTTATATTAATTGTTTTGTTCTTATATAAATAGGCAAATTGCCCAATATAAAAAATAAGACCTAATATTTTAGGCGGATCGGCGGATTCGGCGGATTTTCAAACGAAAATCCAAGATCCGATCTGATCCAATGGATTTAAGAATTTAGGATCCGATCCGATCCGCTCATCCCCTCAAATCCGATCCAATCCAATGGATTGGATATGATCCAATGGATACTATTGGATTGGATTGGATCCTGCACACCCCTAGCGCCTTGTAGCGTTCCACCTCACCGTTTGGCTTGTATTTTGTCTTGTACACCCACTTAACACCAATGGGCTGCTTTCCACCTGGTAAATCAGTAAGCTCCCATGTGTTATTCTTCTCAATCGCATGAATCTCCTCCTCCATTGCTTTCAACCAGTAATCATTATGAGCAGCATCTTCATATGTGATAGGATCACAATCTGCAAATAGTGCAAAGTTCACCAACTCTTCATCTGTTGGATCGTCGTCATTACTGAGAACACAATCCTGCAAACGAGCTGGCAACACCCGTTCACGTTGTGGACGACCAGAAGATTCTGCTGGATATGGATTCACCAGGGATGGTGGAGCCACTAGGGTAGGAACCGGTTCATCTCTCGGATGACCATCAATCGCATCCAGGTCAATATCAATGTCAGAAGAGCTCCCCTTACCGCAAGACCAGTCCCAGCATCCTTGCTCATCGAAGGTAACGTCCCTGCTGACAATCACCTTTTCTGTCACTGGATTATAAAGTTTATAACCCTTCGTTACCTGACTGTAGCCAATGAAGATGCACTTCTCTGCTTTATCATCAAGCTTCTTTCTCAAAGCATCAGGTACATGCGCATAAGCAATACACCCAAACACTCGTAAGTGTTCAATGCTAGGTTTGAGTCGAGTCCAGGCTTCCTGAGGAGTCTTTCCGAGAACACTACTGGTGGGACATCTATTCAACAAATAGAACGCACAAGCAACTGCATCACCCCAAAAACCTTTGGGCAGTTTCTTCAAGTGTAACATACACCTGACCATGTCCATGACCGTTCTATTCTGCCTCTCTGCTACACCATTCTGCTGAGGAGTATATCTCGCTGTCAACTGATGATTGATGCCATGTTTTTGCAAGAAACCATCGCAGACAACATATTCTGTCCCCCGATCTGTTCTCAAAGTCTTGATAGACCTTTCACACTGATTTTCCACCAATGCCTTAAATCTCTTAAAAGCATCACAAGCATCTGACTTCTGCTGCAAGAAATACACCCAAGCCTTTCTGCTGAAGTCATCGATAAAGGTAATAAAATACCTATATCCCCCATTCGACGGAGTCTCCACGGAGCATAGGTCTGAGTGCACTAGCTCCAAGGGCCAACTGGCTCTCCAAGTCTTCTTTGTAGTAAATGCGTCTCTGTGCTTCTTTCCTACAACACATGTCTCGCATACCCTATTAGGAGGATTAATGACAGGCAATCCTGAAACCATCTTCCTTGAAGAAAGTAGCTTCAAACTCCCAAAGTTCACATAGCCGAACCGCATATGCCATAACCAGCTCCCATCTCCGGTTACAGAACTAAAGCATGGTAAAGTGTCACTGTTAATATTCAGCGGAAACAAACGGTTTGGTGACATGTTTACCTTTACTATCAGTCCTTTCTGTTCATCGTTGATGGTGCATACCCCTCTATAGATCCGCATATCATACCCTTTCTCTGAAAGTTGCCCCATGCTCAACAATTTTGATGCAGACTCGGAACAAACAGTACCTCTGAGATGGTATTCTTGGATCCGTCCTTCAGAGAGATGGAGATTTTACCCTTCCCTATTATTGGCACCTTTGAGTCATTCCCAAACTTCACTTCCGAAGTAAAGGTCTCATCCAATTCTGAGAACATCTCCTTCCTACCACACATGTGGTTGCTGCAGCCTGTATCCAGAAACCATTTATACTTGGCATCATTCACTGCTACACTACATGCTAGCAACAATGTTTCTGAATAGTCTCCATCTTCTACAACATTAGCCTGGAAATTTCTGCCATTGGATTTGCACTCATTCTTGTAGTGGCCATATTTTTTACATCTGAAACACTGAATCTGAGATTTACTCTTCTGATTAGTGTTATTGCCTCCTCCGCCTTTCACCTGGCTAGATCTGGAAGCACCTCCCCTCCTATTTTGCGAGTTCTGACCCTTCTGGCTTGCCTCAGAATTTTTTCGGGTCTCGTCTTTATCTTTCTTAAGACTCAACTGGCTCTGCAAAGCTTCCTCCACCTCGATCTCAGACTTCTCATCCAGACGTTGTTCATGAGCTTGGAGTGAGCCCATCAATTCATCCAACGTCATTGCCTCGAGATCTTTGGACTCCTCGATGGCAGTCACCTTGTACTCAAACTTCTCGGTCAGTGTTCGGAGAATCTTCTCCATGATCTGAACATCTGAAATTGACTCACCATTGGACTTCATCTGGTTAACAAGTGCCAATGTCCGTGAGAAGTAATCTGCCACCTTCTCCGTTTTCTTCATCTGGAGAAGCTCCAACTACCTACGCATGGTCTGCAAGCGAACTTTCTTCACCTTTTCAACTCCTTTGTAGGTGTTCATCAGAATGTCCCATGCCCGTTTTGCTGATGTTGTATGTGCGATTTTCTCAAAAATCACCGGATCCAGCGACTGGTTAATGAAAAACCTCGCCTTCAAATCCTTCCTGGTTGTTGCAGCATCTGCTGGCCCAATAATACCCTCAGAAACAACAGTCCACAACTCCTGATATTCAAACAATAGTTGCATCTGGACCCTCCAATACTCAAAATTGGTTTTTCCGTCAAACTTTGGTATTTGTGGTTGTATTGTGTTATTATTATTATTGTTAAGGGTGGCCATTGTAAATTGCAATGTAATTTGCCAACAAAACAAAAATAATAATAACAAAACACACAAAGTTAAAAGCAACAGCACTTGATTCACGTGATTAAATTATTAAAAAAAAATTAAAAGCACCTTTAATGCTTAAGCACATGAACACCAGTGAATCAGCAAAACAAAGAAATCAAACGCAAAAAACTTTGTCCAGTTCTTCTTTTCGTCCACCAACAGATCTTCCAACTTCTTCACGACGCTGGTCACAGGTTCGCTACAAGTCACGATTCCGGTGACTTCCTCTGTCCGGCGACGACTTATTCCGGTCAAGCAAGGGATGGCCAACAACCTCTGTTGGTCAACAACGGTCAAAGATCGACGGATCTTGGCGGTGGAAAAGCCAACCGCGAACTTGGATCACTCCGATGCACCAGAAAACTCGTCGGATCTGGTCAACGGACACTTGGGTTTTGTTCCCGGTCGTCTTCTGAAGATTTTGGTGGTGGCGGTGACAGTCCACTCGCGGCGGCAAGTGAGACCTGTTTCCGGCGGCCGTGGGTTGTGTAGAGGTCTGTCCGGCGGCGCTGGCTGCTGCTCCGAACTCCTGGATCCTCAACTCCTGGATCCACCTACCACTCCTGGATTCTCAACTCCTGAATCCTACCCTACTGCCCTCAAAGCCTCGAATTTGGCTCTGATACCAAATGTAAAAACTCACACTCACAAAAGAATTTACTGAAGAAACTGTTTATTGAATTGATGTTTTATATTGAAATAATACCAACTATTTATAGTAGCTGGTATGAGGTAATCTGATAACATCAAACCTCTAAATAACAAGGAAATAAAAAAACTTTGGTAATCCTAACTAAAAGATAAATAGGAATTATCTAAAGGATAAATCCAACCTAATATCTAAACTGATAAAGAAAGATAATTATTAATAATAACTTGGTTTAATTCTACAATCATGTTGTCGAACTTGATGGTGATCAAATCGTCGAGGCCCATTTAAAGTTTACGTTTCCACTTTCAAAAAAAAATCGAGTTCAACACAAACATTGATCCAAATGCCAGGATACTTCCAATTGCTAACACCTACAGGCTATAGCAAGCTAGAAAGAGAAACAATTAATCAGATACTCTCTTCATTTTGCTGCATCAATAAAAAGGCCGATACATCATCGCCAGCATCATAGTAGGAAGCAAGTGTATATGTTGTTGTGCCGTACAAGCCCTCCATTGGAAATGAAGCCGGCACCGGATCCCATAAACGTTGGAGTTCTACATATGTTTGTGATGACCCGTCGTTCTCTTCAATTGTTTGGTTGTTGTCAAATTCACCAGTAGGATCTCCGCTTGGTGATGACGACAACGACATAGAAGAACTAGCATTGACGTTTGATGGTTTTTGAAGATTGAAAAGCAAGAGATCATCATCTTCAGATGGATCATCTGTTTCTGTTTCTGTTTCTTGGAAGATGTTGTTGTTCTTCAAGCAATATTTCTTCAAGTGGGTGTGCCAGTGATTTTTAATCTCATTGTCTGTTCTACCTGGAAGTCTTGACGCAACAGTTGACCATCTAATAAAGATACAATTAATTGTTACAATTAATTCCTAAAATTAAAAACTATAAAATTCTTTTTTTTTAAGCTTAAAGTTGCTACTCAATGAATGCCTCAGACAGGTATTATATTGATTGCTAAGGTTTTGCTTTTAAAAAAATAAAAATTTCTAATGTCCTGTGATTACTTACCGATTTCCCAGTTGTTGATGTAACTTGATTATGGTTTCGTCTTCTTCTTGACTGAAGTTTCCATGCTTGATACCTGGTCTTAGGTAATTCAGCCAGCGAAGTCTACAACTCTTCCCAGTTCTCAATACACCTTAATTAATTAGGAGAAGAAAAATTAAATAAGGAACAAAAGTTGATTAATCATATATATATATATATAATATATATGTGAGAATTAATGAGAAGCATTTGGTTGTTCTTACCAGCAGCTTTTGGGGTGACAACCCAATTCCAAATGCTATGTCTGCTATGAATATAAGCTATCAATTTCTGGTCTTCTTCCGGACTCCATGCGCCTTTTCTCAACTTTGTTTCCATGACACTAGTTACACTACTGCGAGTAGACTTCACCATGATCTCCAAGCAAGCACAATCTAACTGATGAATATGCAGTAGTACTACTTCAATGAAAATCGAGTAAATATAATCATAGAATTCAATGGAAATTACGCGTTTCAAATGCATGTATAGTCAAAATTTTACAACCATGAAGATGACCTCATCATATATATATATAAATTAATTTTTCTCCTATCAGTTCGTCATAATATAAAATATGTCAGTCAGGACTTCTCCATAATCTATGGTTCACATTCAAAAAACTGATATATTTAATATCATGAAGAACTGATAGGAAAAAGACTATATATATATTTATTTATTTATACACACAAGGTGGTATATAAGGAAAACATAAGACAATTAAATTGAAACTTTAGATTTGATTATTGCAAAATATATTAAAGAAAGAGATATAAAATAAAAACATTATCTAGTAAAAAATAATTACTCGATCACCCTAAATTCTCTCTCATCGTTTTCTTCTCCAACAATTGTTCAACTATTTCTCTCTCTAATGACAAAAACTGTTTTCTCATGATTCTTCTACAACAAACTGAAAAAAAAAACAGGACTTCAAGAGAGCGATTAATGGTTCATTCGTGCCTTTTGATTTTCCTTGATGACTTATTTCTATAAATAGAATTCGAAATCAATTCTTACTTCTGTTAGAAACAGTTCTGGTTTTTTAAAAATAAAAAATAAAAAAAACCGGTTCTTGCGATTATGCAGAGACCGCTATTTTCGATTCAGTAATTTTATATAAGATAACGAGGAGTGCTAGATATACTCTCTCAACTCACTCTCTCAACATACTCTCTGTTCATGTGGTGACATGTGGACAACATTTACTTTTTCACATTAAATTTGTAGCATTCATAAATAGCCTACTTTTTCATTTTATTTACAATACAGACTAACATCTTATTTCCTATCTTGCCCTTCTTCTTAAATTTTAATATTGTCATTTAATATTATATATATATATAAGGTGTATTTCTTTTTAAGACTCTACAATTTCTTTTATTTCTTAAGTGTCTGGTCCCAAATTGAATTGCTCCGATATTTCTTTTCATCAAATTTTCATTACCAAACACTAGTTAATTAGAGTTAAATAGTTTTAAAATATATTATAAAACTTTATATAAACCGAATTTCATTATTTTAATTTTTAACAAAGGAGAGGAATATGAACTTCAGTTACCCTTATTTGGTCCGCCCTTATTGTATATGTGTTTAAGCCAAAATATTTACCTTTCAAGATTTAGCTAATGAAAGAATTTTTTTTCTCTGTATGTGATTTAATAAAAAAATATAATCTGGTTAAATTGATAGGCAAATTAAGTTAACTTAACGCAAATCAATTTTAAATTAAAAGATAAAAAATATGTAGGTATTGTTTAACAAAAGATTTTTTTCTTTATTTTTTATTTTAAATTTAGATATAGACATTAAGTTTTACTGATCTTGTCTTATGAATTTTTATAATATATTTTAAAACTATTTAACTCTATTTTGTTTTACTATTTATTTATTTTTTGCAACAACTATCAAGTTAACTAGTGATGTAAAAAGAAATGTTTGAATAAATTTGGTAAAACGAGAAATAATTATATGAGCAATACATATATTTAAAAAAATAAAAAATAAAAAACTGATATTAAATAATAATATATTAAAGTTAAAGAAGAAGGGCAATATAGGAAATAAATTGTTGGTTTGCATTGTAAATAAAATGAAAAAAGAGACCATTTATAAAGACTACAGATTTAATGTGAAAAAATTAATGTTGTCCATATGTCAGCAAATAAACAGAGAGTAGATTGAGAGAGTGGGTTGAGAGAGTGTATCTAGCAATCCTCTAAAATAATTGTTTAAAAAATGGCCATAATCATAAATAGTCCTAAAATTAAGGGAGTATACAAAAATATCATTTCTCAATAACTTTTCTTTTTTTATCAAAGAGAAATGATTTTAGACCAAAATACCCTTAGTGCAAATATCACACGTAAGGATAACAACTTTTTTTTAATCATCTTCATCGCCTCCATCAATGGAGGTCTATTCCAGACCTCCATATGTGGAGGTTTGTTCGACCTCCATTGATGGAGGTCTGTTCGACCTCCATTGATGCAGATCTGTTCGATCTCCATCAATGGAGGTTTGGAGGTTTGAAAAAAAAAATTATTTTATTTTTTAGAAAATTGAAAATTGGAAGAGAAATTGAAAAATAGAAAATTTGAAGTTTCCAGAAACATTACACGCTGAAATGTAATTTTAGCGTGTAATCCTTTTATAATTTCAGCGTGTAAAGATGCATTTCAACGTGTAAAGATGTTGATATTTCAGCGTGTAATCATGTTAACATTTTAGCGTGTAAAGATTTCCATCGTATAATCATGTTCATATTTCAGCGTGTAAAGATTTCAGCTTGTAAAGATTCAGCTTGTAAAGATTTCAGCGTGAAACGAAATACTTTCAAAGGACTTTTGAGGGGGCAAATGATATCCGATTTTCGCCCGTAATATATCGTTGGAATCGTTTCGACGAGGAGAACAATATTTTAAAGAGAAAAGATAAGAAAAAAAGTTTGAGAGAGAAACATGACAAGAAGAACTTATGAAAGAGAAAGAAAAAGTTGTGTAAGAGAATAAAGTGAAAAGGTAGATAAGGGCAATCTTGTCCAAAAAACATTTCTCTTGGATAAAAAAAACTTATTGGGATGTGATAATTCTGTATGCTGCATTAATTTTCAGGTCAAAAGACGGAATTTTGCCTTTAAAAAATGTATAATTCCTGATTTGTAGGAAGATCAGTTAAGATGATGAAGAATCTCAACACAGGTGATGATGTACTATAAATTTTGAGAAATGCTAGGCTTTTTAAATTTTTTTCACAAAAACACTTCCCAAATCATGATAGCACGCAAGTCATTAACATCATATCCCTCACCACGTAAACTTATGATTTACAAAATGTTAATAACTCACATACCATTAAACGGTTAGTCCATTCGTGCATGTCTTATTGTCCTCTAGCTAAACGGGGTTCCAATATGGAAGGAGATTTTTCTGTTTCCGGTGATTTGTGATTTTTGATCGTTTTGTTGTTGTTTCTCTGGCTGTCTTATTGTTGAGAGTAGTTTGGTGTGTTGTGGGGCTGTTGTAGGCGTGCCTTTTTTGGCTTTGTGCTTTGTTTTCTTTAGGGGTGTGGGTCTGTTTTGAGGTTTGCAACCTCTATTGTAACTCTGTTTTTTGCAACTCTGTTTTTTTGCTTAATATACTATAGAGGATATTATGATATATATGTATGTATCATGTATGTATGTATTGAGATTAGTTGAAGACAATTAGTGACATGGACAGCGCAATAATTTGGTACAGTGCCTTTATAATTTTATATTGTAGTTAGAAATTTTTTTGTTTTCTTAATCATAAATTCAATAAAACAATCTCATACACGTCGCATCGTCTCACCATCTTTAAAAACTCAGTAAAATATAAGTATATATAAAATTTTACTGGCATGTATATATATATATATATATATATATATATATATATATATAATAAGAAGAAAACAAGAGAAAAAGTAATCACTGTAACCACTGCAGATGGAGATCATTTAATTAGAATATCATTAAGCATGGCAAATGCCCTAAAAACCTTTCTTCTTAATTTAAAATATATTTTACTATTTCTCTAAGAATATTCTGAATAAATAATTAATAATGATATATAGATATTTAATATAATATATAAACTCTAACGTCAGTAATAGTTTAATGGACAATTCAATTCATAAAATACTCTTCATAAAATACTCTTTACACTTATGTAATATGTATAATATGGCTGCTGAGTGCTGACATCCTTCTGCTTACGTACAAAAGCAGTATTAGGCATGCAAGAAATAAATAAATAAATATATATATATATATATATATATAAAGATATCTGAATTATTAAATCATCAGTAATCTACAAACAAAACATTGTATTTAATCTTCCAATACAATACAATTCATTAGAGCTAAACTTCCATATTGGATGTTGCTGTAACAATTTTTCATCGACTTTTTGCAAGTAGACATCATAGAGTGTATTAAAAAACATGGTTATTCTGAAATCATTACGAAAATTATTAAGTAAGTCGTTTTTCTTGTCAATGTTTGGGTTCTACCAAGTTTTGTTTTGTTTTGTTTCCATTGATTTATTAGCTGTGAGTTAGTTCATTTAATAAGGTAATTATTTTATAATTGTATACGGAATTTAATTTATAACTGTATAAGAAATTATGAGTTTAATCTGGTTCTTGTTGGGTTTGTTTTACATTCTGGTTGGAGTGGTTTGCAATACAAGGAAAAAATATAGTTTTTTCCATATATTATAATGAGAAAATATGTGAAAATATTATTGTTTTGATCAAATATTATTATTATTATTATTATTTTAACAATTTCCAATAGAATAATCCGTGAATGAGAATGGGAGAGGAAAGTCCCCTATTCAACAATGGTGTTCCCATTTTCTCTTATAGGATCCTTTTCAAATAGAACTATAATTTGATGTTGATGGGGGGATGGCCGTGCAATTCAGTCAATTGTGTACCCATTTTTTTCTTAATTGTAAGGATACTTTTCTTCTAGAATCCATGGAAGTTTATATAAAGAATATTTTTATCGTTATATTACTAAATAAAAGTAGACAATCGGTATTACTGTCGAATGTGATTGGTTGTAAAATATACTCATTCAGTATGACAATATCTCATATTCGAATTGTCATATATTAATGATATATCAAAAATTTTAAAAACTTTAAAATAAAATTAGACTAATCAGTGAGATTGGCTTGGTAAGAAAATTGCATCAAGTTTAAAAGTTAATTGACAAGATGAGTTTTGGTTTAGTGGTATTGCCCCATACCTACGCCATCATGAGATTACTAATTGGTTTAATGTTTCCTCTCCGAACTTCGAATCGTAATATTTCGAAAAAAAAAAAAAGAGTTTAAAAGTTAATTTTCACTATCATTTGCTTAGGTCAATCCAAAATTAATATTGTATGACGTGACAGAGTCAAGTTCAATTTTCAATGAATGAAGCTAAGTGTATAACAATGGCTGTCTTTTCATCCGTCCTCAAAATTTTAACTTTATATACAAAATTAATTGTATCCACAATTTGAACACTCAGACTAAAATCTCGATTAGTCTCACAATTACGTTCCAATTAAATTATTCTTAGTAGGGATATTATAAAGATTCACATATGTCGTACATGCATGGTACCATTTATCACTATAACTTTGAATCGACTAGCCAATAATAATAAATTAAAGACAATTGGAAATATATCAAATTTGGGTTATATTTCTCGCATGGTACCATTTTTGTTATAAATACTGTTCAATGTGGTTCAATATAAAAAGCGTTCTTTTCTTTTAATTTAATAATGTCTTGTATTAGAATCATTTATGATATATAAATCTATATATATGTATATAAAAAGAAACAAATAAAATAATGTTTTTACAAGTGACCAATTCTTTAAATTTAATTCATCTTACTTTTTTAGTTTTCAAAACTATTAGTTTTTTTTCTCTCCTTAGTTAAGCCTTTATAAAACTAGCTTTTCAAAAAACAAACTAATAGTTTTTTTAAGTATTAGGATTCGAAGGGTAGCACTCGAAACCATAAAAATAATATTATTAACTACTCAGTAGTGTACTTAATAGTTCAATTGCTTTGAATAAATATTTATGTCTTTTCTTACGATATAGTGTTTCTGGACTTCTTACTTATATTATATATGTAGTAGACTCATCAGATATCTATGGATGTAATAGAAATTAATTATCAGACCGTGTGAGAGTATTTAAATGACATATAGGACATTGACTTTCTCTGGCGGGCGATGGGTGCAAGGAGACAAATATATATCATCAAGATCCAAGACATTATTTGATGAAATCAAGGATGCACTTTCCTTTTGAACCAACATAGATATTTTCTCCCAACGAACTCTGATACTGACCTCCAGGAAGAGCTTAATTGGTGCGACTTTTGACCACCTCTGCTGGTTGTGTTCTTGGCCACTGTTTGGGTGGTCTGTAGCTTCTCGTGGCGGTCCTCTGTCTCGTTGTTTGTTGCTTCTAGTGGCGCGTGTGTGCCCTGTTCCTGTTCTGGTTTGGGCGCCAGCTTTTGTTCTTAATAATAAGGCTGTGCCAACAAAAAAAAAAGTTAAAAACTTTAAGCAATAACTTGCATTGAAAGTTGTACAACGTAAAACCTTCATGAATGAGCGCTGATATTAGCACCCATAAAACTTATTAGTATACCCATATTTTAATAAAAAATTAATTATAAAAATATCTCAATAAAATATTACCAATAAGGACAAATTACTTTAATTAAAAATAAACCAAATACTATATACACTCATTAATTAAACACATATCTTCAACTATATATTTTTTTATATAAAAGAACTTACCTTACAAAAAAAAACCTTATGATAAATCCTAGCATACAATAAACCCTAATTTTTATGATAAACCCTAATTAAATTCTAATTTAATTTCAATTATCAAACTTTCTCATCATCACATGATTATCAGTTTTGTTTTTGTCTTTCTTTTATGTATAGTTACGAACTCTATCAATAAACAAAATATATATTTTTTTAACGATAACTATAGATATCGATAAGTTTTTTTTTAAGATAGCTATATAAATAAGAGAATTCCATATTGAAAATCTCTTGACCCTATATACAGTTCCATATCATATTTCCTTTTTCAAGTCTCCTACATTCAAGATATTTCCGAAAGTAAATTGGATCATCATTAAAAGATGATTTGATTCCAAAAATAATATGATTTTTTTTTATAAATTGGGTATGATAATAATTGAAGAGTGTTTATAAATAATATCTATTAAAATGAATATATTTATTTCAATGAGAGTACTATTGTCATTAGGATGGGTGCTTATAGTAATATTTATTTTTTTAATTTTAAACATGGATGTACTTATAAAAATATGTGTAATAATAAGTTTTATGAGTATCAATATCTGCACCCTTCAGGAATTCGTGTTTGTAATGATGATGATTATATATATACATCAAAATACACAAAATACTAGAATGAATCATTTTTGAAATAATAAAATTGCAATACAATATGTTCAACTTTAGACAAAAATCACAAATAAACTAAACTTATGAATTTACGAGATTCTAATATTCCAATTCTATTTGTATATCATATCCAAACTCATGCTAATTAACTACAATATCCTAATACAACTTTTAGCTAGACCATGAAATTGTGCTTCCAAGGTTTCGATAATAATTATTTGCAATTCTATATTCTTCTAATTATCGTCCCCAATGTATATTTTCTAATTAATGTTTATTATGGGAACCCTAATTGTGTTTTTTTCCTAATTAATAATTATTTTGGAAACCATAAATGTACGGTTATTTCAAATTCTTAATGAAACCTCAAATGTGTCATTCTGATTGCCCGAGGGGTGGCTTCCCATTACAATTGGACCATGCTAGTCGAGTCCAAGACTATGGTTGAAAGAGATGATCAAGTACCACCACCTAATGTGGGTTGGTGGTGAATAATACTCATTCAATATGACAGTGTCTCAAGTTCGAGTCGCTGTCCAAGTAGGTGGTATATCAAGTTTCCATTTCTGGAAGAAAAAAAAAAAACAAATTGGGTTCAACACAAACATGGATCCATATGCCAAGATACCTCCGATTTATAACATCTATAGCTGGCTGGAAAGAGAAACTATTAATCAGACACTCTCTTCATTTACTTGCATCAATAAATAGGCCGATACGTCATCGCCAGCATCATAGTAGGAAGCAAGTGTAGATGTATTCCCTTGGAATCCCCAGAGAGAATTCGGAAACAGAAATCCATGTGTTGTGCCGTAATCCATTGGAAATAACTCCGCGGGCACCGGATCCCATAAACTTTGAAGTTCTACATATGTTTCAGATGAACCACTGTTCTCTTCAATTATTTGGTTGTAAATTACACCAGCTGGCTGATCTCCGCTCGATGACGACGGAGAACAATCAGCATTGATGTTTGATTGTTTTGGAGGATTGTAAAGCAAGATATCATCATCTTCAGGAGGAGTTTTCTGGTCGATTTCAATTTGATCTTTTCCTGCTTCTTGCAAGAGGTTGTTGTTCTTCATGCTATAATTCTTCAAGTTGGTGTGCCAGTGATTTTTAATCTCATTATCTGTTCTTCCAGTAAGTCCTGATGCAATAGTGGACCACCTAATTAAGATATAATTAATTTTTACCATTGATTCTGAAACCATTGCTAAAACCAAAAACTGAAAAATTCTTCCTTCAAAGCTTAAAATTGCTAGACAAAGGCCTCAATTAATTAAAGTCTGAGCGAGTCGTATTCAAAAGCAGTACTTTCTCCTTGATTCTTGGTTTTTCGCTTTCGATATTCTCTAATAAAATTCCTCTAAACTAATGTTTGCTCTTAAAAATATATATATATATATATTCAACGTAGAGAGATGTGAGTACTTACCGATTTCCCATTTGTTGATGCAACTTGATTATTGTTTCATCTTCTTCATGACTGAAGTTTCCATGCTTGATACTTGGTCTTAGGTAATTCATCCAGCGAAGTCTACAGCTCTTCCCAGTTCTCAATAGACCTGAATTAATTAGGAGAAGAAAAAATAATTAATCATACATTTTCATGTAACATAAATATTTCTCTTAATTAATTTTATAAATATATGAATTAATGAGAGGTAATTGGTTCTTCCGTACCAGCAGCTTTTGGGGTGACAACCCAATTCCTAATGCCATATCTATGAATATAAGCTTTCAATTTCTGGTCTTCTTCAAGACTCCATGCACCTTTTCTCAAACATGTTTTCACAGTAGTACTACTTGCACTGCGGGAATACTTCACCATGATCTCCAATCACAATATTACTGATTATTATGCTTCAATGGAAATTGAAGATGTATGAAGTATGTATATGTACTCATAGAGTTCAATGGAAATACGTGTTTCAATTGGTAGTCAAAATTTTACTACGATGACAAATACTTTTAACAAAGTGATAAAATTTTCAAGAGATGGTCCCCTCTAAATTAAGCATAGATCAATAGTTAATAATTGACATTCAAGTGACGATTGGGTTTTTTTTTTTAACTACCGAATCTCTTTGATAGTGTTCTTTGTGAAACTGTAATTTGTGGAACCGATGTATTCCGCAACATTAGGAAACTAAACGTTTAGCTATACAGCGGTGTAAAATCGATTCCAGAACATTATGTAACTCGTGTCTGAAATTTATTTTTAGGACCGATCTAATCACTAGAGAATTATTATTATTATTATTATTATTATTATTATTATTATTATTATTATTATATATTTAGCCAGAGTACTATTGAAGACAACAATTAACAATAGAAGCAAGAATTTAATATTAATATATGCATATGCTTCACTATTGTAAATATATTTCTACCACATGCATGGACAATGGTAGAGTGGCTTTTTTATATGTTGTAGTTGGAAGATTTTTTGTTTTCCTGATTACAAATTCAATATAATGATCTCATACGCGTCAGACCATCTTTTAAAAATCAGTAAAACATAATTATAAATTTTGCTGTCATGTTTTTATTTTTTTTGGAGAGTATATTTAAAAGAAAAAAAAAACAATAATAATTAATAAGAGGAAACCAAGAAAAGAAATAATCACTGTAAGTCTGTAACCATTGCCCATGTACTCATATTATTATAATATCATTAAGGATGACAACTACCCTATATAAACCTTCTTAATTTTACAAATATTTTACTGCTTCTCTAA
Source organism: Dipteronia sinensis (assembly GCA_033220585.1). Taxonomy (NCBI): domain Eukaryota; kingdom Viridiplantae; phylum Streptophyta; class Magnoliopsida; order Sapindales; family Sapindaceae; genus Dipteronia; species Dipteronia sinensis. The sequence continues at coordinate 69,319,781 of CM065639.1, read as the reverse complement.
GAATATTTTGAATTGATAATTCTTTTTATTTTTACGTATATGAATTCATACTAATGAATAAAAAATAATTATATACAATATATAAACTCTAACGTCAGTAATAATTTAATCAGCAATTCAATTCATAAAATACTCTTAACCAAATGTCACATGTGATTCACTACGTGATATCACGTTGATTACATAAGCATTATTAGCTAGGCAAGAAAGAATAATAATAATAATATATATATATATATATATATATGAAAATATTTTTAAATTAACAAGTTGTCAATAAAACACACAACCAGTTGGAAATTCATTGTCTATGGATATTGTAAAGAAACAGAGCCATCAAATTATTAGTTGGGTAAGGTGGATAAAATGTTCTTTCAAAAATAAAATATAGTGAAGAATAATACTGATCGGTGAGGTAAGCATATAATAATTTATGAGGTAATTTGTGATAGATTGACAGAATCATTAGTCTAAATATCTTTCACACTGAATTGTTGAATTGTTGAAGATAGATCAGTTAAACTTGTAAGTTTCTTGGAAGAAGAAAGTGATGATAATTAGAAACCTAGGTTGCACGGATACGGATTCGGATACGGGATACGGATACGGTACGATACGTAGATACTGGTAAATCTCTAAAAACTAGGATACATATAAGGCAGAATACATCAATTAAAATAATATATTTTTTATTTTATCCAATAATTTATTCAAAACATATTCTATATAAACATAATCCAATAATCTATTCCATTCAAATTTCAAAATAAAAACATAATCCAATAATCCATTCAAAACATATTCTCAATAAACATAATCCAATAATCCATTCAAAACGAAAGCATAATCCAATAATCCATTCAAAATGAAAGCATAATCTAACATATATAAGTCCTATCATATTACAAAACCTGAATAAAACATAAACTTAATTTTGTGATTTATTTTAAATAATTAGATTTTGATCCTTCAACTTTGTAAAATCTTAATTTGACCCCGTTTTAAACTAAAATAATTAAATTTTTGCCCCAAACGTATCCTCGCCTACCCTTGCCGTATCTCCGCCGTATCCTAGCCGTATCCCACAGTAAAACTTGAGAAAAAGTCAACGGATACACCAAATAGTGTATTCGATACGTATCCTTGTGTATTGGGGGTGTATCTTGACAAGTTACGAGTTTGATACAAGTTCCCTCCCCAATATGGAGTATCTCTGCAACATAGTTAGAAACTCAACCAAAAAAAGTGATGATAATTAACATTTGTACGGACAAAAAGTGAATTATGGTGGGATATGATCTTACTTGGTCATAATTAATTAATAAATTACCCAAGTCAAAGTCCATTTGCTCATGCTATTTTGACACTGACTAATTTCCTTTTTTTTTGTTTTTTATGTCTAAAATGTAATCAGCAGACTATTTACTTAATATGGGATCATCCTTGTATATATTCCGAAATTTTTGTACCATAGAGTGTGGTCAAGGTGATAACTATTTTTTATCTTTTAATTAGTTTATTATCAAATGAAAGTTGTTGAAATACTAAAAATATATGTATATATATTTTTAAACATCTTATCAATAATTATTCCTCATTACAAATACAAGAGAGCCAAATTTTCTAATTTTGTTTTTGTATATGGTGATATGATTCGAGCTTCAATTTACTCATAAAAAAAATAAAAAACTGTTAGCGCACAAATGTCATTACGCGGAAGCGTTGCCGGATAGAACACAAACAAACAATAGCAAAATAATTAAGATGGAAGAAGAAAATAATCCAATCACACAACACAAAATCCGTCATTATCGCGGTCTGGGTCGCGGTTGGCCACCCGTGACCTGGACCGCGGAAAGCTACTGATGTCCACCGCTCAGAATACCGCGGTTGGTGCATTTGCCTCCGCCGCGGTCTACATCGCGCTCTACTCACTGGAATGTACCGCTGTCTGCACCGCTCCCTATGCACTTGTCCGCAGCGCGGTTCAAGTAGCGGTTCTCTTCAGAATTCGTTTCTTCAGTTCTTCTTCGATCTTCAAACCTCCCTCAAACACAATCTCCTACTTCCAAACGTGTCCCACGTCTCCAGGAAGTCTCCGCATTGGTGAATTCCATTTGGTAACCATTGGAAATTCGAGCCATATCCAACAATCCTCCCTTATGGCGAGAATTCCCAAAAAAAAAAACTTCGTCCATAGCTACGACTCTCAACACCGAGAATCAACATATCCACCACTAGGTATAACCACTTAGGAACACCCATCCCAAGATTTCACCGGCACATGTCGAAATTTACCTTGCTAAAAATGTGGTACAACTCCTCACGTTAGGTTCCCAGGGAGTTCGTTCAGCCATCGACATCATTGTCCACCACACACCTTGCATCACCTCTAACCAATGCCAGTGTGCAATTGTGGACCCGCTATCAGCAATACATCCTCTTTTATGGCAACTAGCGGTCATGCCATGAGGATGTTTATGCCCCTTTAGAGGACATCGCTGTAGTCGTCATACTCAAGAGAGGCGATTGCCGGATCCCCCTCTTTGGAGCCGTTAGCCGCACTTGTCTTCTTATTTTTACAATCCTTTCTTATGTGTCCAGACTGTCCACATCCCTAACAAGTGACTTTTCTTTTGGAGCCTCCCTTCTTCCTGTCAACCAAAAGAGCAGAGTTATCAGAAGATTTACCTTCACTCTTTAGCCTTCGTTCCTCATAGATTAGTTTGTTCGCTATATCTCCAAAACATATGGTTGAACTCCCATGCATCAAGATTGGCTTCATATGCGCATAGGATGGTGGAAGGGACCAGATGAGTCTTAATCCTTTGTCTTCTTCATCAATCTTCACTCAAATCGACTCTAATTCAGAAACTATTCCATTGAGCACTCCAAGATGATCGGAAACTTTCGTACCTTCAGTCATCAGCAGCATGTGAAACTGCTCCTTCAGGTAGAATCGGTTGCAGACGGTCTTCGCTTGATACAATTCTTCAAGCCTCTCCCAAAGTTCTTTCGATGAATATGTTCCATGAATATTTGTAAGAACATTCTTAGCTAGGCTCAATCGTATCGCACTTGCAGCCCTCTCGTCCAAATCCTCTCAATCATCATCGCTCATCACAGGTTTTCCAGAACTAGTACCAGCCGTTTCTTTACTAAGATCTCCAGAGCCTTCAGGGTTCGCAGGGGTTGGCTTGCTCTTCAACGCCTTGTGTAAACCGTATTGGATTAGCAAATCTTTGACTTGAACTTGTCCACAAGCCAAAGTTAATTTTTCCATCGAACTTCTCAACCTCGAATCTCATCAATTATGCCATATCTAGTTTGTTAAGAAACACTATCAAGCAACCAGAGCTCTGATATCAATTGTTAGCGCACAAACGTCACTACCCGGAAGCGTTGCCGAATAGAACACAAACAAACAATAGCAAAAGAATTAAGATGGAAGAAGAAAATAATCCAATCACACAACACAAGAGTTTTTTACGTGGAAACCCAAATTGGAAAAAAAACCACGGTCGTCAGGACGACAAGAAATCAATCCACTATGAAGAAAACTGTTACAACTTCACTCTCAGGATTTTTCTCTCTCTAACCCCAAACCCAATTACACCTAATGCTCTCTTTGAGATCTCTCTAATTAATTGCTAATTTGCTCCACACCCAATAGCCTAGTTATTATGGTATATTTATCTGAATTACAGAGAGTTTAAATCAACAAGGAAATCCTTCTCCTATACGTACAAGATTTCCTTGTTTCACATAAATACTATTTCCTATTTATGATAAGATTTCTTGTAAGGAGATATCCTTTTCTTTTAAGCATAACACTTTTCTATTCCAATAAACATAGGAACTTTCCAGAAGAAAACCTTTCCTTTTATCGTGCAACATTCCTGATCTGGGCAAAATCCGTCATTACCGCGGTCTGGGTCGCGGTTGGCCACCTGCGACCTGGACCTGCAGAAAGCTACTGATGTCCACCGCTCAGAATACCGCGGTTGGTGCATTTGCCTCCGCCGCGGTCTGCACTGCGCTCTACTCACTTGAATGTCCCATTGTCTGCACCGTCTCCCTATGCACGTGTCCGCAGGGCGGTTCACGTAGCGGTTCTCTACAGAATTCGTTTCTTCAGTTCTTCTTCGGTCTCTGAACCTCCCTCAAACACGATCTCCTACTTCTAAACGTGTCCCACGTCTCCAGGAAGTCTCCGCATTGGTGAATTCCGTTTGGTAACCATTGGAAATTCGAAGCCATATCCAACAAAAACAAGTGTAGGAACCATGTGAAGACCTTTATCCTATAGTATAGAATAATTTGGCCACAGTAGTAAACTAGTAGTGCTTTATCTCAATAAGTTCTGATCGAGCCTATTTAATACCATGTTTTATCTCCCAAATCTTCCTCTTTGTGATCATATCCCGGATAAAATCTAGTATTTAATGTATTTTTGTAAGCAATTTCAGGTTTTTAGGTTGTTGGGCCCCATTGGAGCTTAATTGGAGGATTTGGTGTCGGATCCAGGCAAATGAAGGAATATTGAAGATGAGAGCAGATCGTGAGGCGACCAACCCAGGTGACCCAGTTATTTGCCTCACAAACTCGCCTCATATACTGCTATCCTTTGAGGAATTGCCCAGATCGCGAGGCGACCAACCCAGGCGATCCCAGTTAATCGCCTCACAGATTCGTCTCATATGCTGTCTAATTTGAAGAAATTGTCCAGAAGGCGAGGGGACTAACCTAGGCAACCCAGTTAGTCGCTTCACAAACTCGCCTCACATGATGCATGATTTGAAGAAACTGTCTAGAAGGCGAGGCGACCAAGCCAGGCGACCAAGTTGCTCGCCTCATCACTCGCATTGGCATCACGTGGTAATTCCAGATAGTGAGGCGACCTGCCTACTCGCTTCACTCAGTCGCCTCGTTGAAGATTAGGGGCAAAATGGTCTTTTGTGCCCAAATTACAGCACAATATTCCCATTCATATAAATTATTCTCTTCTGATTTCTCTAGCAGACAATACACAAGGGAGCCACACAAAAACCTAGAAACCTTTCTCCTCCATCCATTTACCTTACCTCTTCCACACATTTTCTTTCTAACATTATCAATCACCATTTTCAGAACAACTCAAGGAAGGAGAGGAAACTCAAATGACATTTATGGGTTTTCTCTACACTTTTCTTCTCTTTGTTTATATTTCATTAATGAGTAACTAAACCTCATCTAGGGGATTGATGTAACCATATTGGATAACTCATGTAATGAATTAGTATATTCTTTTAGTTCAATCTGAAATTAGTCTCTTTTACTGGATTTATATGTCTTGCTCTGCCATGTATGTTATTTCTTGATCACAAATGATGTATGTGTAGTGTAGTATATTCATGAAAGTGAGTTTTTGTGAGATTGACCTTTTCCACCTTAATATCACTTATAAGCTTAGTAATTGGGAAAAATAATATTTGCATGACCTTGCTATGTTGTTTTGGCTTAGAGTTTTGAGAACATATTAGGTAATGCCCATTGCTTAACACATGACCTTGTGGGAGTGAATGGAGTACCTTGATCTTAATTTAATATCCTAAAACAAGCTCTAATGGGATTGAAGTGTTTATTGAGACTAGTTTAGCACATCGAGTGGTCCAAGAACGGTTATGTCGATCCTCTAGTACATCTCTATACTTTTCACCCTTTGTGTTGTGTTGTGCTTTGTTTCACTTAGTTTATTTACAAGTTGCAATTACATTCATTTTCAAGAACTCATTCGTTGCCAAACAAAAACGCATTATGCAATTTATTTTCCAAGCACTAGATTAGATTAGTTAAGTAACATAGATTCGACCGATAAACTCCCGATCCCAGTAAACGAACTTATATTTTTATTGAACAGTATTTAGTGTATCAATTTTGGTACGTCTGCCGGGGATCGGCATAGTTTTATTAGTTGAATTAGTTGATTTTGATAGTGGGCCTTATTTTGATAATTTTATTTTTAGTTTCTTTTTACGTCGTTGGTATTTCTGTTATTGGTGTTTCAGGGCCAAAGGTGTATGCACGTTCGCCGTTCGCTTGAAGGAAATTTGTTCCCGGCTAACGACAAGATTAACCGTGTAGGTCGACTTTCTAGGAGGTTTGGAGGTATAGATATCTTCGTTGACTTTGAGGGTACTTCTATTCCAAAAATGGCCGAGCAAGAAGAACATATGAGTCCACCGGGGTAACCAACACATGAGGTTGACGAGGTTATTCTAGCTATCAGAGAGTCCGGGCAACTAATGATTGAGAGCCAACCATCACCTGCAGTGTTGAGTGCGGCGGCTATGAGTTATGAATTGAAAAGACTCCATGTGGCCATGCTTCCTTCTTTCAATGGCCTCCCAAATGAAGAATGTTTGCAATTTATGAAGGACTACCTATCCATCATGGAAGTTCTTCCGATAGGCCGACTTATAGAAGAACAGTTGAAGATGAGGTTTCGGTATTGCTTGAAAGATAGAGCCAAATTGTGGTTCATTTCCTTAAAGCCGGGTTCTTTAAGGTCATGGGAAGAGGTGTGCCAAGCTTTATTCAATAGGTTATTCCCGGCCGTAAAGACAAAGGACATTCGGATCCAAATTGCTAGCTTCACAGAGGAGGATAGTGAACCCTTTCATGAGGCATGGGGAAGATATAGGATTCTTTTGTAACAATGCCCACCTCACTTGATCTCCGAAGAGTACAAGGTCCGTACCTTCTATGATGGATTAACAGAATTCACACAAGCCTTAGTAGATAATACATGTGGAGGTGTGCTCACAACAAAATCTGCTCTTGAGATCAGCGAGATATATGAGACATTAGGTCTTAATTCCCAACATAGAAGCTCAACTTCAAGAAGGGGAGGAAAGCATGGTGTTAGTCAGGATACAGAGATGGCTATTCAGATGGCTCGGCTAATTAAGCAAGTGAAGGTAATGGCAAGAAATATGGGTCAACAACAACAAGGAGTGAATTTGATATGTGAAGGGGAACGACACAGTAGAGAGGTGGTGACATATGATACAGAGGAAGTCCAAGCCTTGAACTACCAAAGAGGGAGAAACGACCTATATTCAAACTCTACAGCTCTGGTTGGCGTAACCATCCAAATTTCTCATGGTCAGATTCGAACAATGCTTTGAACAACCAATCCAATACTCAAGGAGCATCCCAAGGTGGATTCAACGAGGGAAATTACCAAGGCCAAGGATCAAGTGGTCAACAGTGGAACAATTCAGCAAACAGAGAGATGTCTTCATAACAGCCGAGGAAACCATCTTTGGAGGACATGGTGACCACCCTGGCCCAAAGCTCTCAAACCACAGAAAATTCCTTGAACGGTTTTATACAAGCAAGCAGTCAGAGGTTCACACATATGGAAACATCGTTGAAGAAGTAAGAAACCCAGGTTGGGCAGATTGCTGAAACAGTGCACTGAAATGAGTCGGGTAAATTTCTGAGCCAGTATGAACAAGCCAAGGCAATGACTATTTTGAGGAGTGGTCGAGTGTTAGACAATGAAGAGATAGGTGGACCGAAGAGGAAGACTCCAGAGAAGAGGAGAAGGAAAACAGAGTTGAGGAAGAAGAGATCGTGGTTGATCTCGAGCCAAAGAAGACTTCCAGTTACATAAGTCTTCTGACCCTTACATTCCACCACTTCTATTTCCAGGCAGGGTCCAAAAGGATAAGTTGAACAAATCATTCAAAGAAATTTTTGATGTTCTCTCTAAGGTTCATGTGAATCTCCCATTGCTTGATATGATAGAGAAGAGGCTCGCATATTCAAAGTTCTTCAAGAGTCTTCATGCCAACAAACAGAAGTTTGGGCCGAACCATCAAGAATACATCACGGGCAGTGTTGGTGTGGTACTACAAAAGAAGCTTCCGCCAAAACTTAAGGATCCGGATAGCTTTTGTATTAACATCACTGTTGGAGGTACCAAGCTTGAACATGCAATGTTAGACTTGGGCTCTAGCATCAACTTAATACCGTGCGCAATTTATAAGCAACTTGGTTTAATTGAGCTAAAACCAACAACGATGTTGATACTCCTAGCAGATGGTTCAGTCCGATATCCGAAGGGGATTGTAGAAGATGTGTTGGTACATATGGACAAGTTGATCATACCTGCGGACTTTGTGGTGCTAGATATGGAAGATACAAGCACAAAAGTGAATATGAGACTTATTCTCCTTGGGAGACCTTTCATGTCCACAGCAAAGGCGATCATTGACGTGCATAATGGAAAGCTCATCATGACGGTGTTGGATGAAATGGTAGAGTTTAAGCTTTTTGAAGCCTTATCATACCCGTCGGGATCTGATGATTGTGCGTTTGTAGAGGTGTTAGATCCCGGGGTCGATGATATCTTTTGGGATGAAGATTTACAAACTTTGTTAGAATGGGATTGGGAAGTTGAAGATGAAGACAAGGAGATAGAAAGTGAGTTTGAACCAACGGAGGAAGAAGATAGAATTGAAGACATTGTGGTCTCACATGTGTGCCTTGCGACGAAAACCCCACCTAAGTTGGAACTCATGGAGCTGCCAACCACATTGAAGTATGCTTAATTAGGTGAAAATGAGACATATCCAGTGATTGTGGCTTCAGAATTGAAGAGCAATGAAGAAGAGAAAGTTGTGGAGGTTTTGCAAAGGTACAAGTCGGCGATTGGGTGGTCAATCGAATATATTAGAGGAATTAGTCCGACAATCTGCATGCACATTATTTTCCTAGAAGAAGAAAGTAAATCGACAAGGGAAGCTCAAAGAAGGCTAAACCCAATTATGAAGGAAGTTGTGAAGAAAGAGGTTCTGAAGCATCTAGAAGTGGGGATTATCTACCCCATATCGGATAGTAAATGGGTTAGCCCGATTCATGTGGTTCCGAAGAAGTCGGGCATCACGGTGGTTCAGAATGACAAGAATAAGCTGGTTCTGCAAAGGCTTCAGACATGATGGGGAGTTTGTACATATTACAGGAAGCTGAACTTGGCCACCCGAAAGGACCATTTTCTGCTTCTGTTCATTGATCAGATGCTTGAACGCTTGGCGGGACACATCCACTATTGCTTTCTCGATGGTTATTTAAGTTACAATCAGATTGCCATAGCACCAGAAGATTAGGAGAAGACCACATTCACCTGCCCATTCAGAACCTTTGCTTACAGGCGGATGCCGTTTGGATTGTGCAATGCACCGGGAACATTTCAGCGGTGCATGATGTCTATTTTTTCAGACATGGTGAAAGACATAATTGAGGTGTTTATGGATGATTTTTCAGTTTTGGAGACTCTTTCGACCGATGCCTACATCACCTCTCCCTTGTTCTCAAAAGATGTCAAGGGAACTGCCTAGTTCTAAATTGGGAGAAATGTCACTTTATGGTTCAAGAAGGGATTGTCCTAGGACATGTTATTTCCCAGAAGGGGATTGAAGTCGATAGAGCAAAAGTCGAGGTGATCCAAAGTCTTCAACCACCCAAATCAGTAAAGGATATCCGGTCTTTTCTAGGGCACGCTAGGTTCTACATGAGGTTTATCAAGGATTTTTCAAAAATAACGCGACATCTTTGTGTTCTTCTACAGAAAGATACGGATTTTGAGTTTAATGAAGGATGTTTGGAAGCATTTGACACCCTCAAGGAAGCATTGACAACAACTCCTTTTATTGTTCCACCAAATTGGAGTTTGCCCTTCGAATTAATGTGTGATGCGTCCGACTATGCTGTTAGAGCAATTTTGGGGCAGCGGGTTGATAAGGTTCCACATGTGATTTACTATGCTTCAGAATCTTAAATGATGCCCAACTAAATTACTCAACCATGGAAAAGGAACTCCTTGTAGTGGTTTTCGCTTTAGAGAAATTTAGAGCGTACTTAGTGAAAGCAAAAATGGCATGCTGCTCTGAGATATCTTTTTCAGAAAAATGACGCCAAGCCAAGGTTGATTCGGTGGGTCCTTTTACTTCAAGAATTCGACATAGAGATACGTGATAAGAAGGGAAGTGAGAATGTGGTAGCAGACCACTTGAGCAGATTGATACATGAGAATCCTGGTGAAGCGGATGAGCTTCCGTTGAGAGAATGTTTTCCTGATCAGCAATTCCTAGCTATTGATAACAACATGCCGTGGTATCCCGATATAACTAACTACTTGGCCATGGGTATCGTACCTTCAGAGTTAAATTCTCATGCAAGAAAGAGATTCCTTTCAATTGCCAAACAGTATTACTAGGATAATGCTTATTTGTTCAAATGGGGAGTTGATCGGATTATACAGAGATGTGCGCCTGAGAATGAGTAGAATGACATCCTGAGATTTTGCCATGAGATGCAATGTGGGGATCATTTTGGGCCTAGAAAAACAGTTTTGAAGGTTTTACAGTCCGGATTCTTTTGGACATCATTGTTCAAAGATGCATATCAGTTTTGTGCCATATGTGAAATATGCCAAAAGATGGGGAACATTGGGAAAAGGAATGAAATGCCCTTGGCCGGTGACTTAGTGGTGGAAATATTTGATGTATGAGGGATCGACTTCATGGGACCTTTCCCATCATCTTGTGGGTACATGTATATCCTCCTTGCAGTTGATTATGTTTCAAAATGGGTGGAAGCTGCACCGACAAGGACCAATGACAGCAAGGTAATGGTCAAATTTGTGAAGGAATCAATTTTCTCTATATTCGGAACTCCAAGAGCTATCATCAGCCATGGGGGGACCTATTTTTGTAACAAGTCTTTCACGGCACTTTTGAAGAAATTCGGTGTCAGACACAGAGTGGCCACTGCGTACCATCCTCAAATTTTAGGACAAGTAGAAGTAAGCAATAGACAAATTAAACAAGTGTTGGAGAAAACTGTCAATTCAACACGGAAGGATTGGGCATTGAAGTTAAATGATGCTCTATGGGCTTACAGGACAGCGTTCAAGACTCCTATTGGGATGAGCCCGTATAAGATGGTGTTTGGGAAAGCTTGTCATATCCCTGTCGAGTTGGAATACAATGCACTTTGGGCAATCCGGAAGTTGAACATGGACTATGATAAGGCCGAAGAGGAAAGAAAACTTCAGCTTGAAGAACTTGAAGAATTCCGGTTCGAGGCCTATGAAAGTGCTAGACTTTATAACGAGAAGACCAAGCTAATCCATGACAAGATGTTGGTAAGGAAGGACTTACATCCCGGAATGCGTGTATTGATTTTCAATTCTAGATTGAAGTTGTTTCTTGGAAAACTCAAATCTCGTTGGTATGGGCCATTTCGTATAAACCAAGTTTTCCCTTATGGGACCATTGAAGTGGAAGATGAAAAGAATGGGAAATTGTTCAAGGTAAACGGGCACAGAGTGAAGCCGTTTTTGGAAGGAGTCAAAGTAGCCGCTTGGCTAGATGTGTTTGTGCTCGAGGAGCCTTAGAATCGTACCACGTCTTTCCTAGAAGTTAAATCAAGCGCTAGGTGGGAGGCAACCCACCCGAGTACGTTTTCAAGTATTTGGTAGTGCTATTTTGCCTCACCCTTAGTTTATGCATTTCATGATTTCATCGTACAACTTGAATTAATTGACAAACGGAAGTATATAGGTTTGGGGGTGGAATTTTCAACTAACATTACTAATTTTTCGGTGAGAAATTTTTTGTGTTGAGGCTTTTTTAGGGGAAGGAGTTGGCTGGAGGACTGGAGTATGAACTTCCAGCAATTATTGAAAAAATTCTGCAGTGAATGAAGCGACCTACTCAGGCGACCTTACAACTCGCCTCATCGAGTCGCCTCGATCACAAACAAGCTAGACAGTGCGTGAAGCGACCAATGAAGGCGACCTTCCTACTCGCCTCGTCGAGTTGCCTTGAATCTTCGAAAGCTAGACAGTGCGTGAAGCGACCAATGGAGGTGACCTTCTAACTCGCCTCGTCGAGTCGCCTCGAATCTTTGAAAGATTGACAGTGCGTGAAATGACCAACCCAGGAAACTTGACCGCTCGCCTCAGAAGTCGCCCCGTGCAGCAACTAAGTAAAACGCCGCCGTTTTAGGCCAGACGAGTGAATGAGGCGACAAAATACCTAACCTTGTCAAGTCGCCTCGCCTGATATATATATATACACACACATGTCTTCACACCCAACTCGCCATTTTCCTCCAAATTTGCCCTAAATCCTTCCCATTCTCTCTCTAAGCCAAGAATCATCGTGGAGTTTCAAATCAAGGTAATTTTTGCACTCTTTCCCTCTTGTTTTCTCTACAATCTCTCCTTGAAGCATCAATTTCATGGATTTACTATATTTTCAAGTTAGGGAATAGATTTGGTAATATTGGTATATTTGGGGATTGTGAGTGCTCAAATTGCTATTGTGGGTATGTTGGCTTGGATTGGGGAGCTTTTTTTTATGGTGTTCTTGTGGTTTTGTTTAAGTTTCAGCTAGAACAAGAAGTGAAGATGTCTTCAAGGCTGATTTTTGAAGTGGGGTCCGGAAGTAAGGACGAAATCACCCCCAAGCGCAGAAGACAAAAGGCTAAGGGTAAAAGCAGAGATGATCGAAACTGGAATGCACCAAATCCAGATTATCCCCAGCGTATGAACAAGCTGTGGAATAGGCAATGTATAATTGAAAGGGGTCTTGACATGGAGAGGCTACAGAACACGTTTGTTAGAGAAGCTGTGTAGGCCTTGGGCTGGGCTAGGTATGTTGAACGTCCGAACCGGGGGACTTTAGAGCTAGTCAGAGAATTTTATGCCTCTATCGTTCTCGAAGCATTCTATAATGAAGGGATGCCGGTTACAGTACGTGGCAGGCATGTGGTAATTAATGTTCCACTCATCAACAGTTAGCTAAGAACGGCGGATGTTCAGAACACAAAAGCTGGCCTCCCGGACCATGAATTTTTTGGGGTGGAGTTTGATAGCCAACTGGCAGCAAATTTAAAGATGAATGGAAGTCCAGTTGGAACAAAACGTCGATTAGATTGCAGTATCTTCGGATCAAGCCACATGCGGCTTTTTGGTATTTATTTTTTAGTGGCTACCTTCACCCCACCACACACTGGACTTTTGTATCTCCAAAGATCCCCCGTCTGCTGTTATGTGCCATGAACTGTCTTCCAATGAACATTGGAGAGATAATTATACAGGTTATATGAAAAGGATAAATCCCCCAGAGGCCTCCTTTATTTTCCTTGCCTCATCACCCATTTTTGTTCGGAGGATGGTATCGCTGCTTATGAGACACCGCTGACAATCCTGCCACAGCCGTCTCGGATTGGGAAAAGTGCATTCAATGCAATTGCCAGACTTTGGGGGTATTCCACTCTAGTGGGAAGGGATCCGAGGGTTAATGGAGTTGATGATGAAGACCTGGATACTCTGGACCAGCAGGATGCCGAGGAGGATGATGATGACGACTATACAGAGCCGAACCTTGAAGGTGATCCAAATGCTGAGGTAGAGGAAGTAGAGGGGACCACCATGGATCAGATCATGCAGATGCTGAGGCGGATGGATACAAAGATTGACGGTGTGGTCGCCACTACAGAGCAGCTTTCGGAGCTGAACTGTGCCATTCAGAGGGCCCTCTCCAATGCCGATTTCACCATCAGCTTCGAGAGGCGCGAGCACAAGGATTAGTATTATTTCTCATTGTTCAGTGTTTCTCTGTTTTTATTTCAGGATGTTTATCGGATTTACTACTTATACTGTTTTTGTTGGATTTAGTTGCAGATGTTTTTATTTTGGGGATTTTATAATTACTCTTTTTGGAATTTTATAATCTTATTTTGGTACTTAGAACTTAAGGGTGGTTTTGTTATGATGATGACTAGTGCCTAGGTTGCATATTTGTGCCTATTTGTGCAGAATTTGTTTTGTGGAGCCTCGCTCACCGGGTTCTCATTGTCCGTGCTCAATTCATGAACATTGGGGACAATGTTGGATCTAGGTTTAGGGGTGTGAGGCACCTTATTCTTTTTGTCAATATTGGATCAGCTTGTATTTTGTTGGATTTTCAAAAAAGGTTTTGGGTAAATAAATGCGAATTGTGCCAGGATTGAGTTCATTGTTGCTGAATTTCGAGTAGTCCTTTGATAATCTAGGATTGAATTGCTTGACATGAGCGTAGTCCCTGTCTTTCATGCCTTAATTAAGGAAATTCAGTGCTCTGGTATCAAGGTTTAATAGTGGAGACGGCCTGTGTGAGTTTTTGAGCCTTATAGCTTTTCATTCTGAGGGAATAATTTTCATTCCACTCCTTACACACACTTCTAAACACTGTTAGGCATATTTTTGAGGTCTCATTACACTACATAGCATTGTTTGCCATAGAACTTAATTATTAATGGTTTGCTTGTTGAAATTGATGTTCCCTTGGTAGATGGACCCCTTGAAATAATAGCAGGCAATGTGTGTTTTAACCACTAAAACAGGCCTAAACACTTTCCTATCCCATGTGTGTGCTCCATAGCCAAATTTGCAGCCAAACACATTTTAACCTTTCTTTGATCACCCACATCTTCCATTAACCCTTAAACATAAACACTAAGCTATCCCATTTGCCAATTGATGAAGTTAAGGCGTAGGATTAAATGTAATTGTTGGGCTCTTATTTTATGTAAGGCTTGTACCAAGGCGTATGTGTGCAATTTTGCAAGATGTTGTGCAAAGAAAAAGAAAAAGAAAGAAAAATTAATAATATATTAAAAAAAAGTTTGATAGAATGAAGCCGTGATCTGAATTGTATGCTACTCAAGATCTGCAATAGTAATTAAGTGCACTAGAGCTAAATAACAGCCTAGACGCCATGTTATAAGCTAAATATTGTAATAGAGCCAAGTATGGAAATTTAAAATGTAATGCCTTAGCTGAATCGATTGGTGTTAGAATTCAGCCATTCCCCTTCTTTCTTTTCCCAATAACCCATGGCCCCGTTATAACCAGAGATAAAGACCTGTTTGATCTTAGGGAAAGTCTAGATAGGGAACATTTATGGAAACATGCTTTTTCCAGTTCATGGCATTCTGTTCCATTCATGAGATCTAACTCAGAAATGAGCGTTATTTTAAACTTAATGATGCAATAAAAATTTGTTTCATATTGCATATTTGTTGTGTGCACCTAGGTTCCAAGTGGAAAGATAAGAGTGACATCTAGTGAGAACTTACAGTCAAGGCGAATTATGGCTAAGATGTTTGGGTGAGCAGTCTCCGAGGTGAGGGCCCTTTAATGTGGGATTCGTGTTCTGTAATCCACTCTTGGGATTAGCCTTGGAATATTCGTAATTCAGTAATTTTTGCTCCATTGCTTTTCATTGGCGCATCCTATCAATTTTTGACCATGATTGGCATCGCATGAGTTTTTCGTAGTTAACTTTTAATTGGATTTTTAGTGATTGCCTTTCTTTTGTTTTGCTCGGGGATGAGCAAGGGTTAGGTTTGGGGGTAGTTGGTCAAGCCTATTTAATACCGTGTTTTATCTCCCAAATCCTTCTCCTTGTGATCGTATCCCATGTAAAATCTGGTATTTAATGTATTTTTGTAAGCAATTTTAGGTTTTTAGGTTGTTGGACCCCATTGGAGCTTAATTGGAAGATTTGGTGTCTAATCCAGGCATATGAAGGAATATTGAAGATGAGAGCAGATCGTTAGGCGACCAAGCCAGGCGACCAAGCTAGTCGCCTCAAAACTCGCCCGCATACTGCTATCTTTTGAGGAATTGCCCAGATCGTGAGGCGACCAACCCAGGCTACCCAGTTAGTTGCCTCACAAACTCGCTTCACATGTTGCCTGATATGAAGAAAATGTCCAGAAGGCGAGGCGACCAACCCAGGCTGCCCAGTTAGTCACCTCACAAACTCGCCTCACATGCTGCCTGATTTGAAGAAATTGTCCATAAGGCAAGGCGACCAAGCCAGGCAACCAAGTTGCTCGCCTCATCTCTCGCCTCGGCATCACATGGGACATGCCTACTCGCCTCACTCAGTCGCCTCGTTGAAGATTAGGGGCAAAATGGTCTTTTGTGCCCAAATTGCAGCACAATATTCCCATTCTTATAAATTCTTCTCTTCTGATTTCTCCAGCAGACAACACACAAAGGAGCCACACAAAAACCTAGAAACCTTTCTCCTCCATCCATTTACCTTACATCTTCCACACATTTTCTTTCTAACATCATCAATCACCATTTTCGGAAGAACTCAAGGAAGGAGAGGAAGCTCAAATGATATTTATGGGTTTTCTCTACACTTTTCTTCTCTTTGTTTATATTTCATTAATGAGTACTAAACCTCATCTAGGGGATTGATGTAACAATATTGGATAACTCATGTAATGAATTAGTCTATTATTTTAGTTCAATCCAAAATTAGTCCCTTTTACTTGATTTATATGTCTTTCTCTGCCATGTATGTTATTTCTTGATCACAAATGATGTATGTGTAGTGTAGTATATTCATGAAAGTGAGTTTTTGTGAGATTTACCTTTTCCACCTTAATATCACTTATAAGCTCAGTAATTGGGAAAAATAATATTTGCATGACTTTGCTATGTTGATTTGGCTTAGAGTTTTGAGAACATATTAGGTAATGTCCATTGCTCCATACATGACCTTGTGGGAGTGAAAGGAGGAACCTTGATCTTAATTTAATATCCTAAAACAAACCCTAATCGGATTGAAGTGTTTATTGAGACTAGTTTAGCACATCGAGTGGTCCGAGAACGGTTATGTCGATCCCCTAGTACCTCTCCATACTTTTCACCCTTTGTGTTGTGTTGTGCTTTGTTTCACTTAGTTTATTTACAAGTTGCAATTACATTCATTTTCAAGAACTCATTCGGTACCAAACAAAAACTCATTATGTAATTTATTTTCTGAGAACTAGATTAGATTAGTTAAGTAACATAGATTAGATCGATAAACTCCTGATCCTAGTGAACGAACTTATATTTTTATTGAACAGTATTTACTGCATCAAGTTCATTAAGTTTTAGTTGACCCTTATTGATTTCGTTGTTATTTTAAAATTATATATATATAAGAATGAGGAGACTAAACTGATTCGGGTTGCTTGGGATCATTGTTGTAAGCCTTACTCTCAGGATGGTCTTGGGTTGAAGGATATTAGGTCACTAAATGATTCTCTTTTAAAGAAGCTCACCTGATAGTTTATGACCTATGAGAGTTTTGCTTTTTCATTTTTGAGGGAGCTGTATCTCAAGCAGCTTCAAAAATCTCATGGGGGTATGTCACTTCGTCGATTTGGCCTTCTTTTCGCTCTCATTATTCAGATCTTCTTAAAAAGACCATTTGGCTCATTTGTGAGTATTCTCAGCGAGATTTTTGGCACGACAATTGGTTGGGGGTTCCCATTATTGAGGTTCTAGGGATTCATGATTACTTGGCTAGCCTTCTTAGGCAAGAGTTTCTGATTTTATCCATGAGGGTAGGTGGGTTCTTGACGATAGTTTTCGAGCCCGTTTTCCATATCTCTATTTTCATATCGATAGGATTGCTATCTCTCCAGTTGCAGATTCTTTGGTGTGGGCTCATTCTCGAGATGGGCAGGTTTCTTGCTAGTCGGCTTATTAATTCTCCGCGGATCTCTTGGTGGAGGGATTTCTGGTGCCGTATTATACTTTGACATGGTGTCTTTTGTTGATTCGGCTTCTGACAGAGGATCTCTTTTTAAGGACTGGGTTTCACTTAGCTTCCCGGTGCAGTGTTTGTGGGGTTAGCAGTAAGTCATCTGATCATCTTTTCCTTCTGTGCCCTCTAGCGGCTGCTCTTTGGGAGGCGGTTTTTTCAGCTTTTTAGCGGCGTATTTCCGCCGGTTCATGGAGTTCGTTCTTCTCCCAGGCCATGTCAGTTTTGTTTAGTGATCAGGTGCTGGTTTTATAGAAGACAACTATTCATGCCGTGGTTTGAAATGTGTGTCTTCCCCGTAACCAGTGGATTTTTTAGAGTAAGGCTATGAAGTTCAGATCTGCTTTGTCTTTGGTTTGGCATGCGGTGTCTGACGCTAACCGATTAGAGATTGAGTGTATGCATAATTATGTAGAGGATCTTTTGATTCTTCGTCGGTTTGATCTCCGTGGTTGTCCGGCTAGGGCCCCGGTTATCAAGAGTATGATTTGGTAGTCTCCGGCTCCTGGTTGGATCAAAGTTAATACTGATGGTGTCGCCTTGAGTTCTCCAGGTGTTGGGGGTTGTGTGGGTGTCTTCCATAATTGTAGAGCTTTTGTGAAGGGTTGTTTTGGTGTTCCTCTTGGTCAGGTGTTTGCGTTTGAGGCAGAACTTCTTGCAGCTTCAATGACTATTAATTTTGCTTGGCAGAATGGGTGGCATCGGATCTAGCTTGAGAGTGATTCTTCTTATGTGGTTCAAATACTCACCTCTCGCTCCGAGCAGGTTCCTTAGCGGATTCGGCAGGCTTGGCAACGCTGTATCTATCAGATATCAAAAATGGAGTTTCAGGTTTCTCATATCTTTAGGGAGGGAAATCAGGTTGCTGACCCTCTTTCTAAGCATGCTTTGGGGTTGGCGGTTGATTCGTGGTGGGCAAACATTTCTGCTCTTTGTTGGTTGGCAATGATTGCACGGGTCGGGAGTCTTTTCGTTGTTCTTAATGTTTTCTGTTTCTGTTTTTTATAGCTTGCGTGCCAATGTTTTTGTTGGAATTGTTTCCCTTGGTTTTTGTTACTTTTCATTTTATTCTTTTTATTATATGGATGGGTACTGCCTAGAGGTTTTTCAGCATATGATCGCTTATGATGCTTTTTCCCCCTAGGTCAGTCCAATTTTATCAAAATATATATATAAAAGAAAATTTTCACCTCATTGTGCACTGATAAATATTTATTAATGCGTTGCATGTAGACCATTAGATTTAATTGTTTTGACCCATTCTATATGCAGTTGTCGGTGCTTATCTACAATCTATGGTCCACATGCAATGCACTGATGATATTTATATCAGTATGCACTGAGGAGAAAATGGCTATATATATATTTATATATATAAAGAGTTTTCTCCTAAATAAATACTGAATTTAATAAAGACAATACCAGAATTTGTGAGTTCCTAATTAAACAACATAACTTAATTAAAAATAAATTACTAACCCCGACGAAACTTCAATTACTGGTAAGGTACTGTTGGTCGCCGGATTTGGAGAAGAGAAGATATTCTTAATTTGTCAAAGAAATTAAGAAACAGAAGAAGTTGTTTTTATTTTCTTCTTTTTTTACAAATATTCTTTAATACTGTATGTAAGCTGAAATGTTGCTGGTTAATTTTGTACGTTTATCCAAACTGTTTAATTTGTTTTAATGCCATATGAACCTGCAGCTTACTCCAACGAAACAATCCATATGGACCTAGTGAACTTCAAAGGTTACAAATTCACTACAACTTTCGGACTATATCAAGGAACAGTTTGGGATCTCATGTTGATCAATTTATATTTTCATTAGAAGTGATATATATATATATATATATATATATATATATATATATATTTGTGGTAATAGCTTTAGAATCATAAAGACTAATATCTATGGAGATGTGATATCCGCTGATATATATATATATATATATATATATATATATATATATACATATATATATATATGTACAGTCATTCTCCTGTCAGTTCGTGCTGATATAAAATATATCAATTCTTTGAATATGGATCATAGATTATGGAGAAGTTCTGACAAGTGCATACACATTGGGTCAAAACAATTAAATTTAATGGTCCACATTCAAGGAACTAATATATTTTATATTAGGACGACTGACAGAAGAAAGATTTTATATATGTACTCATCTATTATATATTATGTATGTTTCAACTTGATCGAGATTCATTCTCATCTTCTCTAGTTTTCAGATGTGAGTTCTCCAATATCCCAAATATAGTTCTGTTGATAACTGTCTCTAACGTCATGTGCGGGGTCTCAATTGTTGACGTTAGAGAACCATTTTTGTAACGTTAAAGAACCAAATTTGAGAAGCACTGTTTACATATATTATTCTGCAAGATTTATATTAGTTTAGTATTTTAATTTTTTTTCCTCTAACTTAAAATTATATTCTATATTATCTACAATTAACCCTACTCGGTTGGAATTATTGGAATGCAAAGATTCCTAGACATTCTTTTAGTCCTTGATCAAATAACCTAACCTTTCACTCTCTTTAAGGTTGTCTTCAGTCGTTATTATATGATTTTCTTTTAAACTTTTCTTGTTCAATATTCGCCTATTTCATTGGCTATATAACCAACTGTGGTAAGTCCAACATAGTTGCCATTGTTCACCAAAAGAGATCAAATAGTTCCATCATTTCCTGATGGATTCTTCTATTTTTCTATACCAAACGACAGAATCCTCATCAGAATCGTCTCTTGGTTCGTCAGAATCTTCATCTTCTACGTGTTGGCCAGATCATCAGTTTCTGAATTGGGATCATAATAGTTCTCTTCCTTTCAATTTTAATGACTCTGAAGAAATGCTGTTGTTGGATGTCTTAGGAGAAGCAACTAAAGAATCGTCAAATCGATTGAATTTTGGAGGTGGAATTATTGATATGGAAAAAGATCAGGTGATGAATTCTATATTAGAAGAAGAACCGAAGAAGCTGAGAAAACCCTACATAGGTGTTAGAAGGAGGACATGGGGAAAATACGCGGCAGAGATCAGAGACTCAACCAGAAACGGCGTTAGGGTTTGGCTGGGCACATTCGATACTGAGGAGGAGGCTGCTCTAGCTTATGACCAAGCAGCATTTTCAATGCGCGGCTCATTGGCTGTACTCAATTTTCCTGTTCATTTGGTCAAAGAATCTCTTCAACAAATCAAATATCCTTGTCACGAATATGGTTGCTCACCAGCTTTGGCACTCAAGAAAAGACACATCATGAGAAAGAAATCACGAAGGAGAAGTAGTGATATTGAGAAAAGTATAATGCAGAGAGATAATCAAATGATGGTCAGTTCAGGAAATGTGTTGGTGTTTGAAGATTTAGGAGCCGAGTATTTAGAACAACTTTTAAATTCGTGTACTGCAGAAAAAAGTTCTACTTCTTTATGAATATTGGCATCATTATCATGACTTTATATAATTTGCCTATTTCTTATATATATATATAGTTTTTTTTTTCGAATACTCACATAATCTTAGTATCTCACATTGATTCCAAATTAAGTACATAATAAGCATAATTTTCTTCCATAATTCAAAAGATATTTGGAATCAAGACAATGCTAGCTCTCAATAAATAGAACATCTATGTTGATCTCTTTTATATATAGTTTATTTTTAATAGTCATTAATTGAAAAGGCCAAAACAGGCAACGATAGAGACAAGGAACACAAGCATTCAGCACCTAGAAGCAGGGCAGGCAAAACCAACTCAACAATACAGAGAGAACAAGCTAAACAACCGCCAAAACAGAGCAAGAAAAAAACGAGACTACAAAACGAGCAGCTAACTCCCCACCACACCAGAACACCAAGCGAGAAGAAGCCAACAATACAACAACAAGACCAAGGGGTAAAACACAGAAAAACCGCACCCCAGACCGAGAAGACAAAGATCAGAAATCCTCTCTGATAAGAGTGTCACCCTCCACACCAGAACCTTTTTTAGCCAAAGCATCAACAAAAGAGTTCGAAGACCTCGGATTGAAGACCACCGATATGATGTGTTACCAATAAAGCTTAGATAACTACGAATGTCATGGATGTAATTGACATGGTTCAAGCTTCCCACACCACCGCCGTTAACCTATAAGACCGCTATCTTTGAGTCACTCACGTGATGACTTTCCTCTTTTATATATAGTCGAAGATTTATACTACGTAAAACAACTTTTTATCATGTTTGCTTCAGACTCATGAGTCTTCACGGTTTACAATCTCATATGCGTCTGAAATCTAAATCGATCTTTAGGATCCTTTCGTTAGATTTGAATATAATCCAAAACCTCTCCCATCCTTGTGTGACTGAGATTTGAACATAAAATTTTTTGTACGACCACAATGAAATGAAATATTATTAGTTATGCAGGCCATGGCCCCTACCCTCAATTTTATTTTATTTTTTTAAATCATTATAAAAATTTATATATTTTCTTTTAAACAATTTTAACTTTACATATTGTACCTTCTCAATTATTTGTTTCATTTTATTGACCCCACAAATAAATTTCTGGTTCCTTCGTTGTAGCAGCTATTATATTACCCATGATAAGTTTAATTATTGCAGTCTATGGTATTTAAATTTCTAACTTAATTTTTTAATTTAACATTTCAATCATTAGATTAAAGAATACATAAACACATACGTTGTTGAAATATTAAAATCAAAAAATTAAATTAAAAAAAATTATAATTAAATTGGTATAGTCTGACCTTAAATATATAGCACTTTGCAAACAAAATATATATATATATATATATATATATATATATATATATATATATCACGTGACCTTTATTACATGCATTGATGTTTCCTGGATCTTCCCAAAACAACGTTGTTAAAGATTAGTAAAACCTAGAATAATGAATATGATTAATTATCTAATTAACATAAATAAAGACTACATGGCTGGCATTTGTTAGCTGTAGTTCGTTGTTTTCTTTAATTTTTATTTTGTTTTCAAAATGCTGAACACCTGTAAGATATGACCCCATTAGGTAAATAAAGCGTGATAATATAAAATAAGACTTGAAAAAACGTGACATGAAAACAGTAGTATCATGCATTATTACTTTATAAATTAGGACAAAATTTGGTTGTCATATACTCATATATAATCTTTCATTAATTTTCCAACAAGAAACTCTGATAACTTAAGCCTGAGTGAACAACCATGGAAAGAAATATTAGTATATACTCTATATATTATGAGAGATTTTTCAATGTGTTCGATGTATACGGTCGGTGATGTAGCACGATTTAGATAATTCCATTTTCTAATTTATGTTTGTAAATTGTTTCCTATTTTGCAAATGGCTTTTATCGTGAAGCGCCAAATTCATTATTCATCATTAGAAGAAAAGCAAGAAGGGAGGTCTTGTGATTAAGTTGGACTTTAAGAAGGCTTATGATAGTGTGGACTATAAATTTCTTGATAGGATGCTTGAAGAGATGGGATTTGGGATAAGATAGAGAAAATGGATGAAGTATTGTATTTCCTCTCCAAAGCTCTCAGTCTTAGTGAATGGAGTATTGTATTTCCTCTCCAAAGCTCTCAGTCTTAGTAAATGGTAGTCCAACTAGAGAGTTCGGATTGGAAAGGGGTCTTAGACAAAATGACCCTCTATCACCATTCCTTTTAACCAGCTCCGACCCGCCCACGGCTTCTAAATAAATATTTAGTTATCAACCAGAGTTGAACTCGTGACCAACACCAACACTTGAAGCAAAGCTTATCCGATTTGCTAAAAATTTGAATTTGTCAATAATAGTATAAATTCTATATGTTATTAACTTTTTATTGTAAATTAATTCCAATAATTTAAATTTTATTTTTATATAATAAACAAATTGATATTTAAAAACATTTATTGTAGCATTTAATTAAACTATTTTTTTTAAATATTACAAGAACAATCTACTTCTATAATGGGAGATAACTGATTCCCACAACCCGGGAAGAAAACTCCACACACATGCTTGTAAAATGCGCATAGTGAGATTTGAACCCCTCACCACTTGTGTGGAAGGGAGGTGAACTGCCACCTTTACTAAGAAGTGATGTGCAATTAAATTATTTTTAAAAAACATATATTGTCCGATCAAAGGGTCTATCGTTAATCGTACATGGAAATAATATATATATATATATATAATTTTTCTTAATTTTTTGAATTAATATAAAAGTGAAACAAATTTAATTATTAATGTCTCTTAGGAAAAACTTAAAAAAAATAATGATAAAGAAAAAAGAAAAATTAAATCCCGATAAATCATTATCAGCAACAAATATTATGTTGTCTTAATAAGTCCCCAAATCTATAATTTCTTTTTTTTTTCAAAAAAAAATGTCAAACTTTTTAGGGACGAATGATTTATTTTGTCCCAATACACATTCTATTGGGAAAAATTATTTTCGTCCCTAAATGTCTGGTTATTTTTGCACTTTTTAGAGACGAATAATTATTTTCATCCCAATAGACAATCTATTGAGACAAATATTTTTCATCCCTAAAGGTCTTGTCGAGTTTGTCCTTTTTAGGGACGGATAATTTGTTTCGTCCCAATAGACGTTCTATTGGGACGAATTTTTTCGTCCCTAAAGGTTTCTTTAGGTTTGAAATTTTTAGGGACGAATATGTTATTGTGTCCCAATAGACGTTCTATTGGGACAAATAAAATTCATCCTAACAAAATTTCGTCCCTATAGCTCTATTTTCTTGTGGTGTTATGTTCGAGATTATGGGAAATGGGAGGACTCAAGGTGGGAATGGGATGTTGCTCTCATGAGGCCTTTGTTTAACTGGGTGATTGAGCAATGGAATCGCTTTCGGGACTACCTGGATCGCCTGAATATTCGTGACTCTTGTCAAGATACAATTGGGTGGACACTCAATTCAAATAGTATGTATTCTGTTAAATCTTTTTCAAAGGCCCTGGAAGAAAGTCAGGCAGAGGTACTGGTAGATTTCAAAAGCATTTGGAAAGGATTTTGCCCAGCAAAAGTGGAAGTTTTTGTTTGGCAGCTTCTTCATGGTAGAGTCCTGGTTAAAGAAGTGTTAAGAAATTTCGGTTCATCGATGGGTCAGAACATAGACTGTCCTCTTTGTCAGACCAACACAGAGATAGTTGATCATCTTTTTTTGCATCGTAAATGGTCATGGAATATGTGGCACAGGTGTATGTCATGGTGGGAAGTAACTTGCTGCCCTTCTGCAATATTGCTAGAATGGTGGAGAGGATGGATGGGTATGTGCCCGAAGAAAATGTCTATTAGAGCTTGGACATCTCTTTTCTTTACAGTGGCTTGGTCAGTCTGGGAAGTAAGAAATGACAAGGTGTTCAAAGGTGGGGAAACGAATCTCATTAAAGCAGAGGAGATGGTGCGTTTCAAAGTGGCCTGCTGGTTCAAGAATTTGAGTGGAGGTTGTTCGGACTCAATAACAACTCTGCTTTTGAACATTAAAGAAGGCTACGTGGAGGCTAGCAAAACTAATAGGTCTCAGTTTGCTAAGTGGACGCCCCCTCCCACTGATTCACTCTACTTCAATGTTGACGGTTCGGTGAGAAAAGCCCCAGGTCAGGCTGGTATTGGTGGGGTTTTAAAAGATCACAATGGAAGAGTGTTGTGCTTATTTTCTAACAATGTGGGGATTCAAGATGCTGTTACGGCCGAGACCCTTGCATTAGCTAAAGCTTGTGAATTATGCATTAACATACATGAATTAGGGGACAAGAATATCACGTTTGTGAGCGATTCATCAGTGGTGGTTGCGTGGATCAACGGTTCCGGTTTCGGCAGATTGACTCTTTGTCAAACTATTTTTGACATTCGAAGTCATCTTGTGAGTCGTGGCCAAGCCTGTGTAGTGTTTTGTCCGAGAACAGCAAATTCTTTTGCTGATATGTTGGCAAAACAGGGTTCGGGTGGTGGCAGCATTGTTCTAGTATGGAGTGATTGTTAGCGCACAAACATCACTACGCAGAAGCGTTACTGGATAGAACACAAACAAACAATAGCAAAAGAATTAAGATGAAGAAGAAAATCAATCCAAACACACAACACAAGAAGATTTTACGTGGAAACCCAAATCGGGAAAAACTACGGCCGTCAGGACGACAAGAAATCAATCCACTATAAAGAAAATTGTTACAACTTCATTCTCAAGATTTTTCTCTCTCTAACCCAAACCCAATTACACCCAATGCTCTCTTTGAGATCTCTCTAATTAATTGCTAATTTGCTCCACCCACCATAACCTAGCTATTATGGTATATTTATATGAATTACAGGGAGTTTAAATCAACAAGGAAATCTTTCTCCTATACATACAAGATTTCCTTGTTTCACATAAATAATATTTCCTATTTATGACAAGTTATCTTGTAAAGGAGAAATCCTTTTTCTATAAGAACTTCTAGAAACAAAACTATTTCCCTTTCCATTTAATATTTCCTGATTCAACGCGTACTTTATTTTGACTACGATTCAAGTTGCAGTTGGCCACCCGCTTCCTAAACCGTCTTGAATTATATCGCTCAGAAAAAACCGCGATCCACGCGCCACCAGGTCACTACCGCTGTGCCATCCACAGCGCAACTCATAGTATAGGCTTCTTGGAACACGACCGCTGTCCTTACCGCTGTCGATTCCCACAGCGCAAGGCACAGCGGTTGCCTACTGGAATGGGACCGTTGTTCCTGCCGCTGTGAAAATCCACAGCGCAAGCCACAGCGGTTTGAGCTGTTTTTAGTTTCTCTGATTCTTCAGTTCTTCAAACCTTCATCAAACTTGATCTCATACTTCCAAACGTGTCCCACGTCTCCAGGAAGTCTTCGCATTGGTGAATCCAGTTTAGTAACCATTGGAAATTCGAGCCATATCCAACAGTGATAGCTGATATTTTGTGTTCTCTTGTCTTGTGCTATGGCTCTATTTTAGGATATTGTTGGTGTAACCTTGCTCTTGTTGTTTTGTTTATTGGTGGGTTCTGGTTGTGTGTGTTGTAACTTTGCTTCTTTTTCCTTGTGCTGCGATTTGCAGCTTCAATAAACTGTCTTTCAAAAAAAAAAATTTGTTTCCTATTTTAATTAGACTTATTTGGTTTGTTATTATATTTTTAGAAAATATTATTTATGTTCATTTATCTTTTCAGGAAAGTGTTTTCGAATTATTATAAGGGTGGCTCCATAAAATGTCTTGATATACCCCATTACTCAAGAAACCCATCAAATAAATTCAAAACTCAATAATTTTTCCAAAATTTCTAAAATAACCCTATTTCAAAAATGTCTTGAGGTCGTTTGTTTTTTTGTCTAAAGACTGAATAGTCCTGAATTTTTCTGAAAACTGAATAGGGACTGAAATCTGAACTTAAATAATATGTTTGTTTTTTTTTTCCTCACATCTGAATGTATTGTCAATACGTTTGTTTTTTAAAAGTAAAATTGTCTGAAACTAAGTAATTTTACATTTATGCCCATATTAAACAATTATATATAATAAGTGCTTAGGGTTCTTTTTTATTTTTAAAGCTATTTAAAATAAGCAATATATTAAAATAAAGATTTATGTACAATATATAATTATGATGAAATTGGAAACATGTTATATATGGGGGATAGTATCGGAAGAAAAGATTTTGGATTGCATTTATTACAATTCAGTGATTTGCAATTAAATGAAAAGTTATGATTTTTTACTTTTTAGTTTAAGTTGTTTTTTGGTATTTTTAAGTTGTTTGACCACTTATAAAAATAAACAAAACAACTTAATAATTATGATTCAGACACATTAAGTTTTAAGTGGAAAAAACAAACGACCATTTATTTGGTTTGTTATTATATTTTTAGAAAATATTATTTAGGTTCATTTATCTTTTCAGGAAAGTGTTTTCGAATTATTATAAGGGTGGCTCCATAAAATGTCTTGATATACCCCATTACTCAAGAAACCCATCAAATAAATTCAAAACTCAATAATTTTTCCAAAATTTCAAAAATAACCATATTTCCTTTCATATTAACTAATATGGTTTAAGGGTGTCGATATTGACACTCATAGATCTTATTAGTACACCCATATTTTATTAAAACATTTAATTACAAAAATATCCCAATAGAAATTTACCAATAAGAACAAATTACTTTAATTAAAAACGAACAAATTACTTTAATTAAAAACAAACAAAATATTATATACACTCATTAATTACACATATATCTTCAACTATATTTTTTTATTAAAAAAACTTAACTTTCAAAAAAAAGAACTTTTGATAAACCCTAATTAAACTATAATTTTATTTCAAGTATCAAACTTTCTCATCATCACATTATTATCATATTGTTTTTGTCTTTCTTTTATATATAGTTATGAACTCTATCAATAAACAATTTTTTTTTAACGACAGCGGTAGATATTAGAAAGTATTTTTTTTTAAGATAGCCGTAGATATCAGTGTTCTAGTAATCGGCCTAGGCGGCCGATTAATCGGTCCAATTCCTCTAGGCGGCTGGCAACTGAGGAGAAAAGGTGAAAATCGGCCACATTCCGCGGTTTCCAATTACTCGTTCACGGCGGCGACTAATCGGCTAGGCGGCCAGGCGGTGGTCAAAGCCGTTGACCGCCTAGCCCTTTTAAAAAAAAAAATTTTTTTGCAAAGAATTGAAAACAACCTCCTTTTCAGATCATTAACAATTACAACATCAAACTTCCAAACCTAAACCAATTTTTCCTAATTTTTCCCTTCATCTTCAACCAAATAGCTTACAAACCAAAACGGCTAAACCAGATCGCCCATTGCTCCTGCCACGGTAAGCTTCTGTCTTCCGTCCGTCACCGTCGCCAGGTCGCAGCTGTCTCCGGTTCGCTAGTATATACCCTCTCATCTCTTTTGTTTTCATGTCTGTTTTTGCTCTCTTTTTTTGGTTCTTGTTGGGTGTTTCACTGATTTTTACGGGAGCTTTGGTGGGTTTGGGTGTTTCTTGTGGTTTGTGTAGTGGATTAAATGCAAGTGGGGAAATCATTGAGTGGGGAAATCAATTCAAATAGGGAAATCACTGAAATCATTGTGTTTCACTCTCTTGTGGTCTTGTTTCTTTTCTGGGCGTGGGAAATCACAGAACTGTGGTTAGCTTCAGTCCAAGAGCTAGCAATGGCTATGCAGATTTGTTGGCAAAGAAAGGTTCGAGCAAGGAAGGGGACTTGGTTAGTTGGAGAGATTTATGAGGTTTTACGTTTTAGTGGTGTTTGTTCGGTTTCAATTTCTCTGTTTTCTGGGTTTCTCAGAATGTTTCTTTCTCCGCTCTGGCAATGAAGTCTGATTGTATAATGTTGTTTTTCATGTTTTGATGCTGTCTTTGTTGATGTTTTTATGGGGACTTGTTTTCGTGTATTGGTCTGTTGATCCCTCTATTTGGAGGTGGCTCTGTTTTCGGCTACTTTAGCCTTCAATACATATCGTTTGCAGTTCAAAAAAAATGTTGGCGTGGTATTTCTTTTGTTGGTCTTATCTGAAATTTTGAATAATCCTCCAGACCTCGTGTGTTGTGTTCAACAAGTGCTCTGGTTTTGTTCCTTGACTTAGACTTTTCAAAATTCTCAGAACACTTCAATCCATGAAAAACACACAATGAAATTGCTTGTGCATACTCATTCAATAACTTGCATGTTTAAATTTCATCCACTAAAAACAAAGTCGTCATAGTGGGAACCCATTAAAACCGAAATGTAGCACAATAAAAATAAATATATATATATATATATATAATAAAAAAATTAATTGGATAAAGTTTGACCCAATGTGCACTCAAGATCCGTTTAATGCGTAATTTGACATTTGTTGATTTGGAAAGAATACTTTTTGGATTTAATAATTGGGGATTTGGATTGGTTTATGATTGGATTTGGAAATAATTTGTTAGAAATAATTTTCTTTGGAGTTCTAATTGGAATTTGTTTGTAATTGTGTTTTCCGATTAATCCCCGATTAATCGGCTACTAATCGGTCTAGGCGCTAGGCGCTGGGTCTCCGCCCGACTAGCGCCTAACGCTTACTAGAACACTGGTAGATATCAATAAGTTTTTTTTTAAGATAGTTGTATAAATAAAAAATTTCATATTGAAAATCTATTAATCTTATATACAGTTCCACATATTCCCTTTTATAAGGCTCCTACATTCAAGATATTTCCAAAAGTAAATTGGACCATCATTAAAAGAGGATTTGATTTCAAAACTAAAATGATTTTTTTTTATAAATTCGGTGTGATAATAATTTAAGAGTATTGATAAATAATATGTATTAAAATGAATATATTTATTTCAATTAGGATACTATTGGCATTAAGATGGGTGTTTATAGTAATATTTATTTTTAAAATTTTATATGTGGATATACTTATAAAAATGGATGTACTAATAAGTTTTATGGATGTCAATATCCGTACCCTGGTTTAATCCTTTTTTTTTTTTGTTCTTTAGTTTTTTAATGTTCTTGTTGTCTTTAATCTCTTGTTTCTCTTTTTTTTTTTAACATCAAACTTTATTAGCTAGGGAACCAAAAAGGCACCAAAAAGCAACAAGAAACAATAGAGGAGCCAAAACATGAGCAACCAAACAGAAACGAAAAATGCCCCAGCACTGTCCTATGGGCTATGGGCACAAACGACAGAAACAAGATCCCCCAGTACAGAGAGAAGCCACACGACCAACACAGACAAAAAAAACACATGTTACAAAACAGAAGGAACTGCATGAGATCCTCAAGAATCTGTCAATTCTACAAAGTTCCCGTGCAAACCGGACCCCAATTTTGCAAGATCATTCGCAAAAGAGTTCGTTGATCTTGGATTATAAGAGACGATCGTTCCTCCTTGATTTTCCAGGTTGCTTCTTATATCCAAGATGTTATCCACCAGCTCGAGATGGCATATACCAATACCATTAATCCATGTCACCGCCAACTTTGAGGCGCTCACAATTTCAATCTCACGACCTACCATGCAGGGTTTTGACATACATAGAGAGCATGCCTTCTACATAGCTAATACCTCCACCGTATTAGGATCTTATAGGCCAACAGAAAGGGAAAACATGTACAACACTTTCCTTTTCTGGTGTTTTTCTCCCTTTCTCTCCTCTTGCTGTTGCTGTTTTTTATGTGTTCCTCTTCCCAGCCTTTTGGCTGATGAATAAACCTGTGTTATTCCAAAAAAAAATGTACAACACTTTCCTTTTAGCGTCTTTTAACACACCGCCTATATCCGCCTAACTCGACTTACCTCATGCAGACCCGTCCACGTTGAATTTCAGCCCATAATTGACAGTAGGAGTCCACTTATCACTCGACTGTTTCTTCTTCGGTTTGAAGTCCACACATTACTCCTTGACATTCAAGGATAACGCCGTTACCGTATCTGAACAGCCATGACTATGGTGTTTAAACCACCACCCAAGTCAAAATTAGTTAGGTCCTTTGCTTCGGTGACACTAACGGTTTTTCCTTCAAAGACTGCTTGATTTCTGCACTTCCAAATAGTCCAGACCAGTGCCTAGAATAACACTTCCCATGCCTTGTCACATTTCCTATATGGACTTAATCCCATCCAACACTCCCACCACTCTAGAACAGTAGCATTCACACAACTCTGAACCCCCCACCAATTCATGCACCTACTTCAAAAGTCTCTAACCCAACAACAATGAAGAAAAGCATGATTCAGTTTCTCATCTCCCTTGTTACAAAGCTTACATGCAATACCCTGACTCTGCACTATGCTAAACTTTTGAAGGACCTCTCCAACGAAAACTCTTCCCTTTAAAAGTTGCCACATGAAGAAATTGACTTTCGGAGGACAGTGACCACGCCAAGGGGATTTCCATTGCGCCATGTCCACTGTTTGATAGTCCTCAAGCGTCCTTCGGAAAGACCCAACAGTACAGCTCCCATTTGGCTAAATCCCCAGACTATCACATCTTCAATGGGTTCTCTTATGACCACACATTCTAAACATTTTAGAAAGCACTGCCGATGATTTCTTTCCCAATTAAAAGGTTGTCTTCTCAACTTGGCCTCCCAAGCCCACTATGCCCAATCTCTAACCACCCTTCTCTTCTCCATTTTACATGAAATGGCTAACATGATTGAAAAAACATATTCCCTCACCACACACTTGAGCTGTTACTGGCTTGATTGTTCTTCGAATCTATCATCATCCTCTTTGTCTCTAGCAGTTATAATCTCTCTCATCACCTCCTCTTGGCTGTGAAAATCAAAACCCAGTTTCACTCCCACCTCTATCACTTTTGCAATTTCATCCTCAAAATCCCAGGCTTCATTACTCTCTATTTGGCCAACTGTTTCGTGATTTTGTTGTGTCATGATCTTATCATTTGCAGGCCTGACCCTGTCATCTTTTTATGCTCCTTTTATCTTGTTTCTCTTATTGAATCTCAATCTCAATCTAAAAGTTAATAATACCTTCGAATGAGATTCTACCATCAAATTTTGATATTTGCTTGATGACATGTACATTTAATCAACAAAATTTGATATTTCACTTAAAGTAGTCGCAAGTTTTTAGGTAGACTTTGAATTAAACCATGGGATATTTGTTCCCTGCTATAAGCATTACCTGTTAGGGTATAACAGGAAATGGATGTACAGGAAGATGAATTAACAGTCAGATATGATGTTCGTCAAGTCTGCAGAGGAAAGTCACAGGTCTTCTCTAGGTGAGAGAAAAATAAAGGTTTTCAAGTTTTTCTGTAGTTGATTTTCAGGACTGGACATGCTATTAACATTGTATTCAAGTTTTGGTATTGAATGGTGAAGAATTTTTTTCCGGTTGTGCCTGATGAGGAAGAAGATAGGTTTATGTTATTTGGATAGAAAAGTAATTTTGTTATGTTATTTTAGTAATAATTGTTTTTTAATAAAATGGGTGTAAGGAGACATTTCATGGGTGGCATTTAGGGGTGGGCATGAGTTGATTTGGGTTGGGTTTAACGATACCCAAACCAAACCATTATTTAATCGGGTTATTTTTTTCCAACCCAAACCAAACCAATTATAAGGTAAAACCAAACAAAACTAAACCAATAAAAATCGGTTTGGTTAGGTTTGGATTGGCGGTTTAAAAAAATAATTACATCATATTTTTTATTCGAACAAATCTAATAATATCAATATAAGTAGTTAAACTCATTATCAATAAGATAAATAATAATACTAAATTTAACTCAAGTGCATAACATTAATAGTTAAAAAAAAAAACTCAATTCGAGAACGAATAAAACTTTTTTTTTTGAACAACAGTTTATTGGTAAAACAGAGGCACAAACCAGAAAACAACAACATACTGGGCAAGACTGCACCCAGACAAACAAGACAACAATCTAAAAAGAAGGCCGAAAAACAGAGAAGACGAGCAAAACAGCGCAGCTGAAACACAGAATACTACCCATACAAAGAGAGCCCCTGCCCCACTCGAGTCCACCTTGGCCGGACAAACAAACTTATATATATATAGGGGTGAATTCATTAATAGCCAACAAATTTATGGATTTATTGTTTTTAACCACATATATATAAATTTTCTTGTTGTTATCACTTTTGACCCATTTTGGACATGTTTGCCCTCAAATGAATTGAAATTAAAAATAAATAAATAAACGTGTTGTTGCTTTAGTTAGGGTTTCGGTTTCCAGAAAGAGAAAGAGAGAGAAGAGAAAAAGAAAAAGAGACCAGAGCATCGCCACCCTCTTGCCGTCGACGCCGCCACCTGCAGCAACCTTCCTTCCGATCCCGTCAACATCGCACTTCGCCTTGGCCGTGTTTCTCTCGTTGACGACTTCGCTTGGATCCCGTCAACGCCGCAGCATGTTCTGTATTCAAACGGCAAACGACTTTTCGACCTTCAGGTGAGTTCTTACATAATACAATAGTTAATCACTTTTACATATATTTATCATTCATAAAAATAAGTTTTCTTTTATTTAAAATAATAATAATTGTTGTGTTGGATTTGCTGGGTTTTGATTCGTTTTATGCTTTGGTGTATAAATTAACATGAATAGGTGTTTGAGATTTGTTTTCTTTTGGCTTAGCTTCTCTTCCATTCAAGCGTTAAGTGATTTCTAGTCATATTATCAATAATGATAATTTTTTGTTTATTTAGTTGCTGGCTTTTTTTCCCTTTGTTTATTTGCTAAGTTTTTCTTACAATTCTGAAGATTATAATTCTTTGTTCTTCATAAATTTAACTAGCTTTTAAGTTTTTGTAATCTAGGTACCCTACTCTTAAGCTACTCAATTTATTTAATATTAAGTGTTGCATATACTTTTCAATTGTTTTTAAATTTTATACATGTTATTTTGGTTCTTCTTCCATTTTACATTCGTGATGTGAGTTGGACTCTTTAGCATTTGAGGTTAGTGATTTCAAACTTTTTTGGACTTCAATTTGATATTCTGTTGTTTTTACATGTTTGCTTTGTTAGATATTGTGTTTTTTTTTTGTAGTATTTAGGATATTGTGTTATTTGACAGTAGTTAGAATATTGTTTGTATCAAATGTGGGTTGTAGAGAATTTCATTTGATCAATTCGTGATAAAGTCGGAGCAGATTTCTCAGGAGTAGCAATTGATATGGTGTAAATGAATTGCAAATTGAAGCTGGTTTCGATATAGTGTATCAAAATATAGTGTAATTAGTAATACATATACAAGAGACAGAAAGTTATAGAGGATCCTTCAATCTGAGTTGTCTTTAGTTGTAGTAGTTGAATCTGAAGATGAATTTTAATTTATGTGTCCTGAAATAACTTCCGTCCATTCAACATCATCACCATCGGCTTAGCCCCATGTATATCCAATAGCTTAGTCCATTCACTTATTATAGGCATGTGACTTGAATTGGATTTACTCTTCTCTGTTGTATCAATATTTTGTATTTACTTTTTTTTTAACCGTCAGTGCTCTAGTTTATGATTTTTTATAATCACATGGGGTCAAACTCATAAGTAATGTTAGATATTAATAACTAGTTACTATGAAATTAAAAAGCACCTCTCGTTTCATTCTCTGTTTTTCAACCATAGGCATCACCCAAAAATTATATGTGTTTAATCCCTTAGTCTTTGGTTTGTGTTTTGCTCTTGTGAACCCTTGGTGTGAGATTGTCCTTTTTTTTTAGATAAGCCTAATTGACTTAGGTGAAATTCTTGTTTTTTCTTTGGTAGTGAAGCATTCCTAGAGCGACATTTGGAGGTTTGTTTGAGTGAAATTAGCTATTCTATTATTCTGTGATTGAAATTAGCATTGCAGTTATTTCACCTGATATGTCTTCTATATTGATTTTGTGTTACTACAGGATGAAAAGGATCGGAGAATACAAGAATTGACAATAAGAGAACTTGAAGATGAGCAACAACTCGAGGATTCAGATGGTGGATATGTGTAGTTGTTTTTGCTAGGAGTTAATAGATTTAGAAAGCTGTACATTTCTTTTTATTGCTTTGTTTGATGCCCATCCCATGTCAAATTGTTTGATTGTATCCCATTGTTATGGGAACAACATTACATGTGCAATGGAAATAAAACATGGTTATTTTAGTTCATTATTCCATTCTCAGAGAAGTTATTTTGATGTCCTACATGAATTTAAAGAGTAGAAATAATCAAAAGCTATGAATTTGTTTTTGGAACTAATGTTTCAATTGTGAAAATCAATACTAACTAGTATGTAACTTCAAATTGAACTAGCATGTAACTTCAAATTGCACTAGCATGTAACTTCAGATTGAACTAGCATGTAAGTTTTGGCATGTAACAATACTGGAATTTGTTTTCGGTACATGTGTCTTTCAACTGTTAAAATAAATACTAACTGGCATGTAACTTCAAATTGCATTGGCATGTAACTTCAGCATGTAAAAAAACTAGAATTTGTTTTTAGACTTTCAACTTTTGAAGCCTGACATGTAACTTGTAATTGCACTGGCATGTAATTTCAAGTTGCACTAGCATGTAACTTGCAGCATGTAAAAATATTGGAATTTGTTTTCAGTCTTTCAACTTTTGAAGCATGGCATGTAACTTGTAATTGCACTGGCATGTAACTTTAAATTGCACTAGTATGTAACTTGCAGCATGTAAAAATACTGGAATATATTTTCAGCCTTTCAACTTTTAAAGCCTGGCATGTAACTTGTAATTGCACTGGCATGTAACTTGTAATTGCACTGGCATGTAACTTCAAATTGCACTGGCATATAACTTGCAGCATGTAAAAATACTGAAATTTGTTTTCAGTCTTTCAACTTTTGAAGCCTGGCATGTAACTTGTAATTGCACTGGCATGTAACTTCAAATTGCACTAGCATGTAACTTGCAGCATGTAAAAATACTGGAATTTGTTTTCAGTCTTTCAACTTTTGAAGCCTGACATATAACTTGTAATTGCACTAGCATATAACTTGTAATTGCACTAGCATGTAACTTGCAGTATGTAAAAATATTGGAATTTGTTTTCAGCCTTTCAACTTTTGAAGTCTGGCATGTAACTTGTAATTGCACTGGCATGTAACTTCAAATTGCACTGGCATGTAAATTCAAATTGAACTAGCATGTAACTTCAAATTGCACTAGCATGTAACTTGCAGTATGTAAAAATACTGGAATTTACAAAATACTGGAATTTGTTTTCAGTTTTCAACTTTTGAAGCCTGACATGTAACTTGAAATTGCACTGGCATGTAACTTCAAATTGCACTGGCATGTAACTTGCAGCATGTAAAAATACTGGAATTTGTTTTCAGCCTTTCAACTTTTGAAGCCTGGCATGTAACTTGTAATTGCACTGGCATGTAACTTCAAATTGCACTGGCATGTAAGTTGTAGCATGTAAAAATACTGGAATTTGTTTTCAGTCTTTCAACTTTTGAAGCCTAACATGTAACTTAAAATTGCACTCGCATGTAACTTCTATCACGTAACATTACTGGAATTTGTCATCAGTACAAGTGTCTTTCAACTGTATAAACAACCGTGACTAACTGGCATGTAACTTCAAATTGCACAGACATGTAACTTCAAATTAAACATCATTGCTAACACATACTTGAATCTTACTTAATAAAGTCTAAAATACAAAATATAAGAATTACAACATCATTGCTAATACCTAAGTCGTACCACCAACTTTCGATGGCAATGGACATTTCTGTGAATTGTGGTTTTCTTCTCCACGTTTCCTACACCTGTACGGTCTACGTGGTCACTTCGATGTTGCAGATGTTGCAGATGTTGCAGATGGACATGGTTGAGGAGCCTGACATGGTTGAGGATTCTTACAATTCTATCGGTTGTGACCAGAATTTTTACAAATCGTACAAGTTCGGGTCTTTCCATTTCCATGTTCCCCAGCAGATTTAAATCTTTTCTTTTTTGGCCTTCCAACTTGCGCACGAAAAGGAGGCGGATGAACAACCTTTGATCACACATCTTGAGGAATATTCCATTCACTAGGATGCTCAACTAGGAAGGTGTTTCCGGAATATGCTTCAAGCCAACTAGTAGTTTTGTAGCAATCCCTACAAAAATCTAGAAAAGGCTTCTTCGCGTACCTACAAAATTAGAGATTATGAGTAATTAAATGAATCACATTTATTAAGATGCTAAGATGCAATGGGACAAAAGGATAATAACCTTATTGAGGCTAATGCATGGCGACATGACAATTTATCAACTTGAAATTTCGTATAGCTACAAGTCTTTTCAGAAAGGTTCACCAAACCATCTTTATTTTCATCCTTCACATTGCAATATTTGTCTTCATTGCGGCATGGGCGATGATGCGGCATGGGCGATGAATAAATATTCAAACTGATTTGCAACATTTGTCTTCATTGCAGTAATATTCAAACTGATTTGCAACCCATATTTCTGCATGTAAAGTATTTACATGAAACATTTAAACTTGCTGGGAACTGACATGTAACAAAACAATAAATGATGGCATGTAACATGGGTACAAAAAATTACAACTAACATGTAACTTACAAAAACACTAGCATGTAACTTTAAAATAAACTGGCATGTAACTTACAAATACACTATCATGTAACTTTAACATAAACTTGCATGTAACCTGGGAATAAAATATCATAGTAGCAGGTTTCACTCTAAACTTACAAAAACACTAGTATGTAACTTTAAAATAAACTGGCATGTAACTTACAAATACACTATCATGTAACTTACAAATACACTAGCATGTAACTTTAACATAAACTAGCATGTAACTTTAACATAAACTAGCATGTAACCTGGGAACAAAATATCACAGCAGCTGGTTTCACTCTAAATCGAAACCGATCTCTTTATCTTCATATCAAACATAATGATCCTTGTAAAAAACAAATAGGTAAGAGATACATACCGTTGAAAAACATCGTTTGGCTTCGGATGGTGGTGTATTCTTCACAGTAGAAAATTTCGGCTCTCACCGTCGACTTCTTGTCCAGAAATTTCAGCTTCTTGGCCACAAAATTTCAACTTGTTGCCCTGAAACTTTCAGCTCTCACTAGAAATTTCGTTGCCCAGAAATTTCATTGAGACTTCGTCTTGCCCGGATTGAAGATTTCGTGAGACCGAGATTGAAGATTTCGTGAGAGAGAGAGAGAGCTGAAAAATTTTGTGAGAGAGAGAGCTCAAAAATTCGTGAGAGAGAGAAAGAATATTTTGGGTGAAAAACATATTGGAGGGATTTGGAAATAAGAGAGCAAAATTTAGGTGGGAAATATTGAAGGAAGTAAAGACAAAATAAGGGTATATTTGGAAGTTCAAGCCTAAAAATGATAAGTATAATCAAAAATATATATTTGGCTAAAAACAATAAACTCATAAATTTTATGATCATTTCTTACAATTTCCTCATATATATATATATATATATATATATATATATATATATATATAACTAAACCGTATTGCTTGCGTTTTTGTACGAAACAATAAAAAAAAGTTACTTATCCTCAATAAATTTATTTAGTGCCAACAATTTTGGATGAGATGAAATAGCTTTAAGAATAAATAGAGGGGGTTAGAACTTAGAACTGAGAAAATGGTAACCTTGAAAATAAATAAAATATAAAATTAGGTTAACTTATATATATATATATATATATATATATATATATATATATATAAGTATGTAATGGTTTGGATTGAGTTATACAGATCGATAAAACACAACCCACAAACCAACACAAACAAGTCAAGTTACTAAAAAAATAACTCAATCGTTTTTTTTTTCGTTAACAAAACAAAACCAACCCACTTAAATTGGTTTGGTTTTGGCGGTTTGATCGGTTTGACGGTTTTGGTGCCCACCTCTAGGTGGAAATAGGGCCACATTATTATTAATAGAAGTGGTTCTATTGGCACACTCCATGTTGATCTAATCATGCCCAACTTTTTAAAATTTTGATATAATTAAATAAAATTAAATGTTTTTATTAAATTTTTTGGTTTATTTCCAAAATTACCCATTTTACTTATTTTTCAAACTTAATATATACCATATATGATCTCTCTATCTTTGATCTCTGTATCTGTATACATCTCTCTCACCTCCATTGATTGATTTATTTATTTTTCTTCTTATTTCTATTTTTTTTAGTTTTCTTTCTTCTTAATTCATGATGGAAAGAAAAAATAAAAAATAACATGGTATCTCAACACAACGACAACTTGATATCATTCTAAAGAAATAATAAACTTCAAACTTATTTCTAGAGAATGAATTGTTTCCAGATGCTTACTATTATTGTCAGACAATTCTTACTTTATGTCATTCTTAGAAAAAAAATTCATATTCTTGATATCCTTCTCAAACTCTTCCATAATATTTTATAGAGGGAATGGGTCTAAATAGCACTTTTTCAATCTTAATTTGTGTAACTAACACTGCTTTAATAACTCATGTTTTATTGGCACCAAAATAAGTGGTGAGACCAAAATACCCCCACTTATTATTATTATGATTATTTAACTTTTAATTTTCTACATATTTCTCTCTCTCCCATTCTCTCAGGCAATCTCTCTCTCTCTCTCTCTTCCCAATCTCTCCGGCGATCTCTCTCTTTCTTCCTCTCCTCTCATTCATCTTCTACCTCCAACTCAATCATTCTCCGTCGATCGATTCGCGATCGTTGTTTTGACTTGTGGGTTTGATTTCAGTTCGAATAACAAAAGAGAATGGCGATGGTCCAGAGAAGAGCGCTGGTTCGATCGACGTCGTTCTCGCAGTTCCCGATCTCACTGCCGGATTCGATCTGGACGTCGCCGTGAGGCTTCGGCTGAGAAGATGAATCTGAATAGGGTTTGTTTGAATTTGAGAAGATGAATAATAGTTTGAATCTGAATGGGGTTTGAGAGATTCGATTTTTAAAAGAGAAATTAAAAAAAATGGTGGGTTTCGAATCTGAGAAGATGAATCTGAATGGGGTTTGTTTAAATCTTGAATTGGTGGGTTTGGGTTTGTTGAATCTGAGAAAATGAACAATAGCCGATGTTGAGAATTTATTTTTAAATTTCAAGACTTATTTGTTCCATTTCGAGACTTATTTGTGAATATCCGAGACTTATTACGATTATTCGAGACTTAATTTATGAATACCCGAGACTTATTACGATTTTCAAGACTTACTTATGAATTTTCGAGACTTATGCGTTTTCGAGACTTAATTCACGAATATTCGAGACTTATTCATTCGTTTTCCAGAAATTGTTCGATCTTCAAAGCTGAAACATGAGTGAACTTAAGGTAGCGAAAATGATTCCAACATTTTGGAAGAGGAAGAAATAAGAGATCTGAGAGGATAGGGAGAGAGAGGTGTTGTTTGGGAGAATCGGAAGAGAGAGAAATAAGTAGAAATTTAAGAATTAAAAAAATAGATGAAAAAAAATAAATGGGGGTATTTTGGTCTCACCACCTACTTTAGTGCTATTTAAACAAGAGTTATTAATGTGGTGCTATTTGTACAACACTCATCCCAAAAAGTGCTATTTAAGTTTTTGACCCATATTTTATATGTATGTAAGAAGCAGATTTTAGGGTTTAAGAGTTAAATTTTTTTTTTTTTTGAAGAAACAGATTACTGGGGTTTTTTTTTGGAAAAGGAATGTGAGATTTTAATAGATTTACTTTGTAGAAGATTTCTTTCCTAAATTGTATGTATTTTTAAGTAATTTTAATAAAGAAAAAAAGATAATTTTATATAATTAAAAATGTGGGACATAAATAGACCGGATGTGTCAATAGCACTACTCTATTTATAGAGTTATTATTTCATTTTATGGAAACTCTTTAATATTATCAATAAAATCGTTCATTTGAATAATTATTTATCAATGAATTCGACAGTTGGCGTTGAGAAACGGTCTACACTTGGGTATCTAAATAATCTACTGGTCTCCCGCGTTAGTTCTGTAATATTGTCAATTGTTGGTCTGATGCAAATTGCAGAATATTTGCATGCTCTGCATGATCCATTTTGTTGCAAGTCCACATAAATATGCTTGTAGTTGTGTTTAGTTAAATTATTTTGTTGGTTTTTAGACAAGCAAATAACTGGTTTTATGACCCCTGTTTTGAGGACCACATTTCCCTTATTTGTTGGTATCATTTGTTATGGCCTATGGGTTTAGATTGACATTGTTAAGAGTGTTGTGAGCTGTCCCATTACAAGTTAAAGTTGTTGTTTACGTATTTTAGTCGTTGCTTTACTTGTGG
The DNA here is from genome assembly GCA_033220585.1 of Dipteronia sinensis. Taxonomy (NCBI): domain Eukaryota; kingdom Viridiplantae; phylum Streptophyta; class Magnoliopsida; order Sapindales; family Sapindaceae; genus Dipteronia; species Dipteronia sinensis. The sequence goes on along the minus strand of CM065639.1, from coordinate 69,278,260 downwards.
GAAGTTTCAGTTGTAAAGAGTATGTATATATGCTCAGTTGTTTTAGCAATAAAATAGTTATCATTGAAAATCCGAAATTCATTTATATTAGAGAGATTCTAATTTCTAGAAGTGATTTCCAAACCCTTTTGGATTATCAGAGATTGATATTCTAAAAGCTTTCTTTGTTGAGTGAATTGCAACCATGGTCCATGCTTGGGTATCTACTGGTCGTCTGCTTCAATTTAATAGTATCATTTGTATTGGTAGACGTAACATTATTGACCTAGAAGAAAAGAGAAAAGAATCTTTATTTTCTAGTAAACAATAACGTCATTAATTAATAAAAAATGTAATAAATTAAATTAATCAACTATAGTTAGAACTTGGTCAATCAAATATGATTCATAAAAATGTTATACAACATACGTAGATGGGTGCTGACGTCTAGTTGATTTGATGAGCAGTATGAGGCAAGGCCCTAACTAGAAATAATAAATATGAAAATATTTTAAAATTACAAAATTGTTGTAAAGAAATAGAAAACTGACCGACAGACAAATATAAGGAATAAAAAAATCTGATTGGTCTATGATGAGATGAAGCAGGAAAATACAGGCCGGTAATTGCATTAAAAACATCCAGAGAAGGCTTAACTCTTAAATCATCCAATTAGGTTGGCACCCCAAAAGTTTCCCATCCCACTTACGGAACCCTCATGACGACATCTATTATTAATAGATAAAAAAAATGAAAATAAGCAATAAAATGGACTGAGAAACACAAAAACTAAATGAATTAATAAGAAATGATCCTCCTTATTGCATGATACATGTGACTTGAATAAATAACAAATATAAGTGAGTTGGATATCTCCTTCTAATGTAACAAAGTGGTAACAACCTTATTCAGTTTGATAATATTATATATTCGAAAATAACATCATCAATTATTAAAATATTATTTGTATGACAAAACCTTTGCAAGCCAAGAAAAATTCGAAATTTCAAAATTTGGAGTTTTGATTTACTTCCCCGCTTGATGTGCACGGCCACTATTTTTAACATTAATTTTAAAAATTCTTTTGACAAACTAAGCATCATGAATTTTACAAGGTTGAATAGAGATAGAAATTTAAAACCTAAACGATATGTTTGTTTTGTAAAAAAATAAAAAATAAATAAGTTTGAAAACAATTACTTTTTCATTTATATTATATTTATTATTAATTATTATGTATTTTCATTTGATATTTTGGAAATATGTTATATTTGTAGAATATTTTAAAATATATATATATACATATATTAAATGCAATTAAATGATTTGATATTAACTAAAAATTCATGATTTTTTCTTTTTCCCAATTGTTTATGAATATTTTTAAATGGTTTCATCTAGAGATGACCGCGGTTCGGTTCCGGTTTGGTTCCAGCCCCGAACAGCCTAGTAGATGGTTCTGGTTTCGGTTCCGGTTCCGGTTCGGTTTTCCTGTTTCAGCGGTTCCGATTCCTTTTTTTTTAATATTACATACTAACTAAAAAAATTATTAGACATGTAATGATGTGAAATTGTCAATGAAGTTGATTGGGTAATCGGAAATTAAAATAAAATAAATATAAAAAACTAAAAAAATAAATTGAAATAAAACTAAAAAATTTATTAATTTAGATTAGGCTTGAGTGAGAGTGAGGCCCAACAATTACTTTACTTAATTTAACCCATTTTTATTTTTTATTTGTTAAAGGGTTAATATTACATTATTACTACGCCTTTTTGTTCTTCTTTTTCATAAAAATACAATACCCTACCCTAAAAAATACAAAAAAAAAATTATAAATGAAAAATGAAAAAAGAAAATATTGGCTGGAACCGGCAATTCCAAAACCGGAACCGAACCGCCGGTTGTAGTCCGGTTTTCTTTTTAATGGAACCGGAACCTTAAGGCTCACGATTCTGGTCCGGTCCCAAAACCGGAACCATGGTTCCGGTTTTTTTCCCACGATTACTATTCAGTTCCAAGGTTTGAACCGAACCGCAGTCATGTCTAGCTTGATCACGTAAAAAAAACCAACTTAATATGTCAAATTCAAACTTTTAAGTGAAACCTCACTGTTACAATTTCATATTTCGCTACTCCTCGGGTTTATCAATCCATGGTTTTTTTTTTTTATTCAACATAACAGATCAAGATTCTCTCATATCTTTTGTTTCCTTAGCTTTGCAAATTGCAATAGCTATAGATAGCTAAGCATAAATGAAAATACATTGTTAAGATTTATTGGTTTCTTTCACTCTCATACAAGTGGATGTTTCATTTAAAAACAAACAATGAAAAACATGGTCAATGAGAAAATCCTAACTCTAACATAACACCCATTTATTATTCATTTTTCTCTTACTTTGAGTAATTTGCCTCTTCTAGGGAATGAAAACATGGATTTTATTTTATTTTTTTCAAATAAAAAACTTGGATATTTGATGAGGAGAAACAAGTGTATATACAAAAATTAAATAAATGGGCTACAAACAAGACTTTAGGAAGAAGAGACGATCGGAGTGTGGTTAATATTTCAAATCAAGAGGGGAGAGTTTTGAGTCTTTCTATTAGAGGCCCAATTCCCTTACCTTGAAGTGATATTGAAGGAGGTAAGATAAGTGGAAAAGATCTCACGTAAGTCCCACTTACGGTGGAGCTAGATATTGAAGAGAGGAGGAGTGGCAAAATTCAGAGGAAATCAGAGAAAGCTCAATGGAATTTTGAGGTTGAAATAGCAAAGGTAATAGAAAAAAGGGTGTCATTAGGATATAGTTTCAATTCCAAAGCCAAGGAGATGGAAAATGTTGAGAAGAGCAGAAGATTGACACAAGATAATGTGCAAAATGAGGAACATAGTTGGATTTTGGAAGATGAAATTGCCAAAGTGATTGAGGTAGGGATGGCCTTGGGTTTTGACTTTAACAGCAAGGAAGGGTTGATAGAGGAAGTGATATCACAGAGAGAAAAAGAGGATGAAGAGCTGTATGAAAAATCGAATGGCAGATAAGTTTCCTTCGTGTTTTATCAATAGGGATGTCCTGTTTTTATGATAGTCATCTCATGGAATGTGCGAGGCTTAGGAAAGGGAGGGAAGAGAAGGATGGTAAGAGAACTGATTTGTAAGCATAAACCAGAGATTATGTTCATACAAGAGACTAAACTGAAAGTTTTTGACAATAGAATAATAAGATCGCTGGGGGGTTCTAGTCTGACAAAAGGCATCGGCGTTGAGGCAGTAGGTGCCTCTGGTGGGCTGATTACGTAGTGGAATGAAGATTTCTTCATAGTGGAAGATTGCATTTCGAACTATAGATGTATTATAGTAGTGGGGGTTTTGACGAAATCAAAGAAACACATTGTTTTGTGTAATAGTATGCTTCTTCGTTGGAGAGTGAAAGGAGAGAGCTGTGGGAATTTATTGTGAGTTCCATGCAGACGTTGACAGCTCTATGGGTGGTCGGAGGTGATTTTAACACAACCCTTGATCCGTTGGAGAGAGTGGGAGTGGGTAGCTAATCAGGATCCATGAAAAGCTTCCACAATTTTGTTCTTCAAGCTAATGTTGTCAACATTCCTCAACGTGGGTCATCTTTTACTTGGTCCAACAATAAAGAAACTCAAGCATGGGCAAGATTAGATCGTTTCCTCCTTTCGCCATCAATCTTTGTGTGGTTCCCGAATATTATTTAGAGGAGCCTGCCTAGAAGATTGTCTGATCATAATCTGGTGATGTTAAGTGAGGAGGCAATGGAGTGGGGTCGAGTCCCTTTCGTTTCTTCAATTGGTGGCTTGAGGAGAAAGAAATGATGAAGGAAACCATAACAGGTTGGACTAAATGTAACGCTGAGGGATCGAAAGGGTTTGTTCTTTTCTCAAAAGCAAAGGCTTCGAAGATTTCGTTGAGGAGATGGCTAAGGTCTAGCAAGTTTGCTTTCTTTGAAGCCAACTGAAGTGGAAGAGAAGCTGCGGGTAATTGATGATAAGGAAGAAACAGAGGAGTGGACTGATCTGTTATGGCAAGACCAGTTGAAACTGGTGGAGGAGTTGTGGAAAAGATTTCGGAAGGTGGAGTTTTCTTGGAGACAAAAATCAAGAATTAAATGGCTGATGGAGGGAGATAAAAATACCACGTTTTTCCACAATGTTGCCAACGGTAGAAGAAGAAAGAATTGGATCTCAGAGATAACAATAGGAGGGGTTACGGTTTCAGAACCCAATCGGATTAGTTCAGAGGTATTTAGCTTATTTAAAGAACACTATAGAAAAGAGTTATGGCAAGGACCTAGAATGTCTTCGGTCGAGTTACAAAAATTAACGGAGGAAGAGAGCTTAGCCTTAGAAGATATTTTCAGTGAGGAAGAAGTATGGGTGGCATAATCGAATTGTGATGGTTACAAGGCGCCGGAACCAGATGGTTTTAACTTAAACTTCATAAAGGCGCATTGGAAGGAGATTAAAGATGACTTCATGGATTTCATTCATGAATTTCAGTAGGAAGGGTAAGTGGTTAAGGAGTTAAATAGAGCTTTCATAGCTCTCATTCCTAAAGTGGGGGTACCAGAATCTATAAAGGACTATAGACCCATTTGTCTAGTTGGGTCCTTGTATAAGTTGCTTGCGAAGGTGTTAGCTAATAGGCAAAGAAAGTGTATGGATTCGATCATTGGAGAAACTCAAATGGCATTTGTCTCAAAACGTCAAATTCCGGATTCTTTTATGATAGCCGAAGAGTTAACTCCTTGATTACATGATGGAGGGTATAGGATTCGGTGTTAGATGGAGAGGGTGGATTAATGAATGCGTATCTTCACCTCTATTGTATGTTCTTGTTAATGGAAAGCCAACATCTCGGTTTGGAATGGAGAAAGGTTTGAGGCAAGGAAACCCCATATCTCCCATACTTTTCAACATAGTTGATGAAGGATTGAATTGCCTACTTCAAAAGGCTCTTAATTTGGGTTTGATTCAAGGCGAAAATTTTGATAGAGATAAAGTACATATTACACATTTACAATTTGCTGATGATACAATTCTCTTCTGATAGCTCGCTTTTTTGTGTCGTTTCCAAATTGCGAACATCAAAAGATATCTATACTAAAGGTTCCTACGCAATGTGCTCTAAACTAGCAAAAGACTAGTAAAGCGGTAAGCGATGGTATCGTTCCGCAGGGAGGTGTTATCCGTCAACTGAATCATGTTCTAGTGTTTATAGAAAGTAATGTAAATAGAATGCGGAAATGTGAGAATGGTATGTGTGTGGTGTGTGCATAATGCGGTGTGTGCAAAGAAAATGAAAAGACAGAAAATAGAAAACAAACAAAAGAATATGGAAGGGTGAGGATGGTGTTTAATGTGACAAATAAAAGGGTGGATAAGAGATATGTAGGATATGATCACACAAGGGCATAAGCTCGCCATACATAAGTGCATGTATTGGTAACATTAAGCACATTCAATCCAAGTTAAGGGCTTGTTCACTCTATTGAGAGATTCGAGACACAAATCACTCCCCAAAGATCATGGCTAGAGCAATTGCGCCTCTTGTCTCAACTAAGGGATTCGAGACACTTCTCACTCCCCAAAAGTCATGGCTAGATCAAGTTTGCCTCTAATCCCTACCATTAAGCATATGAACATATAACCTAAACCTATTCTAGCACGGTCATGCATAAAACATGTTTCATCTATTCTTAAGAGCTAACTGATTACGGTCATACCCGGATTGGTCATCCTTCGAGGTACAACCGAAACCCACAAACACTCAAATCCATCCATACAATGCATTTTGACATTCCAAAGATATATACACACAAATGGGATATTTAATTACAACTACTCCTATAATTAAATTAATCTACTCCTAATCTCATCCATAAGCACATATCAATTTCCAATCTCCACACACATGCATTTCAAGACAAGATATTACTCAATAATATCAAGAATAAATCACAACTCAAATGAATATAAAACAACAATACATATATTGAGCACTAATGTAAGTTTACAATATTTCCCAAATGGGGGTTACACATAAGGAAAACAAGAAATACAAGAGATTGAGTTAATAGATACAACCCTTGAAGAATCCCTAAAAGAGCCCTATCCATTGCTTGCCCGAAATTGGTCCAAGGATCACCTCTAATCTCTGTAATCTACTCTCAAATATGGTGGGTGATTATTAGAAATGGAAATGGGAAGCTTTCCATGGAGGAAAACCTCCATGGAAGCTTGAAAGCTTCTTTCTCTCTTTGGAAATGAAGAAGATGAAGTTTGCAGCTGTTGTCTTGTCTGTAGAGAAGAAAGGAAAGGGTATATTTATAGTTGAGGGAGATAGGGCACGAAATGGGGCATGAAAAGACGAGTTTGCCCTCCAAATTTCTAACAAAAATGACCTGATGCGGTCTGGGAAACAGATGTGTCGCGGTCGGGGGCCGACAGCGATAGTCTTATATATATGCGCGTTAGAGTGCCGCGGTCTCTGCCACTGTCTAGGTAGACAGCGGCATCAAGACAGCGGCACCAAGACAGCGGCTCCGCGGTCTAGGTAGACAGCGACACCTAGATAGCAACAGATCGAAAGTGTGTTTTGCTGCTGCGGGCTGGTGTCGCGGTCCTGCCGCGATCTGGGCTTCTAGGACCATCAGTACTTGTCCCGAAAGCTGTTGGAAGGCAGAGTTGACCTATGCCGCGGCCTCCGTGTCACGTTCTGGTTCGGCGACGGATCCACCATGGAAACTTGCCGAGGGTGACCATGGATCACGTCGCGGTTTGGGTCGACGGTGAGACAGTGGCAACTCTGAACACTTTCGATTCTTCACTGTTTTCGCTCGTTTTTGCTCCCAATCTAATCTTTGAAGCTCAAAACCTTTTTGTAGGGAATATGTACATACACAAGGCTCAACAAACATTTATATACAAAAATACGCTCGAAAACAAGAACAAAAGCTAGGAACTGGGGACCTCAAATAGGTACATTTATCGTCCGATCATCTTCCTTAAACCAAGGATGGAGTACGACCTTAATGCGAAAAGGGTACTGCACTGTTTTGAGCTAATTTTGGGATTAAAAATCAAGTTTCATAAGTCTTGTGTTGTGCAAGTAGGAATTGAGAGAGCAAGGGAGTCTTCTAGATGGGCGGCGGCTTTCAAATGCAAGAAAGCCTCACTACCCATTATGTATCTTGGTTTTACGTTAGGGGGCAAACCGAGATCGAAGGATTTTTGGAATCCTCCTATGTCCAAAGTCGAGAGGAGGCTAGCTCCATGGAAGAGAAAATTCTTATTTAAAAGCGGTAGATTGGTTTTGATAAAGTCAGTTATCTCTAGCATTCCTACATATTTTCTGTCAGTGTTTAAAATGCCAATAGGAGTAGCTCAAAAGATTGAGAAGCTCCAAAGGAGTTTTTTGTGGGGTTATGGGATCAATAAAAGAAAACTCTATGCTGTTAGATGGGAGGAGGTGTGTAAGAGTAAGGCTAATGGGGGTCTAGGCATAGAGAGGATCCTGGATAAGAAAAAAGCTATGTTAGCTAAATGGTTGTGGAGGTTTGGCAAGGAGGATCATATGCTATGGAGGCGAGTCATTTGCTCTAAATCCAGAATTCAAGAAAGGTCGCTATACTAGAATTGGAAAGGGACCAAGTTGGTGTCATTTTTTGTTAGATCAATGGAGAGTTTACTGAAGAATGATACCCAAACTGCTCTTGTGATCAAACGTGGCTTGCAAACGATTGTGGGATATGGGAATTGGGCGGAGTTATGGTCGGACATCTTTATTGATGACAGGCCGTTGAAAAAATCTTTCCTCAGGTGCTTTGCGCTGGCTGTTCAAAAGACTGGTGTGGTCCAGGATTTTGGTCTCTGGGAAGGAGAGAAGTGGGTGTGGAAAATCGACACGAGAAGACCCTTGATTGATTGGGAAAAAGATCAATGGAGTCATGAAGATGTCTGGTAACTGTTATGGAGTGCAGTCCAATTCAAAGAAATATTCCGGACACTATAGCTTGGTTGTTAAGTAAGAATGTCGTCTTTTCTGTTGGATCTTGTAGAAGAGAACTGGAAGCAGCTGCGAATATTACGGTTACAGTCCCAAAGTTCTTTTGGAAGGGGATTTTCCCTCCCAAAATTGAGATATTCATGTGGCAGCTGTGGAAAGAAAGGGTGTGCTTGTCAAGGAGGTTCTGCAGAAATGCGGTATGGGTCATATCACGGATCTGGAGTGTCCTTTTTGTAGTTCGGAAAATGAGACAATGGACCAGCTCTTCCTCCATTATACTTGGTCGAGATCGCTTTGGCAGATTTGCATGTCATGGTGGGAAGTTTGTTACTGTGTTAATTACACAGTAAGGGACTGGTTGGAAGGATGGAGTGGGATCTGTCGTGCCTTTAAAAGTGAGAGAGTGTGGTGCTCTTTGTTTTTCGCGGTTGTCTGGATCATTTGAGAGTCAAGAAATCATTTGGTTTTCGAAGGAGTATAGCCGGAAGTAACTCAGGCTGCTGATATGGTGAAATTCAGGATTTGTTGATTGTTCAAACATCTTGGGTAGGGTTCGCATGAAGCTGTGGATGCTCTGATTCACAATCCTAAGGAGTTGTGTGTGGAAGCCAAAAAGATGAAGAGGTCGAAAATAGTGGACTGGATACCCCCATCTACAGATAGTCTGAAATTCAATGTAGATGGATCTTCGAAAGGTAAGCCAGGGCCTTGGGATATTGGAGGTGTCTTGAGAGACTCGAATGGAAAGGTTCTCTGTCTATTTTCCTACTATGTGGGGATAGTTGATTCGAATGTAGCAGAGTTATGGGCACTGAAGCACGGATACGGCAATATTTGGCTAGGGTGAGTGTCGGACACGTGTCCGTGTCGGACACGCGTCGGACACGGCTGGACACGTGTCTGACACTGTGAAAACGTGTCCGTCGACTTTTCCGGCAGTCAACGAGGGGGGACACGGGGGGGACACGCGGGGGACACTCGGAGGACACGGCGGGACACGGTCAATGACACGGCAGGGGCAGTTTTGTAATTATTATTTGAAAAACGGGGTCAAATTATAAACATTTAAAATATTATGGGTCAAATCCAAATTTTGTAAAAATATAATTTTAGGGTTTTATATTTTTGTTGAAAGGATGCTACTGCAGCCGTTGAACAAATTGAAAAAAAAAAACAGAGCATCAGAGATAGACAGAAGAGAAGAAAAGAGGAAGAAGAAGAAGAAAAGAGGAAGAAGAAGAAGAAGAAGAAAAGAGGAAGAAGGAAAGAGAAGAGGAGGTCGACGTCGACAGTGATGCCAACGCCGACGAAGGGGAACTGACCGTGACGCCGACGCCGACGAAGAGGAACCGACAGCGACGCCGACGAACTTTGTCTTCAGGTCTTCATTCTTCAATTCTTCAACAGGTTTTTTGTTCAATATGCTTCTCTCCAGTTCTCAACTGATTTTTGTTCAAAGTTAGAGCTGATTTTTGTTTTTTGTAATCAACTGTAAACTGTTCTGTGTTCTCCTCTAAATGGGTTTTGTATTGAGTAAGAAGAAAAAAGAATGGACTGTATAATACAGTCTGTATTGAGATTGTGTAAATGTGTAGTGCTGTGTACTTGTGTTAGTGACTTAGTGAGAGAAGAAAAAATTGGAATGAATGACCGATTCAGTGGAAATTAGAGAATGAGTAAATTTAAGTATTCACTTTTTGAGTTGTGTTAACTGTTAAGTAATATATATATATATATATATATATATATATTTATATTTATATCCAGAAATAACAGTAACAGATTGTTGTTTATGATTGTCACCCAACAAAAACCTCACCAATAATTATAATTACTTGTAATTGGATAATAAAACAATCCCTTAATCTGATCAATTAATTGTTAAAGTTGAGTTTCGAAATATGGGTATCTTGAATCTAACATTGCAATCAACAAAAATAATCTAACACTGCAATCAACAAAAATCATAACTTGTCTTCACAATCACAGACATCCACAGGACCACAGCCAGTGTTAACATTAAATGTCTTCACAATCATAACTTGTTAACTGTTAAGTGTTAATATTATAAATACTAAGAATACATTAAGAAATGTTGTTAACTTATTATGCATTTATATAAATACTGTTATACAACAACTTTTTTGGCTTTTACTTATTTTTGGCTGTATAAATATGTTAACATTATAAATTTATTTTTGTTCAGAAAATGAGTATGAGTGATGTACCACGAAATTCTTCAGATTCTATTGCCACTCCCTCAGCTAATATTGTTGAGTCCGAAAATGATCAAGCTCCATTGTGGCAGTATGTTACAAAGCTTGAGAGATCTGGGAAAGGTGGGGGAAATATTCCTTTTAAGTGCAACTTTTGTCAGCTTACTTACAAAGGATCGTATTATAGAGTGAAGAGTCATTTGTTGAAAGTAAAAGGATGTGGAATTGCAAGTTGTTCTAAAGTTACAAATGCTAATTTATTAGAAATGCAACGAGTAGTGGATGAAGCTGAGTTAAGGGTGAAACAATCTTTACCTAGGCCAGTTCCTTTACCCTCTACTGTTGGTTCATCTTCTGCATCCGTTAGTGGTCTTTATGGATTGGATCCAAAGAAGAGGAAGGGAGTGAGTGGAGCTATTGAGAAGGCTTTCAATAGTGGTGCTAGAGAACAACTAGATAGTGAAATTGCAAGAATGTTTTACACGGGTGGCTTGTCATTTCACTTCGCAAGAAATCCGCACTATGTAAATGCCTTCAAAAGTGCTTGTAGCAATCCAATTCCGGGTTATCTCCCTCCAGGTTACAACTCATTAAGAACTGCACTTCTCCAGAAAGAGAAAGCTAACATTGAGAGGTTGTTGAATCCAATTAAGGATTCTTCGACGGTAAAAGGTGTAAGTGTATGCAGTGATGGATGGTCAGATTCTCAACGAAGACCACTTATTAACATTATGGCTACTTGTGAGATTGGACCAATGTTCTTGAAGGCCGTAAATTGTGAAGGAGAGTTCAAGGACAAGCATTTTATTGCTAACTTGCTTACAGACTCTATTAGAGAAATTGGTCCACAAAATGTGGTGCAAGTAACCACTGATAATGCTGCAAATTGTAAGGCAGCCGGTCTTCTTGTTGAGGCCAAATTTCCTCACATTTTTTGGACACCATGTGTAGTCCATACCCTCAATCTTGCTTTGAAGAACATTTGTTCACCATCGGCACATCCAAAATATGATGATGTGATGGAAGTTTGTGGTTGGATTCCAAAGGTTTCTAGTGATGCTTGGTTCATAAAAAATTTTATTATGAACCATAGTATGAGATTGGCTATGTTTAATGATCATTCCAGATTGAAGTTGTTAGCAGTAGCCGATACTCGTTTTGCTTCTACAGTTGTGATGCTGAAGAGATTTAAGGAAATAAAGCAAGCCTTACAACAAATGGTGATTAGTGAGAAATGGGATATGTATAAGGAAGATGATGTTGAGAAGGCAAGTACTGTCAAGGAAAAGTTATTAAATGAATTGTTTTGGCTTGACATTGACTATATACTTGACTTTACGGCTCCCATTTATGAGATGCTTCGGATGACCGACACGGACACACCTTGTCTTCACTTGGTTTATGAGTGGTGGGATTCTATGATAGAAAAAGTGAAGATTGTTATATTTAGACAAGAACGGAGGCAACTTCATGATGCATCAAGGTTCTTTGATGTTGTGCATGGAATTTTGGTGGATCGATGGACCAAAAGCAGTACACCGCTTCATTGTTTGGCACATTCTTTAAATCCTAGGTATTGTTCTTTAACGTCTTTAATTTGTACACTTTAGTAATTTTTTTCTATTTTACTTTTAATATTATATTTTAATGATTTGTTTTTACTCTAATTCTAGGTATTATAGTAAACAATGGCTTCAGGAGGTTCCTGGTCGTGTTCCTCCACACCAAGACTTTGAGATTACGAGGGAAAGAAAAAAATGCATTGAGAGATATTTCCCTAATGACACGGAACGAAGAAAAGTCAATGAAGAGTTTGCTATGTTTTCGATGTTCTTAAAAGATTTTGCAGGATCTTATTCTATGCATGATAGAAGTTTTTTGTCTCCTGACATGTGGTGGGGTATTCATGGAAGTTCCACAAAAACTCTCCAAGGCATAGCTTTTAAGTTACTTGGGCAACCTTGTTCATCCTCGTGTTGTGAAAGAAATTGGAGCACATATAATTTCATACACTCTATGATGAGGAACAAGATAACACCGCAAAGGGCTGAAGATTTGGTATTTGTGCATACTAATCTTCGTCTTTTATCAAGGAGAACCCCAACTTATAATTAAGGTTTGTCTCAAATGTGGGATATTGGAGCAGATGGTTTTGATTCTATGGAGATGGAAAATGCAGAGATGCTCGAGATTGCAGATCTTTCCCTTGATGAACCACAATTAGAAGGCGTTTTATTTAGTTCTGATTAGTAGTGACAATGTTAATCAAGTGAACTAGGATTGAAGAACATGTTTTATGTGGTTTTTTTAATGTTTTGTTTGGATTTTGGAATATGTAATGTGACAATGTTTATGTTTGTTTTTAATGCCCTTGAATTCTAGACACTAGTTGCTTGTGTTTTCTTGAATATCTTTTTATATATTATCTTTTTAAATATAAAAATATATTATTTTAATTGATGTGTCCTGCCGTGTCCGTGTCCTAGTTTTTGGAGATTTGATGTGTCCACGTGTCGTATTGTGTCGTGTCGCCGTGTCTGTGTCAGTGTCCGTGCAACATAGGTTATGGGCAATAAAAATGGCGGTTGAGTTGTGTCTTTCTAATCCTAGACTTAGAGACCATGACATCACGGTGGTAAGCGACTCGAAGGTGGTGGCCGTTGCGTGGGTTAATAAAGGGGAATTTGGGAACATTGAACAAGTGAAGACTATAGGTGATATTCGTGGAATGATAAAGTCTTCTGGGGATTTACAGGTTGTTTTTTATTCAAGAATTTTCAATTCCTTTGCTGATAGTTTGACAAAGATGGGATCAAATAGGATTGGGGACTTTGTGGAATGGGGAGATATTTGACTTCGGCTGAAGTGGAGACTGTGTCTTGTTTTGTTTCCTATTGATCCTGTGTTTTTTTTCTGGGCTTTGGTTGCTCGTGTTGTTCTCTGATATGTTCAATGGGTTTGTGTTGTGCTGTTGTGTTCGTGCCCTGCTGTCTGTATTTGGGTGCAGCCCGTGTTGGTTGTTGTCCTGCTTGGTTTGTCAGGCTGTGTTTTAGGTTTGCATGCTCTGTTTTGTCTTGCCTTCTTTGGCTGTTGCCTTGTTAATAATTATGCAGTTCAAAAAAAAAAAAAAAAACATAGACTTATATTATTGAACACCTGAAAACATTTTTTTGAGCCAAATACAAATGAAAATTTGCTAACCGTACAAACTCTCAATAACAAACAAGACTTTTCTGCAATATATGTACACAACCTTATTGTACTGATCGAAAACATCATAACAGCAATTATTTGACCAAAACATGATCACACACAGTTTGTAGAGTCTGTCGAGTTCAAACTCTCTACAACACCACGACTTTTCTGCAAATTTGATCATCATCATCATCAGGCCTTGATTTAGATAGAGCTAACAAAATTAGCACAATTTGATGATGATCTAGTAATCGTCGTCGGTGGTGGTGTGTTGACCACCCTGCAGTTCAATCTGATCTCACCTTCATTTCCCTTTAAAGGCTGTAAATTCCCCATCCTTATCATAGAAACCACGAAGCTTTCAAAGAAAGCAGTTTGATTACTAGCAAAGTTATTGACAATTTCGATGGTATAGGCTCCAGGAGTAGAAAAAAATTCTTGATCGCTGTGGAGAAGACCACGGTTTGATTGAAGATTGGTGAAATATCTGTTGGCGAAAGCATCAGTGGTGATCTGGTCCAGATTGGTTTAGAATGGTAAAAACGGTCATGTTACCGTCTGTTGGTATCGGACATAGGCGCCGGAATGTTCTTGCAAAGGTTGCATCCAGGGTCGAATCCGACTCTTCGGTCCCGTTGATGATTCACTGATCATAATTAGAAACATTTACGGCTCTTTGTAACATTACAAAGTAGATGATTTACTTTTTATTTAGCTTTGTAACATTTTTTCAGGTCCGTCTTGATCTTTAAAGAATTTTGAATAAAACTTAAAACTAAACAATATGATCTATATAAAGATTGGTTTGCCTTGTAAAACTGGATTACTTGATCCTATTAAGAAAGGATTTATAAGAAGAATAGAAAATCAAGAGTTAGGTTGGTATTTACGTTAACAAAACAGTCATGGAAATGAAGCCTGATTAAGCTGGCACCAATGCGGATATCGGAGGTGAAAGCATCCACAAGAATGTCACTAATAATGTTTGTAACATTCGAGCAGCTTTGACTGTAAAAGTCTGGAGTGAGCTGATATGCTCAGGCCTGAAGAAAAGCAGCACAAAAATAGAGCTGTAAGTAGAGAAGGAAGAAGAGAAGACATTTTTTTTATTTTTTCTGTAAACACTCCGAGAAGAATAAGTATTACTCACTTCTTTTAAGTTTTGGAGAGTTGTCTTGATTGAGGTTGGCTTTCATGTCGGCTTATTCACTGACTCTAAATAATTCAAAATTTAGTCCAAATTTCAATATAAATGATGTAGCAAATAGTTTTTCCATATCATCTCATGTTTTAATTATTAGGGAGTATAGCATTACTCCTATTTATAAGGTGTGAAAACATAGATGGAACATGGGTCGGAATTTTTTTTTTTAATATTGTAATAATTCAGTGTTTTATAGATGAGGGGTAACATGGGTAAGAAGTTGATGACAATAAAGTATAAATTTCTTAATATTTTTTTGAAGTATAAATTTAACATATTTTGATATTTATTAATGGGTCCAGTTTCGGGCACAGTCACATGCAATTATTAATATCAATAAATGTAATATAGAATTGGTCCAATTTAGGGTGCAGTCACATGCAATTATTAATATCAATAAATGTAATATAGAATTGGTCCAATTTAGGGTTCAGTCACGTGCAATTATTAATATAGATAAATGTGATATAGACAAAGTTCCATAAATTTTTCAAATTTAGATTATGAATTTCTAACTTTATGTCAAATTGTGTTTCTCGTGTTTGAGATGATCATATCATATAAAGATTGGTCCGGTGGTAAACCCTTCACACATACACAATGAAATTATGTGGTCGAATCATTGATCCGGTGGTAAACCCTTCACACATACACAATGAAATTATGTGTTCGAATCATTTTAAAAAATAAAATTAAAAAAACTCCAGATTTATATAATATTATGCGTCAAATATTTTTTTCCAGATAATCTATTTCTAAACTCTTCATGAATTGTGGATTCAACCCCTCCCGACTCCCAAAATTATAATAAATATCTAAGAAAAATAACTAAAGGAGACCGCAGTTGACACATATCAACATACTGGAATTCTTTATAGAAAAAGTCTCAACGTTTATTTGATTAGGAAGGTTCTAATCTTAAGGTAAAATCTCACTAAATTCCATTGGTTTAATGAAATTTTTCCAAATATCTCCTTCAATTTATGAAAATCATCATAAATCTTCTCTAAAAAATGGCAGAGATCTACTTAAAATTTCATAGAACTCACCCGAATTCTCCCTTACAAGAGAGCGATATAGGATCATGTTTAACTTAATTTTCCAGCAAAACTGGTCAGTTGGGTACGTAGGTGGGTCGATGTCAATCTATGAATCTCACATTCATCCTTAACACTAGTTATGTGATGATGTAAAACTGATTAAGGACATGTACGTCATCGTGGAAATTAATATTAATTGATGCACTGTGGACAATATTATAATCTAATATTAGCTCGTGTAATTGAATCTAAGTTGGCTGGCTGTAATGAAATTTTAAATTAATCAAGGTTTGTTGGTAAGCGTTTTGTTTTTAATTTTTATTGTAATTAGGATGAAATTCATTTTCATCCCTCTAGTTAATTTGACCTAATAGCCAAACTGGTCCCATAGTTTTTAGAATCGCCTCTTTTAGTCTTTCTGTTATGATTTCCATTGAAAAAGTGAAATCTGATAGGAACTAGATTGCTTAAAGGACATTTTGCAATTTATGTAAACAGAACCTTATTGTACTGACTACTGATCGAAAACATCGTAACAGCAATTATTGATCACACACACAGTTTGTACAGTCTATCGAGTGCAAACTCTCTACAACCCCACGACTTTGCTGCAAATTTGATCATCATCACCATCAGCCCTTGATTTAGATAGAGCTAACAAAATTAACTTCATCTGATGATGATCTAGTAATCATCGACGGCGGTGGTGTGTTGACCACCCTGCAGTTCAATCTGATCTCACCTTCATTTCCCGTTAAAGGCTGTAAATTCCCCATCCTTATCATAGACACCACGAAGCTTTCAAAGAAAGCAGTTTGATTACTAGCAAAGTTGTTGACAATTTCAATGGTATCAGCCCCAGGAGTAGAAAACAATTCTTGATCGCTCTGGAGAAGACCACGGTTTGATTGAAGATTGGTGAAATATCTGTTGTCGAAAGCATCACTGGTGTTCTGGTCCAGATTGGTTAGAATGGTAAAAACGGTCGTGTTACCGTCTCTCCACGGTATCGGACATAGGCGCCGGAGTGTTCTTGCAAAGGTTGCATCCAGGGTCGGATCCGACTCTCCGGTCCCGTTGAAATTGTATAATCGATCAATGAATGTAAAACATTGAGCCCTTCCAAAGGTGTGAGCACCTGAAATAAAAAAAATTGCATTTATCAAAACAACTTAGGCAAACTTTTTGTTTGTTTTTGGGTTGTGGTACCAAGCATGTGTATATGTTGTTTCCAATTTGGATGAATTTCGTTGATTTTCGTAATTTTTATATGTACAGATTGTTGTTGAAAAAAAAATATCTATTACTATTATTTTTCAAAAAAAAAATCTATTATTATTATTAATTTATTATAACTACTACAGAACTACTAAGAGGATTAAAGGGAGAAACTAATTAATGGGAAAAACCTGACAGAGCAACAAGGTCAGTATTATTATTGAGGCCGACGTCTACAAACTGTCTTTTGAGTTCATCAAGAGGGTCGAAAAATGCTGGCAAGCGTATATTGCTACCTCCTGACAGCAAGCTATCTCTTCTTCCCAATGGAACTTCCCATTCAGGCCCTCCTGACTACATGCCACAAAACCATTTAATCGTTAGTGTACAAAATCATCCTGATCAACATTTCAAATTAATATAAAATTTGTAACATTAATTAAGATCGATGTAACATCCAAATATTTATGAGTCAAAAGTCAAAATGGATAAATATATAAGTAATACACTAATACGTCAGAATGTCATGATTTTTTTGAATAAATAAAAAAATATGTCGGTCAAAATGGATATGTAAGTTTTTTTGGGTATATAGTTATCATCTAGCTATAATTGGTTTTCCTCCAAAAAAAAAATTAATAATAATAATAGAAGAAGCTATGCCTATTATTGGCGTACTTATACGTAAATAAGTGCAGAAATTATAGTTTAGGATGGAGATATTTATGCTCTATTTTTCATACCAAGAAAACAGATCGTTCGGACGCGATAGTGAGAATATCAGCACAGGAGACAACTCCGGGACATACACTCTCTAGTGCAGCCTTCATTCTATCAACAACATCAAATCCCCTGACTGAATTGATATTGGGAAGTGCTTCTTTCTCGCTATCTATTGTAGAACTGTTGTCCAGCAAAAGTGATCCATCACAACCCTGAAATTATGTTTAACAAATTGTCACATAACATAAGAAAAATTAAACATAAATTGTTATAAACCAACACTAGTATTTAAATAGTCTTTCTCTAGACAGAACGGTCATGAAAAATATTTTCAGCTTCGTTTTTTTTTTTAACGTTTAGCTTTTTTGAGAAAGTTCAAAAAGGCACAAGACAAAGAACGAGCAAACAGCCCCAAAACAGAGCAACCCAAGGCAAGAACAGCAGACACAAACGAACAGAAAGAAACGATACAGCCCAAAACCAAAAGATACAAATATTTTCAGCTTTGTAACATTACAAAGCAATGATTCACTTTTGGTTCTACTTTGTAAAGCTCTTGAAATTATTTTTTTTCAAGTCCGTCCTGATCTTTTGAGAATTATTAATAAAACATAAACCTAAATATACTAAATAAAATTGGTTTGCCTTGTAAAAGTTGATTACTTGCTCATATTAAGAAAGGAATTAGAAGAAAAGCTAGAGGCCCATGAGGCTAAACAAAGGAAGATAAAGAGAAAAGAAGGTATTTACGTTAACAAAACAGTCATGGAAATGAAGCCTGATGAAACTGGCGCCAATGCGAATATCGGACGTGAAAGCATCCACAAGAATGTCACTTATAATGTTCGTAACATTCGGGCAGCTTTGACTGTAAAAGTCTGGAGTGAGTTGAGCCTGAGCATATAAGCCGCCCTGAAGAAATGCAGCACAGAATAGAGCTGCAAGTAGAGAATGAAGAAGAGAAGACATTTTTATTTTTTTGGAGAGTTGTCTTGATTGAGGTTGGCTTTCTTGCCTCGATATTTATTAGGTGTGAAAAATAGAAATTTCAACTAGAAATTTCATCTGGAACATGGGGAGGAAGGAACCTGACAATCAACTAGAAATTTCACATATTCATATGTATGGGTCCACTTTAGGGTCTAGAAATTATTAATATTGATAATTGTGGTAAAATAAAACTGTACAATTTTTTTTTTCCGATACCTATTA
The DNA here is from genome assembly GCA_033220585.1 of Dipteronia sinensis. Taxonomy (NCBI): domain Eukaryota; kingdom Viridiplantae; phylum Streptophyta; class Magnoliopsida; order Sapindales; family Sapindaceae; genus Dipteronia; species Dipteronia sinensis. The sequence goes on along the minus strand of CM065639.1, from coordinate 69,259,434 downwards.
ATCTGGAAATATTTTTTTTTTTTAAAACTTTGTTATTGGTAGAATTCAAGTAAAAAACTGTACAGATTTATTTGAGGTTTAACATATATTTTTATGAACAAAATTTGAGGAAAACTCTTCCCGCCTACTTTAATCTTAAGTAAATCTCACTAAACTCCATAATTAATATATTATTGGTTTCCAAAATCTCCTTCAAATTATGAAAATTGTAATAAATGGAATTCTTCCCTACAAGAGAGACCGTTCATGTTTAATTTTCCATCTAACTGGTCTGCTGGTAGGTAGGTCAACGTCAAATATTATGACGTAAAATTGATTAAGGACGTACGTCATCATGGAAGTTTTTTTTCAGATATATAAAATTATTTTATTTTCTGTGGCCAATAATATATAAAGGGCAAATTGCACTAAACTCCTTGAGGTTTGGACAAATTACACTTAGCTGTAAAGGTTTTGTAATTATACACTAACACCCCCAAGACTGAAATTTGACTTTGTAAATGCCTATAATGCCCCTAGTTATATTATTTTATACTTTATTTTTTATTTACCTTTTAACCAAAAACTTTATAAACTTTAATAAAAGAATAAAAAAAATATATGATTCATTAAATAAATAAATAGTTTCAAAAAATTAAATAAAGAAATAGTTTAAAAAAATTAAAAAATAGTTTTAAAAAAAATTAAAAAAAATAAATAGTTTAAAAAAATAAATAAATAGTTAAAAAAATAGTTTAAAAAAATTAAATAAATAAATAGTTTAAAAAAATTAAATAAAGGAAAAAATTAAAAACATCAATTTTTTAAGGATATCCATTAATAGGGACAAAAAAACTTTAAATATTCAAACTTTTACAGTAAGGATGATGGTGAGAGAAGCTTCAAGGTTCCCAACACTGGGGTCTTCTTGCCTTCTTCAACCACTTCCTTCAGTGTTAGGAAGCTTGAAGTTTCTCTCACCATCATCCTTACTATAAAAGTTTGGATATTTAGAGTTTTTCTTGTCCCTATTAATGGATATCCTTAAAAAAAATTAATGTTTTTAATTTTTTAATTATTTATTTAATTTTTTAAAACTATTTATTTATTAGATTTTTAAAATGTTTATTTATTTAACTTTTTTTAAACTATTTATTTAATTTCTTAAAAACTATTTATTTATTTAATGAATCATATCTTTTATTTATTTTTTTATTTTATTAAAGTTTATAAATTTTTTGGTTAAAAGGTAAAAATAAAGTATAAAATAATATAACTAGGGGTATTTTAGGTATTTTAAAAGTCAAAGTTAAGTGTTAGGGGTGTTAGTGTATAATAACAAAATGTTTTCATCTAAATATAACTTGCTCAAACCTCAAAGGGTTCAATGCAATTTTCCCATATATAAATTAGATAGGATGAATTTGGTCTTGTGGAAACCCATCACACCTACACAATGAGATTGTGGGTTCTACTCATTCGCCTTAAAAAAAAAACATGAATTTATGTAATATATCAATAAAAAAATAATGTATAAAGTGTTACTGAATCTAAGATTGTCTAGCTCTGATGAAATTTTTATTTAATCAAGGTTTGTTGGTGAGCGTTTTGTTTGGATTGTAATTATGATTGAAGAGTCGAATTAAATACGAATTATAGTACATACAATAACATTTATTATTGTTCATATAGAGACAACACAGAGTTGAGTTATGAATTTTAATACAAATTGACCACGAGTGTTATGGAGAAGAAATAGAGGGTGATATGTGAAAAGGTTATGTTTCCAGTAGTAGTCTCTTTAACACCCAACCACATTCAATCAAGAATCATGATTCCCTCATTCAACCGCAACCCACCGGCCACCAACACGTTTTCAAACCTTTTGACAAGTTGTTTTGGAGAGTTTTCTTGATGGGGGTTGCTTTCATGCCTCGGTTATAAAAGGAACCTGGAACATGGGCAGGAACAAGGAACCTGACAATCATCTAGAAATTTCACATATTTATACATATAGATCCAATTTGTGTCAAATCACCTTTCAAAAAATCAAGTTTTTATATATATATTTTTTTAAGAAAAAATTGACTTTATATATATATATATATATATATATATATATATATATTACGGTTTATAAAAAACCAGAATACACATAAGATTTTTTTCGTTAAATATTAATCAGAGATTGATCGAGAAAGTATGAAGATATGATTTTTTTTTTTTTTGAAAAATGGAAAGAGAGTAATTAGGAGTATTTATTATGATAATAACAGATTTAGGAGAGTGAGTTTAATATATAGTATTTAATTTAATGATTTAAGAGAGATAATTTCCTTTTTTTAATAATTTAATTAATTTTGAGTGTCTTTAGAATTTTTTTTGTTTGGTAATTTTAATTCAGATTAAAATTATCATTAAAAAATATTAAATTGAAATGTAAATAAATAATTTATGAATCGTAAGGAAAAGCTCTCTAAACAAAATTAAGCTTAGCTTGTATTTGGTGAAAGCTCTTTCAAAAGAAGCCTTAATTTTTGACTTCTCTTGGAAGAACTTTCAAAAATGGAAAGCTCTTTGATGAGACATCCAAACACCCTTTTAGGTCCCAAAAGTCAAAAAACACTCCTCAAATAGACATGCCAAACAGGCCATATACTTGGATCTAAATAATCTACTGGTCTCCCGCGTTAGTTATGTAATATGGCTCAAAAAATAAATAGCACTTTTTGGAGGTGGTATTTCAACAATGTCACTGCTTTAATAATTTATGTTTAAAACACACCTATTATGGTGAACCGACAAAAATACCCCCAATAATTGTTCCACATCATATTTCTTTCATTCAGTTTACAATGACAAAGTTGTGAAGTAGAGAGAGAAAGTTCAGTTGAAACTCAGACAATCACTCGAACGGTGAAGGAGTGGCTCTACGCAGATGCATTCGGGGGTCTAGCTCAGAGCTTTCATGAAAAAGCTCGGAGTCTTATGCAAAAAGCTCGGGCAGGGCAATTCATGAAAAAGCTCGGAGCTTTCATGAAAAAGCTCGGAGTCTTATGCAAAAAGCTCGGGCAGGGTAATTCATGAAAATGTTCGGGTAGTTCATGAAAAAACTCGGAGCTTTCATGAAAAAACTCGGAGCTTTCATGAAAAAACTCGGGCAGGGCAATTTATGAAAAAGCTCGGGCAGAGCAATTTATGAAAAAGCTCGGTCTGAGCAATTCATGAAAAAGCTCGGAGCCTTATGCAAAAAGCTCGGGCAGGGTGATTCATGAAAAAGTTCGGGCAGTTCATGAAAAAGCTCGGAGCTTTCATGAAAAAGCTCGGAGCTTTGATGAAAAAGCTCGGAGCCTTATGCAAAAAGTTCGGGCAGGGTAATTCATGAAAAAGCTCGGAGCTTTCATGAAAACGCTCGGAGTTTTCATGAAAACGCTCGGAGCTTTCATGAAAACGCTCGGAGCTTTCATGAAAACGCTCGGAGCTTTCATGAAAACGCTCGGAGCTTTCATGAAAAGGCTCGGAGCTTTCATGAAAAAGCTCGGAGATTTCATGAAAAAGCTTGGAGATTTCATGAAAAAGCTTGGAGCCTTATGCAAAAAGCTCGGGCAGGGTAATTCTTAAAAAAGCTCGGAGCTTTCATGAAAAAGCTCGTAGCCTTATGCAAAAAGCTCGGGTAGGGCAGTTCATAAAAAAGCTCGGAGCCTTCATGAAAAAACTCGGAGCCTTTATGAAAAAGCCCAGAGCCTTTATGAAAAAGCTCAGAGCCTTTATGAAAAAGCTCAGAGCCTTTATGAAAAAGCTCAGAGCCTTATGCAAAAGGCTCGGAAAGTTTATGAAAAAGCTCGAAAACTTATTAAAAAGGCTCGGAGATTCAAAATTGACAAAACTATTATCCTTGAAAAAAGCTCGGACAACAATTTAAAAGGCTCGGACACGGTGTTAAAAGTCTCGGAAACCCAGATCTTCATCATCTTATACATAAATTTTACCAACTCAATTTTCAAACAAGTTTATTGTTGAGAGAGAGAGAGAGAGAGAGAGTGGAGTTACTGAGTTCATTGTTTGAAACGTGAAGATGAAAGTACAAACAGAATAAAAAATTGATTATTTAAGAGCAATTTTGGTAGTTCACCATAATAGGTGTCTTTTAAACATAACTTATTAAATCAGTGACGTAGGTACAACACACATCTAAAAAAGTGACATTTATCACCATTTCCGCTTATGTAATATTATCAATTTGTGGTCCATCGTTGGGTATCTACCGAGTATTATCACTTGCACCAATTGATGTAATATTATTGGCCTAGAAGAAAAGAGAAACGAATCTTTACTTTCTAGTAAACAATAACGTCATTAATTAATAAAAAATGTAATAAATTAAATTAATCACCTATAGCTAGAACTTGGTCGGTCAATTATGATTCATAAAAATAGTTATACAACGTACGTGGATGGGTGCTGACGCCTAGTCTAGTTGATTTGATGAGCAGTATGAGCCAAGAACCTTACTAGGAACAATAAACTATGAAAATATTTTAAAATTAGAAAACTGTTGTAGAGAAATAGAAAACTGACGACAGACAATTATAAGGAATAACAAATCTGATCGGTGGATGATGAGATGAAGCAGGAAAATACAGGATGTTAATTAAAAAAAACATTCCGAGAAAGCTTAAGTCATCCCAATTAGGTTGGCACCTCAAAGCCTTCATCCGATATATGGAACCCCTCACGACGGCATCTATTATATATAGATAAAAAATGAAAATAAGCAATAAAAAAGGACGAGAAACACCACAACTAAATAAATTAATAAGAAATAATCCTCCATATTGCATTGCATACGTGTTACTTGAATAAATAACAACTATAAGAACTGGACCGTTTTGAGGGTGTAGGTGGACCCAATATAGGTTTGTTTACTTACAGGCCCAAAGGAGGTAAAGAGAGTTTGGGACATGAGATTATGAGAGGGAACAATGTTTTAATCCACGAAGAGATGGGCCGTGTTTCTGAATTAGAAGAGGGTTGGTTTAAAGGCCCACTGTCAAGATCAATTGCCTCAACACATATAATTGGGCTATTAAATGGGCCAAATGATTCTTCATCTGTCAGGGTCTTTAGTTCTAAAGATGAGTCGTGTGGGGATGTGGCTGTTTCTAGTAACCAAGCGGTCTATATCAATTTTGAAGAAGGCAAATATATGATGGGGGATGATTTGGGTGGTCTAACTATTGATTTTTTTGTCGATCTTAGGGACTTAGAACCTTTTGTTCGGAAAGGGAAGGTGGGGGCTACTGTTGATTCTCCGGTTTCGTCAGTTGGAAGACGGAGTAATAAGAATTTTTTTTCTTCAAGATCTCACAAGATGTAGACTAGGAGTGGGGCTCGGGGTTTCTATTTCAGTGTTATAGATGAAGTGTTGGCGGTTCGTATTGCTAGAGGGAAAGAAGATGACAAAGGTAAGTTATATGTTTGCTTTGTATGTTGTTGGTGAATGATCGTACCGATAAATACACATTTTGAAATTCACAACATTTCGGGATGAAACTCACAACATTTAGGGAATATCGGGATATTTCGAAAATATCGGGAGGTTTTTATGGATATTTCGAAATCAACCGGATATTTGCTAGACATTGGATACTACCCCTGTTTCGATATTGATCCCTTAAAAATATGGATATATCGATTTTAAGTTCTTTGGTTGTTGAGAGATTTCACAACATACATTACATGTTGTAAAAGACCTTTTTTGTTCTAGTGTTAAGCTGGCACCGATGCAGATATCAGACAGAAAAGCATCCACAAGAATGTCACTAATAATGTTTGTAACAATCGGGCAGCTTTGACTGTAAAAGTCAAGAGTGAGATGAGCCTGAGCATAGCCGGCCTGAACAAATGCAGCACAAAATAGAGCTGCAAGTAGAGAATGAAGAAGAGAAGACATTTTTATTTATTTGGTATACACTCAAAGAAGAATATGTATGATCGACTTCTTTTATGTTTTAGGTTGGCTTTCATACCTCTGTTTATCTACTATATCTACTAATGCTAGACAACTCAAAAAGTTAGCTCAAAATTCAATCAAAATGATGTGTCAAGTGAGTTGTCATCACCATACACAACATGTCATATGAGATGATGTGGTTAATGAAAAAACCACTTGTCACATCATTTGGATTGAAATTTGGATTAATTATTTGAGTTTTTATAACATTACTCCTATTTATAAGATGTGAAAACATAGATGGAAAATGGGTAGGAAGTTTTTTTTTTTAATATTATAATAATTCGGAATTTTATAAGGAAAAGGTAACATGCGTAAGAAGTCGATGATAATTAACTATAAATTTCTTATTTTTTTATTTCAAGTATAAATTTCACATATTTTGATATTTATTAATGGGCCCAAACGTCCAGTTTAGGGTACAGTCACATGCAATTATTAATATCAATAAATGTAATGTAGAATTGGTCTAGTTTAGGGTGCAGTCAAGTGCAATTATTAATATCGATAAACGTGATATAGGATAAAATTACATAAATTTCACAAACTTAGGTTATGAATTTTTGACTTTATGTCAAATTGTGTTTCTCGTGTTTGAGATGATTTAAACGAGATAAACTGGTAAACCCTTCACACCAATATAATAAGATTATGGGTTCGAATCCTCTCAATTTCTAAAAAAAATTTAAATTTATATAATAGTGTACTTTAAAAAAAAATTGGTATGACCTAATTCTAAACACTTCATGAATTTTGGATTCAATCCCTTCTCAACTCCCAAAATTATAATCAATAGGAGGCACATGTTAACAACTATAAAAATATCCAAAACGAAAGTATTAAATACATTTAGTGTCTTAATCAATACATATTTATAATAAATTTTTTATCTGTAGTTGAAGGATATATGTTAACACTGCCCTAACAAATATCTAAGAAAAATAACTCAAGAGACTGCAATGGACACATATTAACATACTGGAATTCTTTATAGAAAAAGTCTAAGGTTGATTTGATTAGGAAGGTTCTAATCTTAAGGTAAAATCTCACTAAATTCCATTGGTTTATTAAAATTTTCCGAATATCTACTTCAATTTAAGAAAATCATCATAAATCTTCTCTTAAAAAACGGCAAAGATCTACTTAAAATTTCATAAAACTCACCAGAATTCTCCCTTACAAGAGAGCGATATAGATCATGTTTAACTTATTTTTCCAGCAAAACTGGTCACTTGGTAGGTGGGTCGATGTCAATCTATGAATCTCACATTCATCCTTAAACATTAGTTATGTGATGATGTAAAACTGATTAAGGACGTGTACGTCATCGTGGAAATTAATATTAATTGATGCACTGTGGACAATATTATAATCTAAAATTAGTTTGTGTAATTGAATCTAAGTTGGCTAGCTGTAATGAAATTTTGAATTAATCAAGGTTTGTTGGTAAGCGTTTTGTTTTTAATTTTTATTGTAATTAGGGTGATATTCATTTTCGCACCTCTAATTTGATCTAATAGCCAAACCGGGTCCCCTTATTTTCAGAATTGTCTCTTTTAGTTCCTCTGTTACGATTTCCATTGAGAAAGTGAAATCTGATAGGGGTCAGATTGCTTAAAGGACATTTTGCAATTTATGTAAACACAACCTTATTGTACTGACAACTGATCGAAAACAACGTAACAGCAGTTATTGATCACACACACAGAGTTTGTAGAGTCTGTCGAGTGCAAACTCTCTACAACCCCACGACTTTGCTGCAAATTTGATCATCATCACCATCAGCCCTTGATTTAGATAGAGCTAACAAAATTAACTTCATCTGATGATGATCTAGTAATCATCGACGGCGGTGGTGTGTTGACCACCCTGCAGTTCAATCTGATCTCACCTTCATTTCCCGTTAAAGGCTGTAAATTCCCCATCCTTATCATAGACACCACGAAGCTTTCAAAGAAAGCAGTTTGATTACTAGCAAAGTTGTTGACAATTTCAATGGTATCAGCCCCAGGAGTAGAAAACAATTCTTGATCGCTCTGGAGAAGACCACGGTTTGATTGAAGATTGGTGAAATATCTGTTGTCGAAAGCATCACTGGTGTTCTGGTCCAGATTGGTTAGAATGGTAAAAACGGTCGTGTTACCGTCTGTCCACGGTATCGGACATAGGCGCCGGAGTGTTCTTGCAAAGGTTGCATCCAGGGTCGGATCCGACTCTCCTGTCCCGTTGAAATTGTATAATCGATCAATGAATGTAAAACATTGAGCCCTTCCAAAGGTGTGAGCACCTGAAATAAAAAAAAAGAGCATTTAACAAAACAATTCTAAGGCAATCTTTTCGTTTGTTTTTGGGTTGTGGTACAATGGTACTATGCTTGTAATACTGTATATGTTGTTTTTAATTTGGATAATTTCATTGATTTTCGTAAAGCACAAATTGATTTTGATAAAATAAAAAAAAAAGATATTTCGAAGATCGCATTACTTGCTACTTTATAGGTGACGTGATGTTAACAACCCACGTATCATTACTCAAATCCACTATTATTATCCTTTTAAAAAAATTCTATTATTATTATTATTACTACAAGTATTATGAGGATTGAAGAGAGAAACTAATGGGAAAAAACCTGACAGAGCGACGAGGTCAGTATGATTATTGAGGCCCACGAGTTCGAACTTTCTTTTGAGCTCATCAAGAGGGTCGAAAAATGCTGGCATGACTATGTTGAGACCTCCTGAAAGCAAGCTATCTCTTCTTCCCAGTGGAACTTCCCATTCAGGCCCTCCTGACTACATGCCACAAACACTTAATTATTACCGTAAGAAATCATCCCGATCAACATTTCAAATTAGGGTTCAGCTACTATACAGTTTTAATATAGTTATTGAGTTAATTATTAATCATTAGATTTCAATCAAGGGTCTACAATAATTAAAGATTTAAAATTTAAAATAAAATAAAATAAACTAATTCTATTTCTTATAACCTCCCGTGCTACTATACAGGTCATGTATAATAGCTAAATTCTTTGAAAAAAAATATATGAATTTTGTAATGTCAATCAATATTGATGTAACATCCAAATATTTGTGAGACAAATGTCAAAATGGATAAATATATGAGTAAGATGTTAGATTCTCTTGATCTTTGAATAAATAACAAATTATGTGGTCAAAATGGATATATAAGTTTTTTTTTTTTTTGTATATATTTATCATCTAGCTATAATTGGTGCATATGTAAATAAGTGCAGAAATCAGATTTTTAGATGGCAATATTTATGCTCTGTTTTTCATACCAAGAAAACAGATCGTTCGGATGCGATTGTGAGAATATCGGCACAGGAGACGACGCCGGTACATACACTCTCTAGTGCAGCCTTCATTCTATCAACAACATCAAATCCCCTTACTGAATTGTTATTAGGAGGTGCTTCTTTCTCGCTAACTATTGTAGCACTGTTGTCTAGCAAAAGCGATCCATCACAACCCTGAAATTATGTTTAAGAAATTGTTACCTAACATAAGAATATTTAAACATAAACCGTTTAAAAGGAACTAACGATAGTATTTAAACCGTCATCATCGGTCATGAAAAACATTTACAGCTCTGTAATCTTACAAAACAGGTGATGCACTTTTTCTTTTGCTTTGTAACGTTCTTGAAAAATAAATTTCAGGTCCGTCCTGATCTTCAGAGACTTATTAATAAAACATAAATTTAAATAATATACTCGAAATATAAAATAGGAGAAGAAAATGAAGAGCGAGGATGGTATTTACGTTAACAAAACAGTCATGGAAATGAAGCCTGATGAAGCTGGCACCGATACGGATATCGGATGCAAAAGCATCCACAAGAATGTCACTTATAATGTTCGTAACATTCGGGCAGCTTTGACTGTAAAAGTCTGGAGTGAGCTGAGCCTGAGCATATAAACCACCCTGAAGAAATGCAGCACAAAATAGAGCTGCAAGTAGAGAATGAATAAGAAGAGAAGCCATTTTTTTTTCTATGTTTTGGAGAGTTGTCTTGATTGAGGTTGGCTTTCATACCTCGGTATTTATAAGGTGAGAAAATACATCTGGAGCACGGTTAGGAAGGAACATGTCAATCAACTAGAAATTTCACATGTTTTCATGTACGGGTCCAGTTTGGGGCCCAGTTACGTATGATTATAATATATATATATATATATATAAAATAAGTAATTTATAATTACTAATGGGTAGGGCACACCCTTAGGGTACAGGTATAGGTTAACAATTATAAACATAATATTACAAGAAACCTAATAAAAAATAGTTAAAGACAAGACAATGACTTATGACTTATGTATTTATTGAGCTTTATATTATAATATATTTAATATCAATAATTGTGAATAAAATAAAATTGTGCTAATATATGTCAGATATAATAATTGACATTAACCATTCACGATTACATTAATTATATCATAGTTTCACGTCATGTCCATCACCTCCCCCACTCTCAAAATTATAACAATTAAAAAATGGGATAATTTTATTAAAATCCCTATTTTTTTAATTATCATTTTTTAAACGTTTTTATCATATTATCAATTATAATCCTTTCTTTTTTAAAAAAATACACCATTTTAGTCCATTTGACCAAATTACTAACAATCAACTATAAATAAATATGAAAAAGGTTAATTTTGCCTCTAAAAGTTTTTTATTATTACATTTTAATTTTCTAAAATTTCTTTCAAAAATTTCATATTTTATTATTAAATAAAAATCAAATTAAGAAAAAAAAAATTCTTAAAAAAATGGATTTTTTTATTATGAGTAGAATATTAATTTAAATATTAAAAATTAAAATTAAAATTTATATAAAAAAAAGAAATTTTTTTTGAGATCCAATTGATCTCCAAACAATCGAGCTCAACAACCTAGTCTGAATCTTATTCCTCTCGAACAACTGCGCCATCAAACCCATCATCTCCTCATTGTCCTCCACCATCCTCTCAAACAACTCCTCTAAGTTATTCCTCCTCACACTCTCCTCCTCGCTTTCCTTCACATTCTCTCCCTTATCTTCAATTCAATAACCGCCTTCGTTTTCTTCATGCTTCAATGACGAAGTGTCGTCGTCATCCTCCTCTTCACACAATTTGACGAAACTCTCAGGATTCACAGAGGTAGAACTGGTCTTACTCTCGATTTGAGTGGTCTCTAAACGACAATCACTCACCGACGATGGCATAGGAGAAATTTCTTCACTATATCATGATTCTCACCATCTTCTTTTGTACACTTCTCTTCCTCCACCGCTGTCTGATCAACAACAAGGTAACAATTCGAAAAAAAGAAGAGATTAAAGTTACTAATATGACAAAAACATTTAAAAAGGTAACAATTCAAAAAAAAAAATAGCGACTTAAATGAAATTACCCCTTAAAAAATAATTATATTCAACATAATTATTTATAGAAAGTCTAAGGTTTGATTAGGAAGATTCTAATAACATCTCAAATGTAAGAGTGATTTGTATAAAAAAAAAAAGATATTACGTAGGATTAATATACATTCTGCTAATAAATTTTCTCAAATACAGCCGTGCATATTCAACCTCAAGCTGACGTGGCAAAAAAATATTAGACATTGTCAATATTACCGACTATTCAGGTCACAACTATTTTTTCGGTTGACTCAACAAGTATTTAAAACTGACATTAATTTTTCGTCTATTTTTGATAAGGAAATAAAATAAAAAATAAAACAGGAAAAATTAAGGACACGTTATTAAAAAAAATTACTCTTGACAAAAGCATTGAATACCAAATTTTGAGTTGATTGTTTATCAAATCTATTTTTATGTCACATAGAAAGCAAGTCTCTTGACATTGTTGTCATGTCAACGATTATTGGTTTGCAAGCCATTTTTACATTGAAAATGCTCCAATTAATCTAAACATATTCTATTGCTTTCGAAATTCATACAAAAATCTGTCTCAAATTATGAAAATCATAATAAATCTTCTCTAAAAACAATGGGAAATATATTTACTTAAAATTTAATAAAACTCATCAGAATTCTTCCCTAAAAGAGAGATCGTTCATGTTTAACTTGTTTTTCCAACTAAACTGGTCTGCTGGTAAGCGGGTCAATGTCAAATATCTATGACGTAAAACTGATTAAGGACAGGCACGTCATCATGAAAATTAAAATAAAATTGTTTGCTGTGGACAATTTTGTAATCTATAAATTAGTTTGTGTAATTGAATCTTAGTTGGCTAGCTGTGATGAAATTTTTAATTAATCAAGGTTTGTTGGTGAGAGTTTTGATTGGACTGTAATTATTATAAAACAATCAAATTAAATAAATAGGGCAATTACCAATTGGGTCCTGGACTTTTTTTAAAATTCAAAGTTGTTTGCGACTTTTACAAAAGTGGCTAAATTGGTCCTTACATTTTTCCCAAGTGCCAAATTAGTCTCTCTAACTAAGTTTTATCCGTCAACTTTAACTGTGTAGGGGTAAAATTGTATTTTATTCCTAAACAATATAATATTGACACATGCATCGTTTTTTTAACACATGTATATTTTTTTTTATTTGTGTGTTTTGATTTTTAAATAATTTTGAAAACATCACTTGTATAATATTAACAAAAAAAAAAACAATATTATATAAAAGTGATAAAAGACTAAACTGAGAATGAACGATAACTTTGTTTAAAAAAATAAAAGTATAATTCACATTGTCTTATTAAAATATTTTTAGAATTTTTTAGAGATTTTTAATAAAAAAAGGTACAAATGGTGTTTCATTAATAATATTTTTAGATTTTATTGTAATTATAATGGAGAATTTAATGTACAGAGACAAAATAACTTTGTTATAATATGACAAATAAAGGGTATTTATGTATTTTAACTAAAATTATTAAAGTCAACTGTTATATTTAACACCGTTAAGTCATTAGAGAGACCAATTTGATCACTTCTAAAAAAAGAGGGACTAATTTGACACTTAAAAAAATGTGATGACCAATTTGGTCACTTTTATAAAAATCACAAACAATTTGGAATTTAAAAAAAGTTTAGGACCTAATTGGTAATTGCCCAATTAAATATGAATTATAGTACATAATACAACACAATTAATTATTGTTCATCTCAGGTTATAATTAACATCGTCGAACATGTGATGTGTAGATTCCTATCCCATATATATCGTGTCCCAGTTCAATGTAGGACAAGATTTATTAGTAAGATAAAATTTAGGTTCTTAATTTTCAAATATTTAATTTACTTTTTTGTTTTTAACTAATCATATAGTACCATATTGGATTAATTTGAATTGTAATATATACTAACCAGATAGTATTACCGTGTTTGGAATTGACACAGCGAGAAACACAAAGAATAAGACCAACGTTTATATTCTATGATAAAACTGGAATCCACCAGAAAGAGAGAAAATAAACTCTGAATTCTTATTGAATAAAAGATAATGAGCATGTCAGCTTACAACCCTATTTAAAGCAAATAAACCTTAACCCTAATCTTTGTTGGACAAGATATGGGCCTAAATAATAAAAATCACAAAAAATAGCAAAATTGAGATAATTACGAAAATAAGTACAAGCCATAATTGACGGTAGACGATTCTGACTTGTAAAACTCAACTTATGACCAAAACAAAACTATCCTAAAATAGCAAAAACGACAATTACAGGACCTAAACAATGGAATTTGGCTAAAAAAAAGGGTAGGCCTCACGACCAAAGGTGGTGACTATTGAAGATCATGCCGAATTGCTTCAACCGTGAAAATTTCACGTCAATCCGACTCCGACGCCGGGACTAGTAGAAATCATTTAGCCTTGAATTTAGGATGGTCCCTCATAGCCATGTAGGAATCTGCCACTTGTTATACACCAGTCCCCTCCACTTGGAGGGAACACGACCTTGAGTTAGGCTCAGGATAGAGGGACTCTTCCATATGATACTGGAACAAATCTGCAACATTGAAAGTCTTGGAAATCCTCATGGTCTCAGATAAATCAATCACATAGGCATTATCATTAATCTTCTTCAAAATCTTGTACGGACCATACTTCTTAGGTTTTAACTAGTTGTAAGTCCCAATTAATTGGAAACCCTTCTTTGCGTAAGAAAACCATCACTGAATCTCCCTCTTCAAACACCTTCAGATGTCTGTGCTTGTCTGCAGCTGCTTTGTAATTAGCATTAGTTTCTTCCAGCTTCTGTTGCACTTCTGCTTGCACAGCTTGAACCTGAGTAGCCATGTTTTCTGCAGCAATACTAACACCCGGACCTTTAGGTAAACGAACTAAATCTACAGCATGTCTTGGTGGAGTCACATATGTCATAGCAAAAGGAGATTTTCCTGTGGCACTATGCACAACATTGTTGTAGGCAAACTCAACTTGTGGCAATGCATGATCCCACTGTTTCGGCTTATCTCCACAAATGCAACTAACCAAATTTCCCAAGGTCCTGTTTGTCACTTCTGTTTGTCCATCAGGTTGTGGATGTGCAGTAGTACTACGTTTCAGAGAGGTATCAAACATCTTCCACAAGGTCACCCAAAAATGGCTAGGAATTTTATGTCACGATCAGAGGTAATTGACTGAGGTACTCCATGTAGTCGGACCACTTCTCTAAAGAATAGTCTCGCTATGTGTGAAACATCTGATGTCTTCCAGTAAGGGATGAAGTGAGCCATTTTTGAGAATCTGTCAACCACCACAAAAACCGAATCTACTCCTCGCTGGGTACGAGGTAGTCCCAACACGAAATTCAAAGACAAACCCTCCCAAATATTGTTAGGAACATGTAAAGGCATATAAAGACCAGTATTTTGTGACTGACCTTTAGACACTTGACATGTATAACATCTATGCACAAAGTTTCCAACATCTCGTTTCAGTTGTGTCCAGAAATACTGCTCCTCCTAACTAGCTACCGTCTTGTCTCGACCCAAGTGTCCACTTAATCCACCTCCATACATGTCACAGATTAGTTTCTCCTGCAGAGAAGTCCTAGGAATACACAAACGATTACCACGAAATAGATACCCATTGTTCTTATGAAAGTCACTGACAGGCTGCTTCTCAATACACTTTGACCAGATTTCCTTGAAGTCTTTATCCTCCCCATATAATTCCTTCAAACAGTCAAACCCTACAATCTCATGAGCCAATGTTACAAGCAGGCTCTCTCGATGACTCAAAGTATCAGCAACTCGATTTAAAACTCCTGACGTGTGCTTAGTAAAAGGAAAATTTTGAAGGAAAATGGCCCACTTGACATGCATGTTGTCCAAGTGCTTCTGACTGTTAATAAACTTCAAAGCCTGATGATTGGTGTACAAGACAAACTCCCTATATACTAGATAATGCTCCCAATGCTTCAAGGCTCGGAACACTGCATAGAACTCATGATCATAAGTATTCCATTTCTGGCGGGCTTCACTTAATTTCTCACTAAAGAAAGCTACTGGTCATTTTTCTTAGGATAACACATCACCAATTCCTACGCCATTAGCATCGCACTCAACTTTAAATATTTTCTCAAAACTAGGCAGAGCCAGTACAGGAGCAGAGCGCAACTTCTCCTTGATTAGCGCAAAACTCATCCCTACCTCCTCTCCCCCATTGAAATCAGCATTTCTTCATGCATGCTGTGATTGCTGTCATTACAGTGCTAAAATTCTGAATAAATCGGCAGTAGAATGTGGCTAAACAATGAAAGCTTCGAACTTCACTCACAGTTTTCGGCGCATACCATTCTCGAATAGCTCGGACCTTCTCTCCATCTATATGGATCCCCTCCGAACTCACCACATATCCCAAAAACAACAAACTGCTGGTCATAAAGTTGCACTTTTTGAGATTAAGAAACAATTAATTTTCTTGCAAAATTGTTAGTACATCTCGCAACTGTTCCATGTGCTCTTCCTCAGTCCTACTATAGATAAGAATGTCGTCAAAATAAACAACAACAAATTTCCCCACAAAAGGCCTCAATACCTGATTCATCACCCGCATGAAAGTACTGGGTGCATTTGACAGACCGAATGGCTTGACCAACCATTCATACAACCCATCCTTACTCTTGAACCCTAACTTCCATTCAACCCCAGGTCTGACCCGAATTTTATGATACCCACTGCCTAGATCAATTTTCGAAAACAGCTTCGAACCCTCCAGTTGATCCAGCATGTCATCCAGACGGGGAATCGAAAATTGGTACTTGATGGTTATTTTATTGATAGCTCGAATGTCCACGCACATAAGCCGACACCCATCCTTCTTTGGTGTCAACAACGCAGGAACCGCACAGGGGCTCATGTTCTCAAGTATGAAACCTTTCTGCAACAACTCTTCTATCTTCTGCAATAGAATTTCATTCTCCTTTGGAATCATCCGGTAATGCGGCAGATTAGGCAAACTCGCCCCAGGTATAAGGTCTATATGGTGCCGAATGTCTCTCAATGGAGATAAGTTGTTGGGCAAGTCCTCTGAAGTAATGTCTCTGAACTGTTCTAGCAGCGGCTGTATTTTCTCAGGAATAG
This sequence comes from Dipteronia sinensis, assembly GCA_033220585.1. Classification (NCBI taxonomy): domain Eukaryota; kingdom Viridiplantae; phylum Streptophyta; class Magnoliopsida; order Sapindales; family Sapindaceae; genus Dipteronia; species Dipteronia sinensis. The sequence continues at coordinate 69,242,864 of CM065639.1, read as the reverse complement.
TTACTACTTGTGTTTCTTCCCTCTCTACCACAAGAGCTTTAACCATCAAAGTAAAAATCTCATGTGCACCCTTGACATCTGTCACAAATTATGTGTCGGATCTGGTCACAATTAAAAAGGACTGCTTCTCCACTTCAGAAGGCTTGTTATGCATTGTCATTCGTTTGGAAGGAACCATAGCAATTTTGTGTGACCCCCAGGTAAACAAATAAGTATTATCCCGACCCCTATAGGTAATATCGACATCGTACTGCCATGGCCGACCCAACAACACATGGCTAGCATCCATATCAATCACATCACAGACTACATCATCCTTATAAATTTTACCAATAGAAATAAAAACACGACAAATCTCAATTACCTTTGTTGTTGGTCCCTTCTTAATCCAGCCAATAGTATAAGGATTGAGATGCTTCTCGGTTGGAAATTTCAGATGTTCCACCAATCTCCTTACAACAAAGTTCTCACAGCCACGATCAGGTCACAGACTTTCTGGCTGACTGTACAGCAAAACCGAAATATATTATTACGTTGATCGAAGTCCTCTTGTTTTGGTTCATACAACACCCATTGTACCACACAATTAACCTGCTCTCCATCTTCTTTTGCAAATTCTGCTTCATCATACAAGTCTCCATCATCTTCTATATCCTTAGGAGCATCAGGATCTCCTTCACCTTCTTCCACCCAATTTACTGGCCGACGATCAGGACATGCATTTGAATAATGATCAGGTTTTCTGCATCTGTAACAAGTTCCTGGTGTAGGTCTAGCATAGGGATTTTGATTTGGGTTTATGGGTACGTTCATGTTGGTTGGAGCTGTTGTTTGATTGCTACTGCTTCCCTTTTCTCCAACAGCACCTCTAGGTTGGCTTGATAGACCTGATGATTGAACACCCTTGTCCCTGTTAGGAAACGGTGAGTCGGGATTGTTTCTCCGAAATCCAAAATTTCCACCACTGCGTTCCAGTAACTTGGCCTTTAATGCCATATTATGAGCCTCATCCACAGTCCACAACACTTGCAACCCTAAACTTATCTCGAAGCGATGGTTTCAACCCGTTGAGATATCTGGCTACGTGCTGGCCATCTGTTTCACTCAGATTACTGCGCTTTGAGAGTCTAGAAAATTCCGCCGTGTAATCAAACACTGATTTGGAGCCCTAGTGAACAATTCTGATATAACTGGAACAAATACTGCTCATAATCTGGTGGCAGAAACCTACCTAACATAAGCTGTTTTATTCTACGCTAGGTCTTCACAAATGTCTTTCCTTGCCGTTGTCGGTTCTTCTGCAATTGATCCCACCAGACTGTAGTCCCTCTTTTCAATCTGAAAGCGACAAACCTCACCATCTTTTCTTTCGGTACCTCCATCATCTCAAAGAACCGCTCCACTTCTGTTATCCAATCAAGAAAGTCCTCTATACGCAGATTCCCATTAAAGCTTGGAAGATCTGCCTTCAACCAGTAATCGTCATACTCTCTCTGTCGCCTTGCTGGTTGGACTACACCATACCCATCATCATCTTCATCTTCTGAATCATCCTCGCTATCAGATTAATGACGAGGAAGACGTCTTCCGTTAGCAGGTTGGCCTCGGGCAAATCCTTCAGCGCGTACCATGTCAACTGGTGGCCTGTTGTTAGCGTTAAGGTTCATCCCGACAAGCAGCCCACGAATTTCTGTGATTTTTTGTCGTTGCTCCTCCACCACTGCCCACAAGGCCTCTACCCCACGATCACTGTCAGTAGGGTTTCTGTCTTCTGCTTCGTTAGTTAACATCGAGATCGGAAAATCCGTGCTCTGATACCAATTGACGCAGCGAGAAACACAAAGAAGAAGACCAACATCTATATTCTATGATAAAATTGGAATCCATCAGAAAGAGAGAAAATAAACTCTGAATTCTTATTAAATAGAAGATAATGAGCCTTTCGGCTTACAACCCTATTTAAAGCAAATAAACCCTAACCCTAATCCTTGTTGGACAAGAAACGGGTAATAAAAATTACAAAAATTAGAAAAATTGAGATAATTACGGAAATAAATACTACTGATGACCCTAATCAAGCCAGAATTAACGGTAGACGATTCTGACTTGCAAAACTCAACTTATGACCAAAACAAAACTTTCCTAAAATAGCAAAAACGACAATTACGGGACCTAAACAATGGAATTTGGCTACAAAAGGGTAGGCCTCAAGACCGAAGGTGGTGACTATTGAAAATCACACCGAATCGTTTCAACTGTAAAAATTTCACGTCAATCCGACTCTGACGCCCGAATTAGTAGAAATCGTTTAGCCTTACATTTAGGATGGTCCCTCATAACCATGTAGGAATCTGCCACTTGTTCTACATCAAATCGCATAGAATAATTAATGGCTCTAGATTTACTTAAGATTAATTATTATTTTTTCCTTGACATTTAAGTAAACATCATTTTGACCCCTCGGCAGCGTTGGCATGGTAGTTAGGGAATGGTGGCTACGGCAAACTTGGATAATCTAGATCATTTTATTTTGTGGTGATGATGATGATGAAGAAAAACAATTACTGAGAAGAATGAAAGTTGATCTCAGTGACGATGAGGATGATTGAGGAAAAAAATATTTTCAAATCTATTTTAATAATGATGATGAAGAAAAATTGATGGAGAAAAAAAATGATAATGAATAACATTGTTGACAAAAAAATTTGTTTTCATATCAATATATTTTTACTAATTTACCTATTTAACCGTAATTTCTTTTTATTTAAATTTATTTTAAGGGTATTTATGTATTTCTATTTCTTCCGTCTGACATGCAACCAGTTATTTGTTAGAGTGATGCTATTGGCACACCCCCTATTGATCTATTCATGCCCCACTTTTTAAAATTTTGATTTAATTAAATAAAATTAAATGTTTTTATTAAATTTTTGGTTTATTTCCAAAACTACCCATTTTACTTATTTTTCAAACTTAATACATACCATTTATGATTTCTCTATCTCTTATCTCTGTATCTGTATACATCTCTCTCACCTCCATTGATTGATTTAATTTTTTCTTCTTATTTCTTTTTTTTATTTTTTTTTCTTCTTATTTCATGGTGGAAACGAAAAAATAAAAAATAATAAGGTACTTCAACACAACGACAGCTTGATATCATTCTAAAGAAAAAATAAATAAACTTCAAACTTATATCCAGAGAATGAATTGTTTTCAGATGCTTACTGTCATTGTCAGACAATTCTTGCTTCATGTCATTCTCAGACAATTCTTCAAGATGTTTGATATCGTTCTTAGATAATTCTTCCATATTCTTGATATCGTTCTCAAACTCTTTCATAATATTTTAGATGTATGTAAGAAGCATATTTTAGGGTTTAAGAGTTAATTTTTTTTTAAAGAAACAGATTACTGGGTTTTTTCTTTTTTGAAAAGGAATATGAGATTTTAATAGATTTACTTTGTAGAAGATTTCTTTCCTAAATTGTATGTCTCTTTAAGTAATTTTGATAAATGAAAAAAAGAGAATATTATATAATTAAAAAAAGGGCATAAATAGATCAGTAGGGGGTGTGCCAATAGCACCACTCTATTTGTTATTTATGATTGCTTGTCGGTGTTTTTTTTTTTAATGAATTGCTTGTCACTTTGTCGGTGTTAGAAAGGCACTTTTTCAAAGTTTGAATAATGATAGGGGAAATTGGGTAATTCTGCAAAATGAGGGGTAAAACGATATTAACTTATACGTCAGGGTTCAAAGACAATAATTGTCATTTACTTAATTATAATACAACTTTTTATAAAGGTACATAGTGATCGGTCATCGGTATTAGATTTTAAAAGCATGGTCAAGACTTCAGGTATCAAATCTCACCCTAGGAAGAGTCTCCCCCACTACAATTTAATGGACATAAGTGATATTACATTTACAATACCCATGTTCAAATCCTGGTATTTTTTATTTGGAGACTTCAAAATTCACCAAACCAAGGGACTCTTGGTAATTAAAATATAACTTAATAATTTAATTTTGTTTTTTGATACTATCTGGAATATTGTCAACTGACTGAACAAACGTTATTTACCTTTAAACCACATTAGGTGGTGGTACTTATTATTTAATTGAAATTTGACAATACAATTTAGATATTCTTCATCTCCAGTCCAATTAATTGGGCCAGTTCAGTGGAATTTCATGATTAATTATGAATGTGTTAGTTAACCTAATCATCGCTTATATAAATATAGAAAGACTTTTTTTTTGAAAGAGGACGCCAGTGTTTTCAATGCAACAAACAGATATATAAACTTCAATATGGTTTCTTAATTTGGAAGAAGACAATACCTATGAGACATTTAATATATGTAAGTAATTAGGTGGGTTTGGACTATTGTTTGGAGGCTAAGAAAGTGACAGAAAATACTTCAAAAAAAAAATTGACAGAAAAGACAGTCGACACATATATATATATATATATATATATATATGATAAGTTCAATCAAATCTACTCATATGTAATTTTTAAAATCGAAAGCTAATTTTGCTTAGCTGGAATAATTATTCATTTGCTCAAGAGCAGTGGGGAGGTTCAGGGTGCTCAATTGGAAAAGTTGTTCTGGTTACCCAAATGCAGATGACTACATAGAATAAAAATTTTCTTCTGCTTTATATATATATAATGGGAATATTCGTTATGGATAAGGAATATGTATTGATCTGAATTCAATTGATCTTCTTTTTATCTTGTTATCATACAACGAATATTATTAATATTAATATTATTATTTTTGTATGATTTAAAGGTTTATTCCTACCACCACTTAGCGAGGGTTTGTGGTAGAGGGTGCTCGGCCGCTTATCCAATCGGGCGACCGTCTTGAAATCCATTGATTTTAGTGAATTTTGATTTGGATTTTTTTTATAGATGATAAGTTCAATAAAATCTACTGATAAACAAAATTTGAAAATTTTTCAAGACCTACAACTGTTTGTTTTCCAATTTTTTGTCTCATTTTCTGATGATTTGATTTTCAATAAAATAAAACAAAAATAGTTGTAGTTCTTGATAAAAATTCAAAATTTGTTTACAATTAAATAGACTTCATTGAACTTATCATCCAAGAAAAAAAAATATGATCAAAATTCATTAAAATCGATAGATTTCAAAATGGCTCTTACTTTATATTAAAACAAGGGATCCCTCATGTGTTTTAGGGTGTGCACACCCCTCTACTTAAAAACAAAATTTAAAATTTTTTCAAGGACTACAATTATTTTTTTTCCTATTTTTCGTTCCATTTTCCGATGCTTTGATTTTTAATAATATCGGAAAAAATAGTTGTAGTTCTTGAAAAAAATTCAAATTTATTTACAATGAAATAGATTTTATTGAACTTATCATCTAGAAAAAAAATTCAAACCGAAATTCATTAAAATTGATGGATTTCAAGACACAGTTCTTACTTTATGTTAAAACAAAGGATCCCTCATGTGTTTTAGGGTTTGCACGCCCCTCTGCTTTCGTTTTCTTTTCCTTTCTAATTTTAATTTTAATTTTTAATTTTTTATTAATAAAAAATAGTTAATGTTGCTTATAAAAACAAAAAATGTTTGTGGTAAGGATCATGAAAGGTTAAAGTCACTTTTCTTCATATGGTAATTAATTAAGAGGTTGAAAAAAATGAGATTTTGGTGGCAATAAATTAGTTGATGGGTGGTAGTTGATTCTCTCAACTACATGTATTAATGGCAATGGTGGGTTATTTGCCTATAAACAGAAGCTCATGTTTCTCCACTCTTATCATCCCAAACTAACAAGCTCTTCTCTTCTTTCTCTCTAAAATGTTCTTTCCTCTTATTTATGAGAAATGTTGTAGTTCTTTCCAAAAATATTAGAGAGAGGTTGTAATCGTTTTTGGTCTAATAAAATCCTTCTACCATTTGTCCGTGGATGTTTCCCTCACATTGAGGGTTTTACCACGTAAATCTTGTGTCCATTAAATTTATCTCATATTTTATTCTCAATTCGAATTTACGCTGGGAAGCGAAACACGCCAGTTTCATAACAATGGTATCAGAGCTCCGGATTGTACAGATGCTGGAATTAGGAGTGCTGGTGTGGAAGTACATGTCTAGGAAAGTTCTGTCTAAGGAGACTGGTATTTAAGTGTGTCCGGTGTGACCTTCCACTCTTTCCTGGGAACTTTTCTAGTGTACTATTCACGGATCCGCACTATTCTAGTATACGATACTGTTCACATGCACTATTTGTCAAATGTCTTGTGTGAATTTCACAAAGAGGGAAGCGAAATTCAAATTCGAGAAATTAAACGGAAGTAATTTCAGGTTGTGGAAAATGAAAATAAGGGCAATCTTGATAAAGGATAATTACTTGGCAGCAATTAGTTAATGGTCAATAGAGATCACTGATGATGGCGAGTGGAACAAGATTGATGGCAAAGCAATTGCCAATCTACCTCTAACACTAGCCGATGGAGTATTATCAAGTGTGGCGGAGAAGAAAACGTCAAAGGAGATATGAGATACTCTGACAAAATTATACGAAGCCAAGTCAATGCACAACAAGATCTTCTTGAAAATGAATACACTATTTTCTCATCGGTGACACACAATTGCAACACCATAAATATACTATTTTCTCAGCTCACAGCGTTGGGTTACAAAATATATGAGACTGAACGTGCGAAAATCCTACTTTAAAGTCTACCTGACTCATATGATCAACTTATTATCAACCTGTCGAACAACATCCTTAGGATTATCTAGTCTTTGATGACGTTGCAGCAGCGGTCTTGGAAGAAGAAAGTAGACGCAAGAATAGGGAAGACAGATTGGCAAGTTCGCAGCAAGCAGATGCTTTATCGATAACAAGAGGGAGATCAATGGAACGAGGCCTTAGTGAGAGTCACAATCATGGTAGATCAAAATCAAGAAGTAAGATAAACATCAAGTGCTACTGTGTTGGCAAGAAATGACATGTCAAAAATGAGTGTTGGCTAAACAAGAAGAGTGGAGGCAACAAAGATCTCGAGTCATCAAATTCTCAAGGATGTGTTGCAAGTACTTCAGAGTTCAGACGATGGTGAAGTTCTATACAGCAAGGCAACAACTATTGTTGAAAGCAGAAAGCAATTTGCTGACGTCTGGCTTTTAGACTCAACGGCGACCTGACACATAACCTCACGAAGAGAATGGTTCCACAAATATGAACCTGGCTCTAGAGGATCTGTATATATGTATAACAATCATTCCTTGAAGATCGCTGGTATTGGCACTATCAAGATAAAGATGGATGATGGTACTGTTCACACAATTCAAGAAGTACGACATGTGGAGGGCCTGAAGAGGAATCTATTTTCATTGGGACAAATGGATGATCTTGGATGCAAGACCCATATAGAAAATAGGATCTTGAAGGTTGTTAGAGGTGCGCTTGTAGTTTTGAACACATAGAAGATAACGTTGAATCTATACATGCTTAAGGGAGAAACACTGTAAGAAGGTGATGCATGTGTTGCATTAACCGGCAATGGGGAAGAGTCAATGATGATGTGGCATCGAAAACTTGGCCACATATTGGAACAGGGTTTAAAGGTTCTCTCCGACCGAAATCTGCTTCCCGAGCTCAAATCGGTAAATCTACCATTCTGTGAGCATTGTGTTACAAGTAAGCAGCATATGCTGAAGTTTAGCATTTCTACTGCTGGGAGCAAATGCATTCTAGACTTGATTCATTCTGATGTCTGGGGATCACCGGAGTTATCCCTTAGATCTAAAAGATGCTAGGTAAACCTCATCAATAGGAAGTCAGATGCATTTCAATTGTTCAAAGTATTAAAAGCGCTGATGAATTTTGACTTTGGAAGGAGAATCCAGTTTCTAAGGACAGATAATGGAAGAGAGTATACTGACGGCGAGTTTCTTGCACTGTGTGAGCAAAAAGGTATTGAAAGCCATTTCACGGTTACATTCACTCCTTAATAGAATGGAGTGGCAGAGCGAAAGAACAAAATTTTAGTGGATAGAATTAGAGATATGTTGAGGGCTGCGGGTCTGACAAAGTCTTTTTGGGTAGAAGCAACCATAACCGCATGTTATGTGAATACTTGGTCTCCTTCAACAGAAATGGAGATCTGGGCTAGTAAGCCAGTTGATTACTCTACTGTACATTCATTTGGATGTCCTGTGTACGTGATGTACAATGCCCAAGAAAGAGCAAAGCTGGATCGAGAATTCAGGAGATGTATCTACATAGGGTATGCTGACAGAGTGAAATGGTATCGCATGTGGGATCCCACTACCCACAAGGTTATCATCAGTATGGATGTGATCTTTGTAGAAGATCAGTAAGAAGGAAAAGGAAATGATAGTACTGTAAAGGATAATTCAGAGACTACTGTTGTTCAGATGGAAAATAATCTCCAACAAGAAGATTCAGATTCTTCTGAAGCAGCACCATGGCATAAGGAACAAGAATCAGGCATTGACCAAATGAAGTGTTTTTGTGTAAGATTGGTGGTGAAAAGATTGTAGGGAAAAATTAACTAAAACCGCAGCGGAAGGCGAAAAGTAGATTTTCGTATAGTTTAAAATTTTTCTAAAGATTTGAACCTTAACCCTTTAATTAATTAAACACAAATATACGGTTAGAGTTAAATACATCTTGTCGCGTGATCCGATTGACTTACGTTGATGGTAATCCCCAAGATCTTCAATCCTAGCACGTACGTGAATCACCTAGGAGCGTGGTCTCCCTTTTTTCTTTGAATTGCTTACCTGAGAATGGATGTATGGAACTTTTGATCCTGATCTTCAATCCCAAAACACCAAGAGCCTAGAAAAATAGTTCCGGTCACTTTTGAATTCACAATCGATATGATTGGAACTCGTGTAACCCTAAATTGAAAGTGTGCACAAAACCTTTTGATCCTAAAGGCTTGCAAGTGCACTATCGAATGAGAACTTATTTTTCTTTTTCTCTCTTAGCCAAAATTCTATGTGTATTGAGTAAGATTTTTATTTTTCAAAGCAAACAAAAATCTCTCTCACTCAATCTTCTTGGTGGCCGAAATTTATCACCTTATATTTATAAGGTGACCGAAATTTCTCCTTCTTAAAATAGGTTTGGCCGAATTCTTTGTGTAGGAAATCTAGGGTTGGCCAATTTTCTTACTTGAAAAGGAATTGTACTTTTCCCTAATTCCTATAAATTTAAGAATCCTAACCCTTATAAGACTAGGGTGGCCGAATTCTTTGTGTGGTATGGAGTGTATGTGGACTTAATCCTTACCACATTAGGACTCTTATCACTTAAAAGAATTCTAACCCTAATTCAACACATAGTATTTTATTTACTGATCAAGAAAAGATTTTGATTTAAACTATTAATTAATTACATAATTAATTAATTTACATTTAATCAAAACAATAAAATAAAATAATATCTTGGGCTATTTTATTAGCCTTGCCGCCCACACCATATATACATGGGCCTAATATTATTTTTCTTATTTTATTTAATCCATTAGACTTTAAATAAAAGCCCACATGTGAACCAGACTTATTCTTACTAAAAGAAACAAGCCCACATGTCTCCTTTTAATATATTAATATAATAGAGCAGCCCATTAAATAAATAATAAACATATTATATTCTTAATATATTAAATGCAATTATAGATGGACCCATAAATTGGTCCGGTAGAATATATCAAGTGATCCATGCAAGTACATGTGGATTGTGGATCTTGGCGGGCTATCTAAATTTAAGCTTCAATAGACATAACCTAAACACAATCAACAAATGATTCACTTAGGTCCGATCTATTAATTTTAACTCATTCCACTAAAGAGTTAAAATTGAACTCTTAAATAAAGATAGAATAAGGAGATGTTTCTTATTCATACCCTAGACAATCATATAGGAGATGGTGTATCCTCGTGAATAATATCAGTAATCGCCAAGAGCTCATAGACCGCCTATAGCTCTCCAAGTTACCATATTTCCTCATATGACCACATTTTGAACTTGGATATTTTGACTTGTCCAAAAGCCATGTCTTCAATAATCATTATTGAAAAATTAACGTTGAGATTTAATATACAATACCTCAAAACATCCATATGATGATATTATACTCTCATTTAATAAATGGAGCCATAATGTCCATATCTATAAATGAAATCCTCTATCGATTAACAAATGAATACCACCAAACTATCGAGGATAGACTATGCTCCCCCTAAAAGGTTACTCTCTCTCATGATATCTCCCCTAAAGCATAAACAATGCTCCCCCTATATCTCTCAAGACTTCTCCCCCTTTTTGTCATGAGATAGGCAAAGGAGCCCCCCCTATCGGGTTGCTTTAGCAAAGAGAGCTATTCACACAAAAACATTGCATAATCATATACACAAACTTTATGCAACTTAAATAATTGAGAGAGATTCAAGGAGTTTTATTTACAATAAAAAAATGTGTGAAATTGTTGCTTTGCATGCAAGACATATAGCATTCAAGTTCAAGCAATGGTATTTGGCAAAGCAAACATCAAAAGGGTTTCCAAAAGAATTCAAACCAATTTGTAACCGTTTTGTCATAAGCAAACAAGATATAGTGTTTCAAAAATGAATTTCAATTTAAAGAGCAACTATATCAAACTTTATACGCGAAACAAGACATGAGCGACTTTTGCACCCTTTTTGATTTTTCCGGGTAAGATACCCGTATGATAATAGCCTTGTTCAACTAATAAAGAGAGAGAGAAGACTAAATTTGGATGAGACATCCTTATTTATTGCATGGATACTAGATCCTTATTGGGTTTAGTCTTCTCATTTGCTTTCACACATATTTTGCACTAAAGCAATCAAGAACATTTCATGCATATCATTTTAAGCATGTCATTAAAAGTTCTCATGTCATGGAGTTAAATTATGGGTCATTCAAATGTACTTTCCCAATCAAAATCTCCTAGTCCAAAAATGCATTGTTGAACTAAAATATGACATGGATTGCAAACAAAGCAAGGTTGCACACTTATTAAGAAAAGAACATATAAGCATATGTACAACCAATCATCTCAAGCAATTATAAAAGAGCATAAAATTAATCAACTTTTTGCATATGGCAAATCATGCAAGTTTGCTCTCTTTGCTTGAGCTCCCTTCATGGGGTCAAATCCAACCAAGTCATTTGGAGACATGTCCTCCTATAGACCTACCAAGTCCAATAGACTTAGTTACATCTACGGATGTTACATGGGCACTTAGGCAAGCGGGTTCATTCTTTCTAACCCATCTAGGTTCCACTTTAACATTTTTAGTGGTCATAGACATGTTTCTAGGTTCCCTAGGTTTATGCAAACTTGCCCTATTTTTCAACCGTTTTTCTTTCATGCTCTTTAATCTACACCTCTCAATATATTTAAAGCACTTTGGTCTTAAGTGACCAATCATACCACAAAAATGACAAGTAGGTACAAAGTAAGAATTTATACCATTGCATTGTGATCTCATCGAGGCATCGCCATGTTGATGAGGTTGTCTTTGATGATGCACCGGTTGACTTGTCCTTGGAACTTGAGCCGATTGGTGATGCCTTTGTGGTTGAGCTTGTTGAGGTGGTTGAGCCGGTTGAGTTTGCCTCTTTGGTTGGTCATGTTTCTTATGATCACCTCCTTTCTTCATAATTGGCCTTTTGGAGGAGGTGATAGACTTCTCAAGGACTTGTCCTTTCTTCTTGGATTGCCTAGGCTTTGGTTGGGATGCCAAGGCTTGTGTGGACTTTCCTTGAGTCGGAGATTGCTTGGATGAAACTTTGCTCTTGCCTTGAGCTTGAGGTTGTTTGACCTTGGCTTTCTTTATTTCTTCAAGGTACCTCATCTCTCTTTCCTTGACAATCTTCAAGGAGTTCTCTTTGTTAGCAAGTTCATCCTTCATTGTCTTTATCCTTTGGTGGCAATTTTCAATCTCCTTTTCGTACTTGGACACATCAATCATGTCCGTCTTCGAGGAGTCATCTAACTTAGACTTTAATTGAAGATTTTCCTTCTTCAACAAATCTTCACTTTCCTTGACTCTCCTCACCTCATCATCAAAGTGAGTCACTTTAGCCTTTAGTTGAAGATTATCCTTTTCCAATCTTAGGATATCATTTTCTCTCTCCTTCAAGGACTTTTGAAGAAAGTCAATGAACTCTTGGTTATGCACCATGTTGTCACAAGAGTTCACGGAGCATGATCCATCATTATCAAAGCTTCTCCCACTTGTGCTTGTGAGAGTCATATCATCAAGACTTGCAACACTCAAGCATGCTCCTCTTCGGTTTCCAAGTTCAAGGCCACCCATCTTGAAATCTTCAAGTGATAAACATTTGGTGATGGCTTGAGTTTCTTCGTGGTAGGAACCCGGAAATGCGAAGTAGTTGATCTCACTAGCAACCGAGCTTGTGGAGCACTCTTCAACTACTTCAACTTCGCTATCACTCCAAGTAGCGATCATAGTTTCTCCTCCCTTCTTGTATTTCAAGTTACCACACTTGGAGGCAATGTGGCCAATTCCACCACATTCAAGGCAAGGGTCATTTTTCCTTGACATTTTCTTTTCCTCCTTGACTTTGGAGGTCATACACTTCTCCTCCTTCACTTTGGAGGTCAAACCCTTCTTTTGAGATTTCACAAATCTCCTAAATCTCTCAACCATGAGAGTCATCTCCTCATCGGAGTCATCTATCTTCCTCTCAACATTAGAGGTCATCGAAGCAAATCCCACTCTAAGTGTTTCACTCTCACACATGGTGTTTAGGTGAATTGAGTGAATGAATGCAAATGAAATGCAAAGAACAAAATGCACACAAATGCAAGACACACAATCAAGAACAAGGATCACCTAAGTATGTCTAGAAACCCGCTCTGATACTAATTGAAAATACTGCTCTTAACGTGTGTCTAACAACCTAGAGGGGGGGGTGAATGGGTTGTTAATCGATTATTACCAATTTTTCGATTAGTCAATATTAATAATATAACCCAACATAAACAAACATACAAAATCAAGTGTAAAGTGCGGAAATAATAAATAACACTTGATTTTTACGTGGAAACCCTTCAACAAGGGAAAAACCACGGGCTATCCTTCTAGCCACACACGATCCTCAAATCCACTATATGAGTAAAAAGTTACACCCTCAAGTGATACTCGGACTCTCACTCTAAATAACCTCAGGCTATGGACACTACCACTCGCCACTCTTGGTTCAATCCCTAGTGATATCCACTGATACACTACTATTGGCGTGAGCACCTCCTACTCTACCCGCAGGCCTTTTACAATGGATTCTTGACCGATGCTTGCCAACCACAACTTGGTTGCAAGACTACAATGCTTGTGCAACTTCACCCCGAAGCCACAAGACTTTGAATCAATGAAGAGTATAAAAGTCTAAGTGTGTATATGACAATATACTCAATGCAATAATGTGCAAGACTAAACACAAAATGCTTAACTAGATGTTATAATGCAATTGAACACCCTAGTTATCAAACAATGCCTACATGTACACACATGAGGTCTCAATTAGTTGTAGAGAAATTCTAACAACCTAATTGTCAAATATATTCACATAAACATTCATGAACTTGACTAGATGCACAAAGCCAACCTAATCATCAATTAAACACACATGAACATTTATGGATTAGCTATTTAGGCAAATATGACCTAATGATGCAAGCTATCACAAACAAAAACAAATCAAATATTCATGAACATTAACTAGTTGACTAAAACACAATTTCTCAACCTAGTTATCAATAAATCATACATGAATATTTATGACCTAGCTTTTAGGTAAAAATGACCTAATCAATTAAACTATCAAAATACAAACCCAATCATGTTATCAAGACTCATAAATATGCAATAAAATAGAGTCTAGGTATTTAATCATGCAATAAATACCTAATCTAGTGTAAGAAGAACAATAAATGATATTCAAGGAAGTTCTTGCTTACCTAGTCATGAAACAATGGAGACCCATACTTAAATGATGTTGAATGATGCAAGATGGAGATGGGTTTTGGGTTTGGAGAGTTAATGAAGCTTAAAGGAAGCTTTCTCTCTCTAGACTCTCTCTTTCTCTCTCTAGGGTTTCTGTAATTTCAGAGAGCTTGATGAAGAAGAAGAGATAAAGATGTATTTATAGTGGGAAAAACGGGCTGATTCGAAAAGACCAAAATGCCCAGTTTTTGGTGTCAGGCGACATGAGAGGCTACATGAAGTCGCCTAGGAGAGGCTACATGAAGTCGCCTAAGAGGCTACATGGATGTCGTCTAACATGTCCCCTAACGTTCTGGAGAAGAAAAACATGTCTGAGGCGACATGGGAGGCGACATGCTCAAGTGGCCTTGCATGTTGCCTTGCATGTTGCCTAACACACTGGACAGCACTCCAGCTCCAGAAACAAGCGACCCAAAACATGACCAAACGACATCGAAACCTTTCGTATGATATACCGTTGGAAAGGTATGGAAGTCTAATTTCTACTCCAATTTACAAAATGAGGTTTTGATGTCTGTAGAAATAGTTATGGTCATTTAAGTGACCAAAGGTCAAAACCAGATAACAACAGAGATGCTCTGTTTCAGTGGTCTCTTTGGAGACTTCAAAACCAAACCAAACGGTCATAAAATATTACGAATAATATACCGTTAGAAAGGTATGGAAGTCTTCTTTCTACTCCAATTAACAAAACAAGATTTGGATAAACGTAGAAAGATTTATGGTCAAAAGAGTGACCAAAGGTCAGAATTGGTCAATAACAAAAATTCCCACAACCATGGTATAAAACCATGTAACCAAATAAAAATCCAAGAGAGGACAAATGGAACCTCTCTATGGTCACAAATCGCGCTAAGACTCAAGCACACCAATGTGCAAGCGCGGACACAACACAAGCACACCATCGTGCAAGTGAGGACGTTTCCGAACACACACGGAAAACGTAGAACAAAAACAACCACACGTAAGGACAAATAAAGACATGCTCGTGTGAGTTGTATAATGGATGCACACATATAAACAATAAAGAACACAAATGCAAGATGAACAAATCATGCATGAAGTGTGTGTGTGCACCTAAACTCTTCAAGAGACAAAGTCAAGTGAGTATACCTTTTACTCTTGAAGTCATGGAGATGCTTGGAAGCTTGCCAACACGGACCTAAGCTACCCATTACACAATCATCCCCAATGTGGTGTGGTTTGTCATGAAATAAGCCAATCATAAAATCGAGGTCCTGACAATATGAAAAGATTGTCAATTACAATATTACACTCTTGCTATTGAGCATAGTCCTAACAAAGATATGCTTAGAAAGAATGTTTTGACTTTAATAAGATATTTTCCTAGGTGGTTCGATTTACAACCATCAGAGTGGTCTGGTTAAGTGTGCTACATTTGACCATTAGTTAGAGCAATCAGATATGAAAACTGCGTTTCTTCATGGAGAGCTTGAAGAAGAAATATATATACCGGGAGGTTTTGCCGAAGAAGGCAAGGAGAACTTGGTTTGCAAGTTAACCAAATCTTTGTACGGCTTCAAACAGGCGCCGAGGTGTTGGTACAAGAGATTTGATTCCTTCATAGTTAGCCTTGGGTACAATAGACTCAGTTCAGACCATTGTACTAATTATAAGGGGGTTGAGGAAAATGATGAATTCATTTTATTGTTGTTGTACAGGGACGACATATTGGTAGTAGACCCCAACAAAGATCGAGTCCAAGAATTATAGGCACGGTTGGCTAGGGAGTTTGATATGAAGGTTATGGGACCAGCAAACAAGATTCTAGGGATGCAAATTCACCGAGACAGAAAGTCAAGAAGTATTGGCTTTCTTAAAAGAACTACTTAAGAAAGGTCTTGCGGCGTTTCAACATGCAAGATTGCAAGCCAGTTTCTACCCTTTTTCCTGTCAAGATATCCTCAGGAAAGAACCCTAGCAGTGAAGCAGAGAGGATGAGAATATCTCGAGTACGGGATGCATCAGTTGTGGGAAGTTTGATGTTCGCTATGATATATACAAGACCAGACATTGCACAAGCAGTGGGAGCGGTTAGTCGATACATGACGAATCCTGGTATAGAGCACTGGAATACTGTGAAGAGGATTCTGAGATACATCAGAGGAACCTTAGATGCTGCATTATGTTATGGAGGATCATAATTTACTGTCATGGGTTATGTGGATTCTGATTTTGCTGGAGATCTCGACAAAAGAAAATCTACTACTGGATTTGTGTTTACAATTGCAGGAGGAGCTGTGAGCTGGATTGCCAAGTTACAAACAGTTGTGGCTCTATCTATAATTGATGCGGAGTACATGGCAGCGACGCAAGCTTTTAAGGAAGCAATTTGGATTAAAAGGGTAATGGAGGAACTTGGGCACAAACAAGAGAAGATCATTTTGTTTTGTAAAAGTCAAAGTGCCTTGCACATCACAAGGAATCCAGTTTTCATTCTAGAACCAAGCACAAAAGAGTACAATATCACTTTGTTTGAGAAGTAGTGGAAGACGGTAGTGTGGATGTGCAAAAGATACACACCAAGAAGAATCTATCAGATGTAATGACCAAGCCTATCAATATTGACAAGTTCATGTGGTGTAGATCCTCTTATGGTCTAGCAGAAACGTAAGCAGTAGGAATTTGAGCAAAGATCAGAAGCATAAACAGACCTTGAAAAAGATGACTTCAAGTGGAAGAATGAAAGGTTAAAGTCACTTTTGTTCACATGGTAATTAATTAGGAGGTTGAAAAATGGAGATTTTGGTGGCAACAAATTAGTTGATGGGTGATAGTTGATTCTCTCAACTACATGTATTAATGGCAAGAGTGAGTTATTTGCCTATAAACAGAAGCTCATGTTTCTCCACTGTTATCATCCCAAGCTAACAAGCTCTTCTCTTCTTTCTCCCTAAAATTTTCTTTTCTCTTATTTAAGAGAAATATTGTAGTTCTCTCCTAAAATATTAGAGAGAGGTTGTAATCGTTTTTAGTCTAATAAAATCCTTCTAGTCTTTGTTCGTGGATATTTCTTTCATATTAAGGGTTTTATCACGTAAAACTTGTGTCTAATATTTTTATCTCATATTTTATTTTCAATTCGAATATACACTGGGAATCGAAACACGCCAGTTTCATAACAGATCAGCATCCTCTCATGTATTTTTTTTCCTTTGCTTTTTATAGGATGTTGACATATGGCAGAGTTGAAAACATCGAGTAAGATTAGTGTTTTTCTTTCTCTCTCGCATCTTCTTACTAAAACTCACTGTTTTGGATCTTAAGTCAGAGATTTTTTTCTCTCTCCTGCCATTTTCAACTATAATAACAAGTTTAAAAACAAATAGACGAATAGACACATCACCTCTTAGTAGAAATGGTAGTGCATCTTCCTTCCACACTTGTTGGTCAAGGGTTTGAGTCTCATTATATGTATTTTACAAACATGTGTAGAGAGTTTTCTCCCGGTTGGTGGAGTAATTATCCGGACCGCACATATATTTTTTGATCTTGACAGATCCGACAGTCCTATGTAATAGTTGTAAATGTAATACTTAGAGCGGGAGGATGTGAGGAGAGAGAAAAAAATCTCTAGACTTAAGATCCAAAAAAATAATCATTCAATTTCAACTTTACCACGTCTCAACATCTAATAAAAAGCTAAGGAAAAAAAATGACAGATGACAAGAAAGAATCTTGATCCTGGTCGTAAATGACGCTTATTTAGCCGAGTAGTATTTCAGATTTGAGTGGCATTAGACCAAACAGTGTATATATGTAAGGCTTATTTTTATTTTATGGTTTTTATATATTTAATTAAACTGCGGATCTTAAGTTAATGAAATTTGTTGTTCTTAATTTTCTGTAAATTAATTCGGCAGAGGGGGATTTTTATTATTGGTGCTGTGTTGTCGGTTGTCTTGGTTGTCCTCTTTGTTTGATGTGTTTTTCCTCCGTTTGTTTTGTTTAATAAAGTTTGCTTCTCAAAAAAAAGAGTTCAAATCAAAAGTTTTTACATCTCTACAGGTTAATTTTTTTTCTTTGAATTTGAAAAATTACCATGTCAATCTTAATATAACTCAAAGAAAGGACAATATTTATATAATTTAATAATTTTCTTGCAAGTACAGATTTATAAATATTCAATAATTCTCTCAGAATTTATATAATATAGGTATAATTTTTTTATAATTTTGTCTGAAGTTCCACTATTGGGATTCTCCTTCTCTGGCCTCTCAATTCTGAGGAAAAATGGCTAGAGGTGTCCACGGTTTGGTTAAACCGGTGGTTAAAAACCGAAACCGGAAGTGGAAAACCGAAACCGAAACCGAAACCGAAACCGGCGGTTACAAAACCGGTTGGAAACCGGTTGAAGCCGGTTCGGTTTAGGTTTGGCCTTTGGAAAAACCAACCAAAACCGACCAAAAACTGCCCGAAAACCGGCGAAAACCGCCCAAAACCGGCGGTTTAACCGCCGGTTTACAATTAAATTTTTTTTTATAAAAAAATAAACCAATTACAAGACGACACGTGTCCTTCAATTTGAAAAAACTAATCAAAAGTTGACCGTACCGTTGGACACCAACGGTTAAAAAGTTTAAAAAATATATATATATATATGTTACCCAATGGCAAGTCGACACGTGTCACTAAAAAAAAACCGGTCGAAACCGAAACAGAACCGAAACCGCCGGTTTTGTAACCGAAACCGAACTCAAACCGCCAAACCGACGGTTAAAAACCGAACAAAAACCGAAATTTTCCGGTTCGGTTTCAGTTCGACCTATCCACGGAACCGAAACCGTCCCGAACCGGAACCGTGGACGGGTCTAGGTGCAACCGATGCACCACGCTAGAATCCGATGGTGGTACATCGGTTCCACTCCGTAAATGACATGTGGCACTGATTTTAGTTTTTTTTTTTATTCATTTTTTTTCTCTACAGTCTACCCTGTTCTCTCGTTTCTCTCTCTTTCTCTCAATCTCCTCTCCATCTCCAATTCAATCTCAATCTCCCATCTCCACCTCAAAATTTTGAAAAATCAAAAGGGTTTGATTCGTCGCACTCATTATTTTTTTTTCATTTTCAGTTTAAGCCCAATTTTCCTCTCTCTCTTCGTCCACTCATCTGATCATCTGATTATCAATTGGCCGTGGCCGTCGTTTCCGGTACTCGCCATCTTCCGGTGACCGTCATCGTCCGGTGCTCGCCATCTTCCGTTGACGTCGTCGTCCAGTTCTCAATATCTTAAAGTTACGTTTTTTTTTTCATTCTCTCTCTTCATCTTCATTTACAGATCCAGAAATGAATGGTGGTTGGCTGTGTAAGTGAGAGACCGATTGGGGAATTGTGTGTTTTTTGTTTTGTTTAAAAGAAGAATTAAGAGGAGGAAAATGATCTGTATAATTTTTGTATCAGAAGTTTCATTTTTGAGGCAATTAATTTGCTTCAGCTCTTGTATCAGATGTTCCAAATTGATCTGCCAAAATGTTTCATTTTGCCTGGTTGAATTAATTTTGAGGCAATTAATCAAGTATCAGATGTTTCATTTGTCAATTTCATATGTATATTTTTCATGTCAGAATCCCACAGTGGGATGGCGAGAACCGACGACGGTGAACGCAAACGATGGGGACCGGAAACGACGGTGTTTCATTTGTCAATCGCTAAGAACGCCGAACACAACAACCTCACCGCCGCCCGAAACCACCAACCCCTCCTTCCACCAAAATCAAACCAAAAATCCCAGTTACAAACATCAAAAATCCCAACCGAAATCGACCCCAACCCTATCGAAATCCAAACAAACAGTCAAACGCAAAAAAAATCAACAAAATCCACTACCACTACCACTACCACTACCACTACCAAACCGCCATCCACTCAAACCCAAAAGCCAAACCGCCATCCACTCAAACCCAAAAGCCAAACCGCCCACCACAAAACACCTTCAAATCCAAACTTGGCCGGCGGCCAAACAAAACTCAAACCCAAACACAGTCGACGGACGCCCCCTCCTCTAAACAACCACAACCAAACTCTTTTGATTTTTCAAATTTTTGAGGTGGAGATGGGAGATTGAGATTGAGTCGGAGATGGAGAGGAGATTGAGAGAAAGAATGAGAAAAGAGACAAGAGTAAGCGTAGAGATAAAAATGAAAAAAAAATAATTAATTGAAGTCAATGGCACGTGTCAATTACTGAGTGGAACCGATGCAACACCATTGGATTCTAACGTGGTGCATTGGTTGCACCCAAGTTTTTCTCCTCAATTCTTGGACTGTTTTTATTCTAAGAAAATTATTTAGTTGACTTAATTAGCAGTACGTATATATAAATTCAATATTAATTGCTTTTATGTATAATAAATAAATTTATGTATAATAATATCATATTATTTAAATTATGATATCAGAATTTATATATAATAAATACATGTAGCAAGTTCATTGATCCCCTCTAATTTCACCCTTGCGTGTCCCTATCCGTCACATCCGTGCAACAAAGCTTAATACTCACATGCTTCTCGATCGGTATATTTATTTGCTTTATGTTTCAAACCTATCCTAATTTTTTTTTAAATAATTAATGAAGCTTAAATAATTAATTTAAGTGCAAATAGCCTTAATTTTTTTATCCTTAAGATTCTTATGTCCAAATGGCTTTTAAAAGTCCCAAGGTCTCATTTTAGCTGATTTCTAAATAATTATTTACAGTTATTTTATTTTCAAAAGAAGACCACTTGCAAGGAGTCTTCTTATAATATAATTCAATCTTAATCATAACTTAATTAATCAAAAAAATATTTCAAAAAAACAAATTATTCAAATTTGTACGAACCTTCATTTGTATATATAGTTTTACCTGATTTCTAAATAATAATTACTATAATTTAACTCTTAAAAGAAGACTAGTTGTAAGGAGTCTTCTTATTATATAATTCAATCTTAATCATTGCTTAATTAATCAAATCTTCATTTTCAAATATTTAATAGATTTTTTCTTTTATGATACCATATTGGATTAAATTAAATTGGATTATAATGCATACTAGAATTATAATAAATACTCACGTGGTTGAGGTAGTATTAGCTGCAGCGTTGTCATGCGGGTTAGGGAATGGGGGAGGTTGGGCCTCCCCATCCACACAACATGAAAATAGGGAGATTGGAGGAGGAAAAAGAGAGTTTTGTCACTCTTTTGAGTTGGTATTTCACAAGTGTAACCATTTTAATAACTTAAGTTTTGAAGGCACCAGAGTAAGTGAACTTCCAAAAATACCCTTACATTACATATATATTTTATTTGCTTTTCAGCTTTTTAATTTTTTTTTTCATCTTCTTCATCGGTTTCCATTGGAGGTCTACGTTCAACCTCCGCTAGAGGTCGATTAAGAAGATGATAAGAACAAAAATTGGAAAAATATTTCGGGTAATTTCTGAGACTTTTCAGGTAATTTACGAGACTTTCAAGTACTTCTGAGACTTTTCATGTAGTTTCTAAGACTTTTTGGTAATTTTCGATACTTTTGGTAATTCTGAGACTTTTTGGGTAAAATGAAATTTTTCGAGACTTCTTATCATTTTCAAGATTTTTCGGTAATTTTTGAGACTTTCGAGGCAAAAATGAAATATTCAAAAATTTCATTTTTGCATACAAAGTCTCAAAAATTATCAAAAGTCTCGAGAACTGCCAAAAAGTCTCAGAAATGACTAAAGTCTCGAAAAATTTTATTTTTGACTTGGAAGTCTGGGAATATACCAAAAATATCAGAAATGAGCAAAAGTCTTGGAAAATTTCATTTTTAACATAGAAAGTCTCAGAAATTACCAAAAGTCTTGAAAATTACTAAAAATCTCAAAAATTACCTAAAAAGTCTCGAAAATACACGAAAAGTCTTGGAAATTAACAGAAAAGTCTCAGAAATACATAAAAAGTCTTGGAAATACTTGAAAGGGGGAATTATAGTTTGGTCATTATCTTTTGAGGAAAAGTTGACCAAAA
The DNA here is from genome assembly GCA_033220585.1 of Dipteronia sinensis. Lineage (NCBI taxonomy): Eukaryota > Viridiplantae > Streptophyta > Magnoliopsida > Sapindales > Sapindaceae > Dipteronia > Dipteronia sinensis. The sequence goes on along the minus strand of CM065639.1, from coordinate 69,220,773 downwards.
AGTTGACAGTCAACATTAATATAAGTGTCAAAAAGATGGTTTTACCCCTAAGTGATGCAAAAAACTGAAATGCCCCTCTAACAATGGGATTAAGCCTACAACATTGTGGTTAAAAGCAACAGGCTCCAACCAACTGAGCTACTCCAACTCATTGTTGAAGGTTTGTTTATTTAAATGTATATATAGTTATATAGTTTGTTTAAAAAAATTTAAATATGTTTGTATACTTTAAAATAAATTCATATATATATATATAATTTGAAATAAACTCATATTTCATAATAATATATCAAAACATATTTATGAAAAAGAAAAAGAAAATAAGAAAACAAAAGGAAAAAAATTCAAAAAAAAGGAAATTTTTTTTTTCTTTTTCTTTTTTGAACTTTTTCCATTTTCAATTTATGGGCTTTGATTTTCTGGATTTTTTTTATTAAATTGAATTAAAATATTTTTTGAAAAGGAAAAAAATTCAAAAAAAAAAAGAAAGAAAAAATTTACGGGCTTTGATTTTCTTGGTTTCCTTTTGTTTTATTATTTCAATTTTGATAAAAAAAAACCTAGAAGATAAAAGTTCATCAATTGAGAAGGGAAAAAATTCAAAAAAGAAAAAGTGAGAAAGAAAAAAATTTCCTTAAAATTTTTTTTTCCTTTTGGTTTCTTATTTTCTTTTTCTTTTTCATATTTTTGTTTTGATATATTATTATTAAATATGAGTTTCTTTCAATATATATAAGTTTATTTTTAATTATATTAACATATTTTAAATTTTTAAAACAAATTATATAACCATATATACATTTAAATCAACAAACCTCCGACAATGAGTTGGAGTAGCTTAATTGGTTAGAGTCTATTGCTTTTAACCGCAAGGTCTAAGGTTCAATCCTTGATGGAGGCATGCATTTTTAATTTCCCAATATTAAATGAGGTTTAAGAGTAATTGTCAGATGGACATTTTAGTATTTTCACATCGCTTAGGGGTAAACCATCTTTTTGACACTTTCATTTACTGAAAGTACCATTTTATCCCTGGACCAGTTAACTTTGACTAACCATTGACTGACGGAGGGACTTTTTTGATGCATTTTCAAAAATATAGGGACTAAAGACCCTAATACACGTAAGTGAGGTAAAAAAGTGATGTTTCCTTAAAAAATAAGGACCAAACTGTAATTCTCCTTACTTGAAATGACTCAAAAATCAACTGAAGAAGTCTCGAAAAATACTTGAAAAGTCTCTAAAATTACATGAAATTTTTTCTCAATTTTTTTAAAGGCAGATTTCAACCTCCGTTGGAGGTCGAACTGACCTTCAATGGAGGTCTTTCACCTCCATTGATGGAGGATTTTGAAAAAAAAAATCCAAAATAGTAAAGAAGGTTACCGTGAAGGGAATTTTTGGAAGGAACACATTTTAGGTGCCATTTAAAATTAACTTATTAAAGGAGTGATATTCTTAAAATACAAACTTAAAAAGGTTACGTCTGGGTGATGATGATGGTTGAGGGGGAAAAAAACAATTATTTCCAAGTCTATTTTTTGTAATGATGATGATGATGAACAATTGATGGAGAAAAAACTTTACTGAGGAAAAAAATTGATTTCGGTGATGATGATTGAAGAATTTTTTTTTCTAAATCTTTTATTTTTAATCATTTTTTAATTATAAACCAGTTTAACCCTATTTTTTTAATTCAAATTTATTTTACAGGCATTTGTATCTTTCTATTTCTTTCATCTGGCATGCATTATACAAGGATAATTGGTATTTATGCTTACTGTTAGTGCTAAAAACTATGTTGCACGGATACTCCATATTGAGGAGGGAACTCGTATCGAACTCGTATCCTGTCCGGATATACCCCCAATACACCAGAATACGTATCCGATATACCATTTGGCGTATCTATTGACTTTTTCTCAAGTTTGACTGTGGGATACGGCAAGGATACGGTGGGGATACGTGTGGATACGGCAATGATATAACGAAGATACATTTGGGGCAAAAGTTTAATTATTTTAGTTTAAAACAGTGTTAAATTAAGATTTTACAAAGTTGAAGGGTCAAATTAAGATTTTACAAATTAAGATTTGGGTTTTGTAATATGTTAGGACTTATATATGTTGGATTATATTTTCATTTTGAATGAATTATTGGATTATGTTTTCATTTTGAAAGGATTATTGGATTATGTTTTTTGAGAATATGTTTTGAAAGGATTATTGGATTATGTTTTCATTTTGAAAGGATTATTGGATTATGTTTATTTAGAATATGTTTTGAATGAATTATTGGATTATGTTTTCATTTTGAAATTTGAATGGAATGGATTATTGGATTATGTTTATATAGAATATGTTTTAAATGAATTATTGGATTATATTTGTTAAAATATAAAATAAAAATATATATTATTTTAATTGTCGTATCCTGTCGTATCCTGCCGTATCCGTATCCTAGTTTTTAGAGATTTACCGTATCTACGTATCGTGCCGTATCCGTATCCCGTATCCGTATCCGTATCCGTGCAACCTAGGCTAGAAAGGCACTTTTTTAGTGTTTGAATAATGGGAGGGAAAATGGGTAATTCTGAAAATCGTGGTGGCAAAATGATGTTAATTAATAATGCTACGTTACCCAAATTTGATGCCCAAATGATGTAGTAATACTTTAATCAATTCATTTAAATTGAATTATATTTGCATGGTTTAAATGAATGGATTAGAGTGTTGCCACATCATTTGGACACCAGATTTGGATATCAAATTTGGACAAAATAGCATTACTCTTTAAGGATTTGGGCACCGATTTCCGATTTTTAGATTTCAATTCAAGAGTGTATAAATGTTAGGGGTTTGAAAATTAAAAAACAAAAACAAAAACAAGCAAACTCTTTTAACATAACTGCCAGCAACACTGCTGTTAATGGCAATTTTTATTTTAAAGAGACTCTCTCACTCCATGGATGGGTCTTGGTTTCTTGTTCCTGTTGGATAAAATAAAACAAGCTGGTTAGTATCTTTATTAGTTTATATTAGATTAGTGCTGTAAATATGGGTCGGGCCTGGAGGGCCCGGTCCGGCTGGCCTGCCAAGGATGGCGGGCCGTGCCTGGCACGGCCCGCTACTGTAGCGGGCCGTGCCAGGCACGGCCCCCATTCTTGGCACGTGCCGGGTCAGGCTTCCAGGCACGGCGTGCCGGCCCGGCACGGCACGCCAGCACGGCGTGCCAAGCCCAACGGCCGGCACGCGTGCCGGCACGGCGTGCCGACCGTTGGGCCCGCATAAATTTTTTTTTTTTTTTTTTTAAATTTAAGTATATTTTTATTGTTTTTTTTAAAAAATAACCGTTGGCTGATGTCATGGCTGACGTCAGCCAACGGTTATTTTTTTTTAAAAAAACAATAAAAATTACAATTTGCCCCCTCAACTCTTGTATTTTATATTTTTACCCACTTTTCTAATTTTTCTATAAATACTCCCACACATTCCACTTTTCATTCACTTTCTCTAATTCTCTCAATCTCTCCATTCTCAAACTCTCTATACAATTTCAATTATTCTTAATTTCATTCTTACTCTCTCTCTACTATTCTACACTACTAATATACTATTATAATATTTTATTAGTAATTTACTATTATTCTCTAATCTCTCCACCAAGACACCAAAGTTCAAACTTCAAAGGTACATTTTTATTTAAGTGTTATATTTTAAATTTAATATGTTTGTTTAGTTAGTAAATTTATCATTTTATGTTTATATCAGTTATTAATTTTATTTATTTAGTAAATTTATCATTTTTATGTGTAGGGGTTAATTTTTATTTTTATTTTTAGTAAATTAATCATTTTATGTGTAGGAGTTAATTTTAATATATTGTTTTAGTAAAATAATCATTTTATGTGTAGGAGTTAATTTTAATATATTGTTTTAGTAAAAAAAAAATCATTTTTATGTGTAGGGGTTAATTTTAATATATTTTTTTAGTTAAAAAATCATTTTATTTGTAGTAGTTAATTTTAATATATTTTGTTTGTAAAATAATCATTTTATGTGTAGGAGTTCATTTTAATATATTGTTTTAGTTAAAAAAAATCATTTTATGTGTAGGGGTTAATTTTAATATATTTTTTTAGTTAAAAAATCATTTTATTTGTAGTAGTTAATTTTAATATATTTTGTTTGTAAAATAATCATTTTATGTGTAGGAGTTCATTTTAATATATTGTTTTAGTTAAAAAAAATCATTTTATGTGTAGGAGTTAATTTTAATATATTTTTTTAGTAAATTAATAATTTTTATTTGTAGTAGTTAATTTTAATATATTTTGTTAGTAAAATAATCATTTTATGTGTAGGAGTTAATTTTAATATATTGTTTTAGTAAAAAAAAAATCATTTTATGTGTAGGAGTTAATTTTAATATATTTTTTTAGTAAATTAATAATTTTTATGTGTAGGAGTTAATTTTAATATATTGTTTTAGTAAAAAAAAATCATTTTATGTGTAGGAGTTAATTTTAATATATTGTTTTAGTAAATTAATAAATTTTATGTGTAGGAGTTAATTTTAATATATTTTTTTAGTAAATTAATAATTTTTATGTGTAGGAGTTAATTTTAATATATTGTTTTAGTAAAAAAAAAATCATTTTATGTGTAGGAGTTAATTTTAATATATTGTTTTAGTAAAAAAAATCATTTTATGTGTAGGAGTTAATTTTAATATATTTTTTTAGTAAATTAATAATTTTTATGTGTAGGAGTTAATTTTAATATATTGTTTTAGTAAATTAATCATTTTATGTGTAGGAGTTAATTTTAATATATATTTTTAGTAAAATAATCATTGTATGTGTAGCAGTTAATTTTAATGACCGAAACTTTTTTTTTTTTTAGGAAATGGATCCCACCCATCCTTATTTTCCAGACGGTCTAAACATGCTGAACGATGATTTTGATCTCTCCGGACCGGTAGAAACCGGAGCGGGACCTTCTGGTTCCGGCGCCACACCGACATCACGTACCAAATCTAAGAGGTTAACATCAGACGTATGGCAGTGTTTTGACGTAGTAGAAATGACACTTCCAGACGGTACGGTCGGCCCCAGAGCCAAATGTAAGTTTTGTCCTAAGAACTATACCACTACTAAGGGTGGAACCGGTCATTTGAGAAGACATATGCAAAAATGCATGCCCAAACACGTACAGGTACCCAATACAACCCAGACACAACTGCAACGGCACCCAGACGGGTCGGTTACGACGTGGCATTACGACGCCGCACATGCTAGAGAATGTTTGGCACGGTACATTGCACAAACTGATCAACCTATTAATTTCGGTGACTGTGTTTTTTTTCAAGAATTTATAACATCTGCATTTTGCCCCCAAATGCAAATTGTTTCTAGAACCACCACTAGGAACGATTTGATAAAAATGTTTAAAACCCAACGAGATGACTTGACGGCTGAATTACAGCATCTAACTGTCTCAATTGCATTAACTTCCGATATTTGGAACGCATGTTCCAAACAGGACTATTTATGTGTCACAGGACATTATTTAGACTCTGAATGTAAGATACAAAAAAAAATTCTTGGTTTTCGTCCTATGGATTTTGCACATACCGCAGACAATATTTTTGCTGTCATTCTTTCTGTTTTAGAAACTTATGACATAACTCATCACATCCTCTCTATCACATTAGATAATGCATCGGCAAATACTAAGTCTATTGCATTGTTTACTGAAAGAAACATCCCGCAAGCTGGGGGTTATTTCTTCCACCAGCGTTGTGCATGTCATATCATAAATTTAGTTGTACAGTCTGGTTTGAAGAAAGTAAGCAATCGTATAGAACGCATCAGAGATGCCATTTCTTGGATCGGTAGCTCTAATCCAAGATTTCAAGAATTTGGCAGACACTGTACATTAAACGGTCTACGACCCCGACGATTCCAAACTGATATGCCGGTAATGTGGAACTCTACTTACTTAATGCTGAAAAATTGTTTGGAATATGATACAACTATTTCGGGTTTTTTTAACATGAAATTGGCCGAAAGTGGCTGTCCACCTGCTCAATCACTGACACCAGACGATTGGTATGTGGCAAAGATTTTTGTTGAATTTTTACAGGTTTTTTACAATGCCACTGTAACCCTTTCTGGGGTCTACTACCCCACATCTTCCCAGGCAATCCATCAGATTGTGGAAATGTCTGACATGTTAAACACTTATAGGGAAGATGACTTGCTTGGCGATGCAGTTGTTGCCATGGAGACCAAGTTTAAAAAATACTGGTCTGAAATGCCTTTCCTTTATGCCTTAGGTGTTATAGTAGATCCTAGAATTAAATTAGCTGGTTTAGAATATTTGCTTGAGTTTACTGGTAATAAATTGTCAATAGATTATTCCGAACAGATTACTGACATTCGAAACAAGTTGTTCGAAGTTTTTAGTATTTATGAGCGCAGGTTTGACGGCATTCACACGGAACCATCACCAGAACCGGACAGACAACCGTTGCCGACAAGTTGGAGCATTCTCAAACGCCGGAAAAAAGACAAATCAGCAAGTTCTTCTTCTTCAACTACACGATCTGCTGCATCTTCTGGTGCCGAACTGAATAGGTTCCTTGAAGCACAGTTTGATGCCGACGAAAACACGGAGAATTTTGATCTGTTGTTATGGTGGAAGACCTATAGCTACAGGTATCCGGTCTTGTCACACTTAGCACGTGACATACTGGTTATCCCCGTGTCCACTGTGTCTTCAGAACAGGCATTCAGCACGAGTGGACGAATTATTGAACCAAGAAGAAATTATTTGACTCCAGAGATGGTGGAAGTATTAATATGCATTCGGGATTGGGAGCATGCTCGAAAGAGGATGCAAAATGAAACGGTAGATGAACAATTTATTCAAAATTTCTCCAATTTATATGTCGATGAGGGTTCCGCCAGTAACCAGGTCCAGAACTAGGTTGTACATGTACATTTACTTGTAATACGATTGCACTCTTTTTCCCTTACCAAGTTTTTATCCCACTGGATTTTCTTGGTAAGGTTTTTAATGAGGCAATCATATAAATATGTAATACTGAAAGTCCGAAATAAATAAAGAATTCTTCATTTCATATTTTTATCTACTTTTTTTTTCTTTCATGTTTTATCTTTATTTATTTTTTGAATTAATTCATTAAATAAAATAAAAAATGTATCTATAATCTATTATTAATTTATTATAAACATTTTTTTTATTATATAAAAATAATAATATATAAAATTTTTTTTTAAAAAAAAATATATGGACCGGCCCATTTGGCCCGCCAAATTGGCCCACGGGCCGGCACGGCACAGCACGCGGCACGGCACGGCACGGAAGGGCCGTGCCGGGCCCCCATTTAGGAAAACGGGCCGGGGGGCCGTGCCGATGTGGGCCGGGCCGGCCCCCTTTTACAGCACTATAGTATAAGGTTATGATTAGCTTTATCTGTTCGGAAGAGTTGAACTTGGGTAGTTGGAAATTTGACAATATATTTATATATTCCAGTAAATTTCATGAATAATGAATGAGTTAGTTAACCTTTCATCAATTTTATAATATAGAAAGTGTTTTCAATGTAACAAACAGACCAACTTCAACAGTGTCTGGCTTCTTAATTTGGAAGAAGACAATTCCTATGAGACAGTTAATATACATAACTTATATAAGTAATTAGGTGGGTTTTGGATGATTGGATATCATAAATGCGATGAACAATAGTCAAGTTTGGAGGCCGAGAAAGTGATAGAAAAGACCGTTCACGAGGAGAAAGATATATCTTAAGTTAAAGACATTTGTTTTTCTTAGGTTACTGCCAATGAATTTGGTAGGTGGATTTTTATCATCAAACTTCAAATCTAAAGTTTATCTTTGATTTTGAAAAACAAACATTTCAATATAATTAAAAAATCAATGTTTTTTTTTATATACATCAATAATTAAATTTTTTTTTTGAGTTAATATATTAATTCAAGAATTTTTAAAGAAGGAATGACTCGAACCTATAATCTTATGGTATAGGTATTATGGATTTACCACCGACCAACATCATTTCATCCGGCAATTATTAAATTTTTCTCAAAGAAAGCACAATATTTATATAATCAATAATCATTTTGCAACAGATTTATAAAGTAATTCAATAAATTTCTCAAAATTTATAATATAGGTCTGAAGAGTAGCTTTCAACCGTTGGATCACGAATTTTAAGAAATTTCCAGAATTCCGTTAGATAACAAAATGAATATCAATTTAGAAAAACAGAAACGGAGCCCACATATTATCAATCCGCTTCTCTTTCCTCTGTCAGGGGCTTACATGTCTCTAATTCCCCTCTTTTTGCTTTGTTGCGGAGCCTAGCAGGAAATCAATTCCTCTCTCTTTCCTCTCTCCTTATTAGACTCTTGGAGCCCACCACTCTTGGAAATACTGGTAAACTACAATCCGGTGGAGAAAGAATGCTAAATATACCCTCTTAATATACTCTTTCAATCCACTTTTTTTTTTCTTTGACACGTATCCATTTTTTACATTTTGATATAAACATTTTCTTTAGTGTGATTGAACCAATCACTTACCCTCGATTCTATACTCATCTATGGCATTTAGAAGAGTATCACTTACCCTCGATTCTCTACTCATCTATGGCATTTAGAAGAGTATCAGAGAAGATAATTTTAATCACAAAGATTTAAAAGGCCAAAATCAATTTTGAGTGGCATTCTCTTCCTTAAATCTTTTCCATTCAATCAGAGCATGATTCAATAAAGTATGACATTTACTTAATCAAATCCTCATATAATTCTCTCACCCAATTTGAAATAAATAGTGGCATTCAATTTAATAACAAATTGAGATTGAAGACAATTATAATTTGAATGAAACCATACAATCCTCACATTGATCCCCTAGAATGGCATTTATCTACACATGACTACGAGCAATAAACAAGAAGAGAATATAAAGAGAAAACCCATGTTGATCAGGCAGAGATTCCTCAATCTTCAAGTGCAAATCAAAATCTTCAAGTCTTCTTTCTTGTATGATGTCGGGTGTATAGAATGAAACTGGTTTATGGGTGATGAAGGATGTCTTGCAAGGGTAGGGTTTTAATTCTGAGCTCTTGTGATCATCGGTCTTCAATTTTGAATAATGAATCTCTCCCTCTTCTCTTGAAGAAACTCTTGGAATTTATAGGTGATTTCTCCTTGTGGACTCCCAATTTATTTTGTGGTAGGAAACTCACTAAGTGGGAAAGAAGAATTAAACAAGGAATGAAAATCCTTTTCTAACTTGGATTTTCTCTTTTGATTATTGACTCTTAATTTGAGTTTAGAAGTTTCACAAACATGTCTTAATCTTCTAAAGTCATAATTAAGGATTTGATTTGGGAAGTTTGGGGACAATTTTGGATCAATTCGGAGTAGTTTTTCATCAAAGATATGTAAAACCGTGATCTGGGTCACTCCATAGGTCAACCGCGGTCCAAACCATATAATTTCTCTAGAATTTTCCGCTACTCAAGCCGCTACTTAGGTTGCTATGCACAAACCGCGGTTTAGGTGGCTGTTGACTTTTTCAGCTCTAACCTTTGGTTACTAAATCGGTCATAACTTCATCTAGAAACTCCAATAGACAAACTGTAAAGTTCTCTAGAAACTAGACTTCCGGGGCTTTCCGAAAACATGTAGATTTTAACCTGGTTCGATCTGAGGAGAGAGATATGGTCTTCACAAGTTGGATTTGTTGTAGAGGCATTTCTCCAAACTTCACTAAAATCACAATTTTATCTTCAAACTCACTTCAAGAGGTATCTTCTACACAATCTCAACAAATACTATCATCTACATAATATATGAAATTTGATTGCTCCCCCCCACATATAAATTATTGTCGGTAAAAAGTAAAGGACAATATACAATTATCATGTACATCTCCCCCCCCCCCCCCCCCCCCCCCCCGGACAATATACAATTATCATGTACATCCCCATTTTTGTATGAAATTGTTTGTTTCAGTCTTAAATAATATGAGCAGTCAAACCATTTTTGTAGTCCAAGTTTCATATGGAAAAGTAAAATATTGACATGCGTAAAAAATAAAACGAAGAGAGAATGTATTTAGCATTCCTCTAACAAAAGGTTCTTGTTGAAAAAGGCATGTACAAATTCAACATAGGTTTGTAAAATTATGACACGCAGAGAAAACACATTTTAGCTTATTTTCAATGAGCTTACATGTACTTTTAAAAAACAAAAATTAATAATTATATTCCAGATGATAAAAATCAACAAGGCACCTTGCAATACACTCTGATAGGGAAATAAACTTCCTTATAGATATCAGAGTCCAAGTCAGACAATAAGTCTAATTCATTCAATTCGTGGAAGACTCGAAACATGAAAGAAGATAAAGACGACTTCAACAAGTAACAAGTCATGATTAAACACTACCACCTTTCCTTATTTGTATACAAGGATTAGGGTTATATATATATATATATAAATATACCCATAATCTCATTGTAAAAGATATATAGAAAAATATACACATACATACATCGGAATATACAGAAAATAGAGAAACAGAGTGTGTAATCATATTATTCATAGTGAATTCGTTTCCTCACCGACACCGGCAACCGTGGATGTTTCCCCACTTTGGGGTTTTACCACTTAAAATCTGTGTTTTCATAATCTCTTTTTCTTTTCTTGTTCATAACATTATTTTCAACTCACTATAACTTGTGTGACGCGTGATCGACTTTACGTAATCCAAAAATCACCGTCAACACAAGCCTATTATATACTTGCACATTTGAAGGACCATGTGAGTCTAGAACTTAATTATGAGGATTGTCACAGTTGAGTCATTTCCCTAGCGTATTCACATTTCATGCATCTCTCCATTCCACCATATTATTGTAAATATTATATTTATGTAATTTATTTAATTATACTATCATTTACTTTTCCGCAACACACGAGTCCGCTTGGCATGTTGTATAGCTAGAAATAAAGACGGTCGACGAATCTCACCTCCCTGTGGAACGATACCATCGTTTGCTGCTTTGCTAGTTTTCATAACTATATAGCACATTGCTTAGGACTTTTTATAAATATTTTTTTGGGATCCGCAATTCCCTAACGACACAATAGTGGGTATCAAAGCACCCATTGTTAAATATACTCCTAGAAGGCAAAGTAAGTTGATTGTTAAATATACTCCTAAATTTTGTTAAATATAGTGTAATTTAGAAAAGCAAGCACCCGGTTACTTTTCTATCTTTAGTTTTAGGTTATTTAATTTTTGTTCTCTCACACTCTCCACATTATGCTTACACTTCAAACACACCACTATCGCCACTTCCATGTTCTATTTACATTTCTTTCAATAAACTCTAAAAACGATTGATGGATGACACCTCTCTATGGAACGAAACCCGTACTTGGTGCTCTACTACATCTAACGATCCATGCACTTGAGGGATAAACAACACGCTCATATTTAGAAACCACTTTAGGCGTGCCACATATATTTTTCAGCTAATTACATTTCAACCTATATTTCAATTTTATAACTAAATCCAACTCTTTCCATTTATTTTAAAATTGTTATTGGCTTCTCATCATTTTTGACACATGTCCTTTTTCTTTTACACTATTTATTTACTACTTCATTAAACTTTTATTGTTTGTAAGGCCACGCCATAACACTTTAAAAAAAACCCCCCCAAAAAACTATTAGAGTGCATACAAAGTGTTTGTAAGATTGCCTATTAGAATAAGACTAACAGACTTAAAAACAATTGTTGAAGAAAAGCCACAAAAGCTTGTTAAGACATGTTAGATTTATTTTAATTATACTTTTAAATATAATTAAGTCAAAAGTAATAGTTGTTTTGGTTATTATCATGTGCATTGAATATATATATATATATATATATATATATATAATCTTAGGAGGAAAAGTTCAGTACGGAAGAGGTTTGGACAGCGTTGTCTAGCTGTGATAGTAACAAAACGCAGGAGCCGGATGACTTTATTTTGAACTTTATCAAGGAGAATTGGGATGTTATCAATGTCAATTTCATGAAGTTTATTGACGAATTTCATCGGAATGGTTCCATTATTAAGGAGTTAAATAGGATGTTCGTCCCTCTAATTCCCAAGTGTGTCAAATTGAAAACCATGAAAGACTTCAGACGTATAAGTTTGGTAGGTTTTTTTATACAAAGTCCTTCCTAAGTGTGTGGCAAATCGCAATGAGGAGGAATATTAGCTCGGTGGTAGGAGAAGCTCAAATGGTTTTCGTTGGGAACTGTTAAATTCTTGATAACTTTGTAATAGCCGAAGAAATTATTCATCACTAAAAAAAGAGCAAATAGGGGCGGGGGGATCTCATAGTGAAATTGGATTTTGAAAAAGCTAATTATGATAGCTTGGACCATGATTTTTTGGACAATATTTTGAATGATATGGGGTTCGGCTGGAAGTGGAGACATTGCGTAGGGAATTGCATCTCTTTCTCCAACGCTTTTGGTGTTGGTGAACGGAAGTCCATCAAGACAATTCGGGTTAGAGAGGGGTCTTCGACAGGGTGATCCTCTATCCCCCTTTTTATTTAATGTGGCGATGAAAGGTTTTGGTGCTTCAGGGGTGGTATCAGTGGCTTTCGCAGTCTTTTTTGAAGGAAGGTCAGAGTTAGTAGCTGTCTGCTTGGTGTGGGGTTTTTATGATCCCATTCGGTTGCGTTTTTTTGTTTCTCTGTTCTCTCTTAGTTTTTGCTTTGTTGTGGCAGAGCTTGGTCTCCCTGATGTGTAGGGGCTGTTGCTGGCCGTTGTGTGCTGTTTTGGGCTGTTTGTTTTTGCCTTTGTGCTCTGTTTTCCTGTCCGGTTTCTTGCCGTTGAATAAACCTTCGCTGTTCAAAACAAAGAAAGGTTTGAGTACCTTATTTAGAAAAGCGACGGATATGGACTTGTTGAAAGGAGTAGTTTTTGGCATTGATTCAGTTCATATTTAGTATTTACAATTTGTGGATGATACTACTCTATTCTTTCGACCGAGAGTGGACCACCTTATGAATGCTAGAGGAATTTTGAGGTGTTATGAGTTGGTATCGGGTTTGCGAATTAATTTTCATAAAACTTGTGTGGTAAAGGTCGGAAAAGGTAGCGAAAGGGAGGTGAATTGGGCTGCAAAATTTAGGTGTGCTAAAGCTTTGCTCCCATTCTTGTATTTGGGTATACCTCTTGGAGGACGCCCATGCTCAAAAATTTCCTTGTCAGATTTGATTCATCACTTTGAAAATCGTCTTGCGCCATGGAAAATGTTTCTTAACAAGGGAGGAAGATTAGTTATTATTAATGCAGTTATGTCGAGTATACCAATATACTATATGTCGGTCTTCAAAATGCATGTATGTGTAGCTCAAAAGATTGAAAGTCTTTAGAGGAGTTTCTTCCTAGGTGATGGGGGTGAAAAGAAGAAGATTCACACGGTGAAATGGGATATGATGTGCAAAAGGAAAGTCAATGGAGGTTTAGGAATATGTTCGGTTCTTAACAAAAATAAAGGTCTCCTGGCTAAATGGGCTTAGAGATTTGGGGTGGAAGAAACACCTTTGTGGAAGAGAGTGATATGTGCTAAATATGGGGTCCCAAAGAACTCCTTAAGATGGAATTGGAACTATGGTTCCAACAACTCATTTTTCACTAAGGCTGTTGGCGGTTTGTTTGGTCAGGGATCGAAGACTGCTAAGGTTCTTATTGATGGTTTGAGGGTGGTAGTGGGGACAGAGCCAGATTATGAACTGATGTTATGGTGGAGGGTACTTCGTTAAAGGAGGCTTTTCCTATAATTTTACACTCTAGCTAGTAATAAGACTGGCTGTGTTAGAGATTTTGGGAAACTGGAAGGCAGAGATTAGAAATGGGAGTTTTCTTTAAGAAGACCTTATTTCAACTGGGAAGATTAGCATTGAGACTATTTCAAGGGATGCCTGGAGAGTATCAAAATTCAGAACTCAATTCTAGAAACTATTGGGTGGACTCATTGCTCAAAAGGGCTGTTTTCTACGAAATCTTTTTGGAAAAGTCTTGAAGGTGAGTAATCAGGGGTTATCTTGGTTTTTAAAGGCATTTGGCAAGGTATTTACCCTCCGAAGATAGGGATTTTTGTTTGGCATCTCCTGCAAGGAAGAGTTTTGGTTAGGGATGTACTAAATACGTTTGGCTTGCTTGTTGGCTCAAATTTGGAGTGCCCTCTATAGCGTGACAATGTGGAAACCATTGATCATCTTTTCTTATGGTGCAAATGGTCTTGGAATCTTTGGATTTGTTGTATGAAATGGTAGGGGACAAAATGTTAGGCCTATCCTTATCAATCTGATCTAAAGAACCATTTGGGCCTTCCAGTTGGGGATACAAAGAACAATTATTGGGCTACGGCTGGCCACTAGCCCTAAAGCCCTTATCGGAAACCTCTAGCCCACCTGCATGAGAATCTCTAAAATAGTCAAACCTAGAGTGGGCCAGATGACACAGAACGGAAGTTCTAGGATCACAAGCGTAACCCTAACAGAACATAAACTGAAATTCACCAGAAAAAAAAAACTGAAACCAAATTGTAAAATTTATTGAATACCTTGAAACTGATAACAAAAGCCTTAAATAGGCTCAGAAAACACTAAAAACAGAAAAGACTAAAATATCCTCATATAAATAAAAAAAATGGAAAACAAATAAAAACATAAAAATCTTCGGATGCCCGATAACCTAACTTAAACAGCTCCGTTGAGGGAGTAAATGACGTCAACCGGGCGAGCCCCGGTTGTCCCGCTATGGATCTCTGAAAACCCTTTCCGAAAATATATTATAATAGGAAATCTGACAACCGAGCGAAAAGTTATGACCGTTTCTTTGAAACACCTCTTTTGGACAATTTTATATCCATCTCTTCTTCAAAGTCCAAAGCCAATTGTCCTACATCACCGGAGCATTCTCCTTTCCTCATATAAGAATTCAAAAAAGGTCCAGTTCTTGAATCTTCTTCAGTTGATGAAGAGCTCTCATCAGAACCACTGTCCACTTTCCAGCTATGTCCCTCTTTTTTTTTTTTTTTTTTTTTCCAAATTCAGCTTAGCATTCTTCACACCAAACAATTTTGGCTTTTCCTTAGCCTTGTAAACCCTCCTTCCTTTTCCTTTATAGAAGACACGTTTTACAGAATTTTCCCCAAATCCATGCTAAAAAAGCCATGATCTACAATTTGCATTCCCTCATCTGTACTGATTTTCCCATTCTTATGAATACTCTAAATTGGCAGACCTCTATTGCCTATATTGTCAGCCCTCCTTCTTTGACTTTTGAACCCCTTACCACCCTTAACCTTGCCAACTTTGGTGTGTTTAAACATGAAAATTCACTTACTTCCTTTGAGAAATACTCTTGAAAACCTTCCTTTCCGGCGAAGTTTCCAAACAAGCCTGATCCTTGACCTTCCTCAATTCCAAAAATTTTTCCAGCCAAAAAACATCCACCGGAATCTCATCTTCCGCCATCTTCACTAGCAAAGACTTAATTCCCACTTTCATCTTCACTTTGAAAGAGAAAGATTTGAAACCAGGGACCAAAACCATCAGCCTCCCTTTGTCAAGTCGTCTCCTGTTCACCGTGTCTTCTTCAATCAGCAAGGGTTAGCCTGTCTGCCATCCCAGCTTTTTGAAAAAAGAAGAGGTCCAAAAGCAAAGAGGAATCCCCTAACAATTAAGCCAAACAAGTTTGGACTGGGGAACTAAGGTTTCGGACCACCTCACCATGGATGAAAAACAATTATCCCAAAAGAACCTATTTTTGATTAATCTTTCCTTCTGTAATTCCGAGTCAAAACTCCATAAGATGCATTTGTCCCCTGGGTAGGACGAAGAGAAGGCAATACCTTTATTGCTCAAACGGTTATTCACACTAGACACTTCAGAAAAATCTTTCAAAACTCCCACGGTACACCTTTCTAACCAATCTTGATCACTCTGGTGATAATCCCACGTCATTGATAGTCGCTTCTCCTCCCCTTTCTTATAAGCTATCCTGGTTACCTCTCACAACCTCCGCAAAGGATCAATCCTTGTTCACTGCCTTCTGGCCGAAATCTCCTCGGTCCTTATACGTGCCATGCTGGACATGGGTGATAAGAGTGTGCAGTCTATAGAATATTTAAAAGCTGGATATTGCAACTCAAAACAACCAACGAGTTTGTTTTGCATCCAGGTTGCATCATGTGCAGATTTGCTGAAGCCAGTCTTAAAGAAACAGAGTACAGAGTATCAAGGTTCTGGTATGATGAAACAACCTCATAAATCATCATCAGACCATGATCACATCGACAGTAATAGGAAACTGATGTTAGTCAACTAACGTTGACCGCTTGTAATTAGCTGAAGATTAGTTTGTTAGAAATCTGTTATCGTTTGTAACTAACTTGATGATGTGGACAAAAATCCTAATCTCTGATTGACTAGTATTTCAACACACGTTTAGTGTGTTAGAATCTCATATATAAATATCAGACTCTTGTAAACAATGCTATTAACAAAAAGAAAATAAAAAGTTTCTAATCTCTGTGTCTCTCTCCATCAATGGAGTTTCTCTGAGTTTCTACTGTGAATTCTCTCTGTGTACTTTTATCAAGCACCTGGTGCTTTTATCAAACACTATCCATTCTCTTTAATGGGCTCCTTCCTTGTAATCCCTTATCAGCTTTGTTCGAGAAAATCTTTCTGTCCATCGAAGACCACCTTCTACTCCATCCATAAGAATGCACTTTCAAAACAATCGGCCATCCATAAACGTGCATCCCATTTGTAGACTTCGCCACATTCATAGCTTCCTCCTGAGTCGCAAAACGGATAAATGCAAATCGACTCTTTCTATTGCTCTTTTTTAACGAAAATAACACGTCTTTTACTTTACCAAATGGCTTGAAAATTCCCCGTAAGCATACACCATGTCCACTTTTGAATTCAGATTGTCTACGAAAATGGAGAATAATCTATCTCTAAAGTCACCTCACGCCTGTCTCGCCTTTGCCTAGGAAAACAGAGCTTCTCTCTCTCGTTTTCTCACTCATGAATTTTTTTTTTTACAGAGAAATTTCAAATTGGTTAGAAAGCACTATTGACGTAAACAAATAACCGATACTCTGATATTTTATGTGTTGATGGGAAGTGGTGTATTTATTGATGGGTAAAATTTGAAACTAAACATATTATTAGTGGAGTTTTTATTTTCATGCAGTACTAGTACTAGTGTTTTGATTAATTTTATCAAACTTTCCACCGAAGATATAAGAATACCCTTAATTATTTCTGAATTAAATTTTTTTTTGAGAGAGTCAGGTTCATGAATATCCAATGAATGAAGCCAATTATAAGGGGATCATCGGTTGTCTTCAATTCATTTCTCTACTCTTAATTTTATATACAAAATTAATTGTACCTACAATTTGAACTCAGACTAAAATCTAAATTAGTCTCGAATACCAATTAAAGTATTCTTAATGGGGATATTATCAACATTCACATATCGTACATGCATGATACTAATATTGGACCATTCAAAGTTCAAACTATACTTTTGGATCCACTATTCGATAATAAAAAATTAAATATAACAGGAAAGATATCAAATTTTGGTTATATTTCAGGGTTTAATAAAGTTGTTACAAGTGAACTTCCTTAAATTTAATTTTTCTTTTCAAACATAAAATATATTAATGTAATTGCTCTTGAAAATTACTCAAAAAGAATACTTAGAATTGCTTTGAAATATAATAATAATATGGGAGATTTGTAAATTAAACCAAATATTGTTTAAAAAAATCAGATCTAGCCAGTAATTTCAAAATATTGTTTTTGACCTGTTTATGACCAATAAAAATACAATCTTACTAAAATACTATTCATTAAAACACAACCACATGTTTTATTTTTGTTTGGGTTTACGTAAGATGTATGAATGAAACACGAAACATACATGAGAATACACGAATGAATTACAGAACATACATATGAGACACTAATGGATCACAAAACATGCATGTGAGTCACAAATGGATCACGATCTTTTTTTTGGGAACATGAAAGATCTCGTCTTAGTTTTGGGACATTTAAGACCTGTCTTGGCTAAAAGTGATTTTTGAAATGGTTCGAAAATTTTATAGCACTCTTTACTCTCTTACTTTTAAGACTATCATCTAATTAAAACTTAAGTTTTAATAGCACTTAAAGTAGACATGACCGTGGTTTGGTTCCAATCATGGAACCGAACCAGGAACTGTCCCCCCTAAGAACCGGATCAGAACTGTTTTTCTAGTTCCAGAACTGGAACCAGAACTTTATTCCTGTACCCTTTTTTTTTCTTTCGAAAACCGGATCCGAACCAATAGCTCCAAACCAACGGTTCAGTTCCGGTTTTGGAACTGGCGGTTCCGGTATTAAATATATTTTTTATTGTTATTTAAAAAAAACTGATGAGAGGCGGAAGGTTGTCATCAACCGAATTTACTTTTTCATGAATGAATTTACAAATTTTCCAACTCTCTTTTTCTCTTCTCTCGTTCTAATATCTCTCTCTCAATTCTCTACACAATTCTACCTTCTTCTCTGTCCTTCAAGATTTTCAAAATATCTAGAAAACTCCCCGCTAACACTTGCAAACAAAACAACCTTTTAACTTCAATTGCTCCACAATCAGCCATTCCATCCAAATAAAACCCTAGGCATAACAGTTTCCAGATCACTGAGAACCGGAACTGGTGCGGTGAGGTGCGATCGGAAAAGGTGCGATGGCGACGGGACTGGAGAGGGAATTACGTTGGGACCGAGGTGATGGCGACAGGGCCTATGGTCGGGCTAGAATGGCGGCGGCTCCATCGGTTAACACTTGACAACTTCTCTGTTCTTTCTCCCAGATTTTCAAGCTTCTTTGCAGCAGCAGACCTCTTCTGCTCTTCGTAGTGTTGTTCTTTTGCTTTTTATATAAACGAATGAAATAGGAATATGAAATTTATGTTGGCAATTACACTCTTCTAACAATTCTATTATCTCTATCTGCTTCTCATCTTCAATCTCTTCTTCTTCTGCCTTTCCAATTTCCAGATCTCTAAATCTCCAATTAATCCTACAAACAGATCGAGGTTACAATTATTTCAACAATTAAATCACAACACAAATTTATACACTAATTAAAGCGATAAGAGGTTCCGAGCAAACAAAAATCTGTGATTTGTGATCTGAGTTAAAAAGAAAGAAACCGAATCGCCGGAAACGGGTGAACCGGACCGGAGTCGGAACCGGAATCGGGAATCGAAACTGAACCGAACCGGGGTCATGACTAACCTAAAGTGTTGTTCTGACAAAAATACCATTTAAACACACCAACACAAATAAGTCTCGCCCTTTTTTTTCCGAGACTTATTTTTCGCGTTTCCAAGACATATTTTGGTGCTTCTGAGAATTGTTTTGGTTTTTCTGAGAGTTATTTTGGTATTTTCGAGACTTATTAGTGTGTTTCCGGGTGTTGTTTGGGCATTTTCCAAGACTTATTTTGTTTTTCCAAGACATAGGTTGTTTGTTTTTTTGTCTGAAGACTGAACAATCCTGAATTTTTCTGAAAACTGAATAGGGATTGAAATCTGAACTTGAATGACATGTTTATTTTTTTTTTCCTCACATTTGAATGTATTGTCAATATGTTTATTTTTTAAAAGTAAAAGTATCTAAAACTAAGTAATTTTACATTTATACCAATGTTAAACAATTATACATATAATATGGAATAAAAACAATCCAAAAATAATAATTATATATGAACACATATGATCATGATCTTCTTTTTCGATTACTAATAAACTTCATTTTCACTAAGAAAAGAAAATGTTTTTTTTTTCAAAAAATAAAAGGGCAAGTAGGAAAACTCACACAAAACACTCTAAAAAATAATATTTAAATACATCACCTTAATATTATAATAAAGTATATCTCAAGTTCGAGTCTTAAATTCAACTTAGACGGGTCGGCACGGGGGAATCCTGGCGAGGCAGGTATAGGTGGAGTGTTGAGGAACAACTCGAGCAGGATATTGGGGCTGTTCTCTCTTTATGTGGGGATTAAGGACTCTAGTTTAGCTGAGATTCTTGCGATTCACAGGGCTGCTACTCTGTGTTCTCAGTCAGCTTCCTTGTGAAATAAAGAGATAGACATCGTGAGCGATTCGTCTGAGGCAGTCTCGTGGGTGAACACGGAGGGGCCGGGAAACCTGGAATTTCTAAACATCATATACGAGACTCGTCATGCCATGTCCCTTTTAGGAAATACTACGGTTAGTTATAATCCCAGATCGAGCAACACGCTGGCTGACAGTCTTGCTAAACATGGTTCAGCAAGGAGGGGGAACAAAATGATTTGGGATCTCTAAGATGTGCTTAGGTTATGTTTGTGCTTGTGGTGTTTTAGTCTGTGGTCTAGCAGGTTTTCAGTTAAGTGGGTTGTGCTTTCCACGTTTGTTTTTCCTCTTTTAAGGTTTGCGGGATTGTTCTTTTGTTCTCTTTGCTTAGCGTTGGGTGAGGGTGCTGCTGCCGTGGGCTTTTTTTGGGGTTTTGTTTTCTTCTGTGTTATTTCTTTGGTCTTGTGGGTGTTTGTGTTTCTTCGGTTTTGCTTTCTTTGCTGCGGTTGTTGCCGCTTTGATTAATAATATCGCCGTCCAAAAAAAAAAAAAAGAAGTTCGAGAAATTAGTAATTTTTTTTTTTGAAAAGCAAACTTTATTCAACCAAGAGCGAAGCAACAACAACAAACACCAGGGGGAGTCCTCGAAACAAACCCCAAAGAAAATAAAAAAGCAAATCATCAGCCGAATCAGCAAGAAGCAGATCGAGGAAAAAAAGAACACAAAGCCCCGAAGAAAACATCAGAGGCGCAAGGACACAAAGCAGGGGACAAGAAATTAGCAATATAAACCATGCCTTTGAGAGAGTGCATATGTGTTGGTGTTCAAAAGCTATTGTTGGATCGCTTTTATCAAAACAAAAGTTATTAAGTAATAGACGAGATGAGGTTGACCCGGTGGTAAAGTCTCCCATACTCACACCACGAGATTACGGATTCGAGTCTCTTCCCCTCCCCACACAACCACAAATTAGTGTAATATTTCAAAAAAAAAAAAGTTAGAAAGTAATAGAATAGACGAATCCACAACAAGAAATTGTTTCATGAACCGAAAGATTTATTAATATTAACAAGAACATAACATTAAGAGTTCATAATCCTGCTCAACCATGCTTAAGTAGAAAAACAAAATCAACTTCAAATATGATTAGAACTCCTGAATTAATCTACTAAAATAAAGAAAATTATCAAAATTTACCAAAAAAGACATATTTGAGTTACTGAAAAATTCTAAATGAACTTTCCTAAACCAACTCAACTAAACAAATTGAAAATAGAAATTCTTACTAAAAGTTAAGATCCAAAATACTGTCTAAAAGGAAAAAATGCGAAAACGAAGATCAAAGATTGAAAAGTTTGAATTTGGAGAAACTGCTACACCTCACGGGGATTTCCTCTAATGACTATTGTAGGGCTCGTTGAGATGATATCAAAGATAACTTAACTAAAATTATTCATTATCAAAACACTCCTCAAAACATTGAGTACAGCATTTAACTAGGGAATGGGTAGTGCAAAAGGATTTAAGTTTGATGATATACAATTTTGCATTTAACTAGGAATTCTAAATTTACATTAACATTCAGCCAATCAATGTTTTAGTTTCGAGTTGCTGTGGTATATATAAAAAAAACTAATAATATTATATATAAACCATTCATATTTGAGAGAGTGTATATACGTTGGTGTTCATCAGACACTATTGCTGGATCATTTTTTTTAAACCCAAAAAAGACATCCAAAAAGATATATTTGAGTTATTGAAAATTTCTAAAAATACTTTCCTAAACCAACTCAACTAAACAAACTAAAATAAGGAATTCTTACTAAAATTTGTTAAGGTCCAAAATAACACCTAAAAAGAAAAAGAAAAAAAAAACAAAGGAAATAAATTTTTTTTAACGGTGACTTAACATTTTGTTTTTATAAATTGTTTGTGATCGGAATCAGTAGATAATAGTGACTTAACATTATTCATTCATAAAACACTCTTGCAAACATTGATTACAACACAATTGCATCCAAATGCATGCCAGGATATACTCCAAACACCTAGAAACTGAAACTAATAACTAGACTGTCTCTTCATTTGCTTCCATCAATAAGTAGTCCCATAAACCATCGTTAACATCATAACAGGAAGCAAATGAAGTATATGTATTTTCTTGGAATCCCCATTGAGAAAAACTTGAAACCAAAAATCCAGGATCTGCATATGTTGCACCATAATCATCCACCATGTACAAACCCTCCATCGGAAATGATTCCGGATCCCATAAATTTTGGAGTTCCTCATATGTACTTCCAGATGATCCATTGTTCTCCTCAATGGTTTGGTTGTTGTAAATTTGATCACCAGATGGGTTCTCCTGATGATCGGCTGCTTGATTTCCTTGCAAGAAGTTATATTTCTTCAAGTGGGTATGCCAGTGATTTTTAATCTCATTGTCTGTTCTTCCAGGTAGTCTTGATGCAATAGTGGACCATCTAAAAAAGATAAGATACAATTAATTGTTACCATTATACTTCATTAAATGCTCAGGTTCATGCGGAATTCTTATAATTTGTAAATCATTGCTAAAATCAAATAAAAAGAATTCCAAATCCGAATTGAAGATCGAGCAGGAGAGAATACTTACCGATTTCCCAGTTGTTGATGCAAGTTAATTATGGTTTCATCTTCTTCTTGACTGAAGTTTCCATGCTTGATGCCTGGCCTTAGATAATTCATCCACCGAAGTCTACAACTCTTCCCACATCTCAACAAACCTAATTGGAAGAAAAAAACAACAACTATAATTAATATATAAATTATTAAAAAAAATATGAGGACACTATGAGAGGATAGGCTTGTGGTTTACTTCCACAAGGTCTAGGGTTCCTAGTTTGGAACACAGGTTTCACTAAGCGGGTTCAAGAGATTTCGAACACAATATGTGGTATATAATTTGGCTGTGCACCCTACCAGCAGCTTTTGGCGTCACAGTCCAATTCCAAATGCCATATCTGTTAATATAAGCTATCAATTTCTGGTCTTCTTCAGGACTCCATGAACCTTTTTTCAACCATGTCTTCTTAGTTGTACCAGTAGTAGAGGCCCTAGAGGTAGACTTCACCATGATTTGATTAATTTCAAAGCAGAATCGAATTGTATGATCTCTGTTTCAATGTCATGCGGTTCCTGGAGGTATCTTATATATATCTTGTAATTTCAATGGAAAGACGCGTTTCAAAGGGAAGTCTAAATTTTACAATGACGATAGTGACACCTGAAAATCACAAGAAGTACCCTTTCTTACATAAGCATTATAATGTTTGTATTATATAGATGTCAGCCGAGGTACCGTTGCTTACATAAGCGTTAATGTATATTGCATGCATGGCAAGGTAAGAACTAACTAGGAAACAGAAAACAAAACATGAAAATATTATTTTAAATTAGCTAGTTGTTGTAAAGAATAACCAAATTGAGGACAGACAAAACCGTACACCCAGTTTGAAATTTATTGTCTTTGATATATATATACACGGTCTCGTTCTGGTTAGTGCGCAATGATGAAAATATATAAGGACATTGAATCTGACTCACTCGTTTACGGAGGCGCTTTGACAAGTGAATACACACCAAGTCAAAACCTGTAAAATAAGTGGCTCACATTCAATGTCCTCATATATTTACATCAGTGCACATTTATGTGAAAATTTCAGTATATATATATATATATAAATCCATTTGGACAGCGTTCAAAGTAATTGAATCTAATTGCTCAAATGCAATGAACTGATATAAATACATCGTTACGCACTGAAGAGAAAATGTCTTTAATATATAAATATATGTATATATAGTCATTTTCTTGTGCACTAATATAAATATCATCAGTGCATTACATGTGAGCCATAGATTATGGATAAGCACTGACAGATTGGGTCAAAGCAATTGAATTTAATGGTCCACATGCAACGCACTGATAAATATTTATTAATGCACACTGAGATGAAAATTTTCCTCTATGTATATAAGTTTTCTTATCCAAATACAAGATATCCAAATCTAAGCGTTGGTTTCATCCAAATCTAAATTTTACAATGACGATAGTAACATCTGAAAATCACAAGAAGTACCCTTTCTTACATAAGCATTATTATGCTGTATTATATAGATGTCAGCCAACGTACCCTTGCCTACATAATGTATCATGCAAGGCTAAAATATTTTAAAAACGGTACACCCAATTTGAAATTCGTTTAGGATCTTTGAAAAAAAAGTCATTTGGAAAGCAAAAATTTTTAAATTTGGGTGAGAATTAAACCAGTGGCAGGTTTCCACCATAAAAATAATAATTTCTCATTTCAGTGGCATAAGTTTTTAATTTTTTCCAGATACATAAGTTGGTTATGAACTTCGTAAACTTATCACTCTTTACTTGAGTGACATTTTATAATATGAGAAATAATTACTTGAATTGTTGAAGGTTAATTGACTTGTTATATAACTTTCTTTCTTTGTCCATGCTATGTGTTCTCACATAATGACACATATTCTGAAATTTTTCATGGATGATAAATTCAATGAAATGTACTTATGAATAAAATTTAAAAAAATTTCAAGTACTAGAACTACTTTTTTCGATTTTGTTAAATATGAAGACATCTGAAAAATTGACGAAATATGGAAAATTCAAGAAAAATAGTTCTAGTACTTGAAAAATTCTCAAATTTTATTCATAGGTAGATTTTATTGAACATATCATCTACCAAAAAATTCAGATCAAAATTCATAAAAAATGAATGTGATTTCATCAAAGTGTTTACCGAAATTAAAATAAGGGATTCCCTTATGAATGAATTACTCATATATATATATATATATCACATTTTTTTTTAATTTGGACCAAATGGGAACTGAAAGTGTATTACTTGACTTAATTAAGCCAATGAAAATTAAAATTTATCTAATGATTTGATTGTATGAATCACCGAAATTAAAATAAGAGGTCTTTATGAGAGAACTACTATATATATCATATTTTTTTTGTATTTGGACCAAATGGGAACTGAAAGTGTCTTAACTTAATTAAGCCAGTGAAAATTAAAATTGATATATATGATGATTTGATTGTATGAATCTTACACATAATCTGGGACTATTAATCGAAAAATCTTATTCAAATGCATGCATTAGAAGATTAATTCAACTTAGACACGTGACCAAACAACCTTTAAACATATTTGTTAAGAGTTTACTTCTGATGATCAAGTCTTTCTTTAAATATCAATAAACTATCTTTGAATGCAGCTTTAAATATGTTTATATATCTTGTTCCCTTTTAGGTGAGATTTGTTAATTTCTATGAGATGGAATATTGATTTTTAGTTTTCATATTGTTACCGTATCAAATATGATAGTGAATTATGTTACCCGTTCCGGAGGGATATTTCGATAATTTATTTCTAAACAATTAACATTTCATCTCATGATTAATATAATATTGCAATAAGTTAAGAAATTATGAAATTAGTACATTAAAAATAACGTAATCAACTAAAATTGCTTTCATTTTTGTTTTTTCAATTTCAGTGATTTATATAAAAAGAAAAAATTTAAAATTGAAAAAAAAAAGTTTTTGAGGGGATATTTCCAGTAATTTTTGTTTTCA
This sequence comes from Dipteronia sinensis, assembly GCA_033220585.1. Lineage (NCBI taxonomy): Eukaryota > Viridiplantae > Streptophyta > Magnoliopsida > Sapindales > Sapindaceae > Dipteronia > Dipteronia sinensis. The sequence goes on along the minus strand of CM065639.1, from coordinate 69,194,839 downwards.
AAAAGGCCAATGTTTCACATTTTTCTCCAACCATATCATATTTTTATCCAAGATGTCACATTTTTTTTTCCAAGTTTTTGGCAAAAAAGAATAAAGAAAATAGAAAAGTCGTTGTAGAGGTATTTTCTCAATTGGTGGTTATGGGATAAAAAGAAATTTTATAATTTTGTGATTAACAGTTAAAACTTGTACTTAAAATTAAATTTCATATAATATATGCAATCATTTTTGTCAATTCTCGCCTGCAGTGAAAGTATTTATTTTCAATAATAAACAAGTTATATTTTTGCAAAAAAAAAAAAAAATCAGCAAGTAATATTGTGATAACAAAACACTTTTTTTTTAAATAAACAAGACACTTATCAAATCATTTGAGATAAATTTTGAATAATTTTTTTATTATTATATTACATTACTATTAAATTTAAAGAATTACTACTAAGAGGGGTGCTATTGGCACACCCCCTACTGATCTATTCATGCCCCACTTTTTAAAAATTTAATTTAATTAAATAAAACTAAATGCTTTTATTAAATTTTTTGGTTTATTTCCAAAACTACCCATTTTTCTTAATTTTCAAACTTAATACATACCATATATGATCTCTCTATCTCTGTATCTGTATACATCTCTCTCACCTCCATTGATTGATTTTTTTTTTCTTATTTCTTTTTTTTTAATTTTTTTTTCTTATTTCATGATGGAAAGACAAAAATAAAAAATAAAAGATAATAAGGTACTTCAACACAATGACAGCTTAATATCATTCTAGAGAAAAAATAAACTGCAAACTTATTTCCAGAATTGTTTAGAGATGCTTACTATCATTGTCAGACAATTATTGCTTTATGTCATTCTTAGACAATTCTTTAAGACGTTTGGTATTGTTTTTAGACAATTCTTCTATATTCTTGATATCGTTCTCAAACTCTTCCATAATATTTTATGTGTATGTAAGAAGCAGATTTTAGGGTTTTTTTAATATAAAATTTTAATAAATTTACCTTGTAGAAGATTTTTTTCCTAAATTGTATGTCTCTTTAAGTAATTTTGATAAAATAAAAAAGAGAATATTATATAATTAAAAAAGTGGGGCATGAATAGATCAATAGGGGGTATGTCAATAGCACCACTCTACTATTAATCCTCAATTACTATGTTGAAACAACAACATAATTAAACCCTGAATTAGAGCATAAATTTGATATCTTTCTTGTCAGATTTCAATTTCGATTTAATTATTAAAATTAATTAGCCAACCAAAAATTGTAGTGTGAACATTGCAAGATTAGTATAACTATGACATGTGAACATCTTTATGGTATTCCACTAAAAATACTTTAATCTGTAATTGAGACTAATAGTCTAGCTTGACTCTCTTTCTAGTCATACAAAAATAGTTTTTGTATTGCAGGTTGACCTAAAGTAAGCAATTGCACAACTTCAAAAGTTTTTCTAGATAGATAATCTTTTTTTTTTTTTTTGAGTTAAGAAAAAATCTTGAATTTGCTAGATACAACTCGTAATCATCCCAATTTAACGAACTAATTTGTTAGAGTTGATATCTAAAACAATATGACAATTGATTTATCATTCTTATATAAACTATGTACAAGATGATACCTTGAATAATATAATAATAACAAATCACTTATATATATAATTTAAAAAGGCAATATATTAAGGCCACCGATAGCAGCAGAAAGGCAGACATAACAAACAAGAAGAGACTACTAGCATCAAAGCAGAGAGCGTACAAGGGAAACAAACTGCATAAAAGACCAAACGGTGAAAAGAAGGCAAAACAGAGCCACCTAGAAGCACCAGGACAGAGAAGCCGAAACCCCAAGAAGCAAAACTGAAAACAAACACAGAAACAACAAAGCGAAGCTCAGACATCCCCCCATTCCACGAAATCGCCATTATAATTAGATCCCATCTTCGCCAAATTGTCCGCGAATGAATTGAAAGCTCTTGATTCATAGATCACCTCAACATCACCAAGAGACCTCATATTGCTACGAATTTCAGAAATGAGGTTAAAATGATCTAGACTCCCAAAGTTGCCATTATTCGCACACGACACAGCCACCTTCGAATCACTAACGATGGAAATAAATCGACCTCTGAGGTTAGAGATAAAAAGGCAAAGATCCAAAGCTATTTTGATTGCCCAAATCTCAGTTGCGTTGGAGTCAAGGATACCCAAATGATAAGAAAAAAAGGCACAAAATTTTCCCATTGTTGTCCCTCAGTACCCCGCCTGCACCAGCCGGCCCAGGTTTGCCTAAAGCCGAACCATCGACATTAAACTTAAGGTGATCAGCTGTCGGTGGATTCCAGTCCAAGATTTTCTTCCTCTAAGTTTTCATGGAATTAACACAACAGTCCTTCACGTTCAGAAGCATAGATTGAATAGCATCCGTAGACCCTTTTCCAAGATGTTTGAACCACCAAACCACCCGAAATTTGACCATCTCAGCTGATTTCACTACATTCGGCTCAATATCCTCAAAGACAAGCTAATTTCGGGCTTCCCAAATAGACCAAACAATGGCACTAAACTAAGAATTCCAAGCTCTTTCGTGTTTGTAAGCTGGACAAAGACCTCTCTAGGCCTTCAGCCACAGCTTAACAGATCTGTTAAAAAAAAAACTAACCCCCCACCACTCCATACACATCGTCCACAACGAGGCAGACCAGGTGCAATTGAGAAAGAGATGATCCAAAGATTCCATACTTGATTTGCACAGAGGACAATCTTGGCTGGACAGGTTTAACATACCAGACTTTAACAACACCTCTCTACCAAAATTTTGCCTCTCCACAGCTTCCATAAGAATAGATCAACTTTAGGAGAACATAGACCCCTCCATAACATCTTAGGAATGCTATCCTCATCAACTGAAGCATCCTCTAGAGCCCTTCTAAAAGAACCTTGTTGTGAACAGCCCATTAGAGTTCACCGACCAAGCAATGGTATCCCTACAATTTTTTTTTAATATGAATGCATCCCAGAAACGTTGAAAACAACCTCCATTGATCCTCTTCCCAACCGAATAAAGGGCACATGGTCGTAATATTCCAAACCCAATTCGACCCCAACCAGTTACTAAGGTCACTAATTGTTCCATCTTTCAGAACTGCCAGCGCGTGACACCTAGGAAAGGCGTCCCTCAGCCTTCTACCATCCACTGTAACCTCAGTCCAGAACTGCAACCTGTCTCCACAACCCACCACAGACACAAAACCTCCCTTAATCACAGCAGTCGTCTGAGTGCCTTTCCTTCATGAGACTGTTAATCGATTTCACAAAAAATGAGGCTGTTTTTGAAACTTGGCATTTCCAAAACAGAGAGGTCTCCTTAATACCATATTTAGAACAAACTACTCTCTCCAAAGTGTGTTATCTTCTCTACCAAACCTCCAAATCCACTTAGCTAATAAAGCTTTATTTTTATCAAGGATTCTCCCTATGCCTAATCCACCATTTCCTTTCCTTTTGCAAACATCAGCCCAACTAACTGCATGGAGTATACATTTAACCTCACTATCACCCCATAAAAAGTTTCTTTGAATTCTCTCAATACGATTAGCAACACCAACCAGAATTTAAAAACTAGAGAGAAGTAAGTAGGAATGCTAGAGATAACTGCTTTAATCAGCACCAATCTGCCTTCCTTAGAAAGAAATTTCCTTTTCCAAGGGGCTAGACGCTTGTCAATCCTGTCAACCATAGTTTCCCAAAAGGTCTTAGAACCCGGCCTTCCTTCCAAAGGAAAACCGAGGAATGGGATAGGTAAGGAAGCTTTTTTGCACTTGAAAATCGAAGCCCAATCTGACGACTCATTCGGAAGCTCCCTTCCAACTCTCACCACACAGGACTTATGGAAATTAACTTTTAAGCCCGATGCCAACTTCAAAACCTAGTAGGATCCTTTTTGCATTCAAAAGGTACTCGGCCTTGGGTTTTAAGAAGAGGATAGTATCATCCGCAAATTGAAGGTGCGTAATGTGGATTTTATTGTCGTTGAAATTTTCTCTGAAATGAGACTAATATTGGTAGCTTGAAGAAGAAGGCAATTTAAACCTTCCACCACTATATTGAACAGAAATGGGGATAAAGGGTCACCTTGTCTTAAGCCTCTCTAAACACCAAATTGGGAAGTCGGAATACCATTCACCAAAACCGACATCGTAGGAGAGGAAATGCATTCTTTAATCCACGACCTCCACTTTCTCCCAAACCCCATGCCTTTCATCATCGAATCCAAGAAATCATGATCCACACTATCAAAGGCCTTCTCAAAGTCAAACTTCACTATTAAACCTCCTTCCTTGTCTCTCCTCCATTTGTGTATGATTTCTTCCGCAATAACCAGACTGTTAGAGATCTGACGATTTTTTTTACAAAAGCCATTTGAGCCTCCCCGATGATCGAGTTCATCACTTTTCTTAGCCTATTGGCCAATACCTTGGCCAACACCTTGTACATCGAGCTAACTAAACTGATAGGTCTAAAATCTTTCATAGTCAACGGGTTGCCCACTTTAGGGATTAGGGCAATGAACGCCCTATTCAATACACGAACCACTGAACCATCCGTGTGAAATTCATTGATGAAATCCATAAAATCCCCTTGAATTGTGCCCCAATGCGCTTTAAAGAAATTCAAGTTCAACCCATCCGGACCCGGTGCCTTATTGCCGTCGCAACTCGATAAAGCTGTCCAAACTTCTTCCACAGAAAAATATCCTCCAAACATAAGCTCTCGCTCTCAGATAATTTTTTGAAATTGTTGGCAGGCAAAGTCATCCTTTGCCAACTTTCCTTCTTAAAATGATTTTCAAAAAAACTAAAAATGTTACTTCTAAGAATCTTGGGGTCAGAAATGTTAACACCTTGAAAGGAGACATCATTGATAAAGTTGCATCACCTCCTTCCATTTGCCACACTATGGAAGAATTTTGTGTTCTTGTCGCCTTCCACCAACCAATTAATCCTTTTCTGTCTCCACATTTGCTCTTCTCTACGGTAACTTTTCCACAATTCTTCTAGAAGCTTAGACCGCTCCCTTTTGATTGCATCCGACCACCCTTCCACAGCTGCCCTACTGTCAAGCAACCCCAATTTAGTTTCAACCTCTGCCAGCAGAGCTGAACTGCCTTTGTTAGTCGACGCCCAATTCTTCAACCTCGTCTTCACTGCCTTAGACTTAGAGAACAAAACAAAGCCTTTCGTGCCCGAAACAACGCAGTCCTACCAACCTTTGATAGCATCACTCATCATTTCCTTCTCTCCCAACCACCAATTGAGAAAATGAAACGGGAATGGTCCCCCAACCCGCAGAGGCTCACTAATCACCACCGGATTGTGATCCGAAAGACTGCGGGGCAGCCCACGTTGAAACAGATTTGGAAACCACAACAAAATACACAGCTGATAAAAGGAACCTGTCCAATCTTGCCCAAGCTTCCGTTTTTCTGTTATTAGACCATGTATACGACATCCCATGAAGAGGTATATCAATAATATTTGCTTGAGCTATAAAACTTGCAAAATTTCTATAAGATCCCAAATTTTCACTAACTCCTACCCTCTCCGAAGGATCCAAAACCGTGTTGAAGTCTCCGCCAACACACCAAGGAGCCGTAAGAGACTGCTGTGAAGCCAAAATAAAATCCCACAACTCTCTCCTCTCGCTTTCAACCGAAGCAGCATAGACATTACAAAACACGATATCCTTCTTAAACTTGTTCAATGTTCCTGAGATAATCAAACAATTTTTATTAGAGATGCACGACTCTGCCGTAAAGAAATCCTCACTCCACAAAGTGATCAAGCCTCCTAATGCCACATCAGCATCCACCCCAACACCTCTATTTAAAGTAGTCCCTCCAATAGCTCTAATCACTCTACTATCAAAAGATTTGATCTTGGTCTCTTGTATAAACAGCATCCCTGACTTAACTTTGTTAACTAGACTACACACTATCTTCTTTTTCTCGCCTTTGCCAAGACCCCTAACGTTCCAAGAGAGCACTAACATAAAAAGACTCAACAACCCAGCAACAACACTTAAAACAGAGGAAATTAACTACCAATCTCAGCATCCAGCTTTTCATCATCTTCTTTCTCCCTTCTGGCGATAACTTCCCCTAGTACATCTTCCTTTCCATTAAAGTTAAGGCCCAAGGCAACTCCCACCTCAATCACCTTAGCTATTTCTTCTTCCAGGTTCCATTTTACACGCCAATCATCCTCTAACTGGCCTCCAGTTCCAATAGAAGCCAACTGTCCTGAGAGTTCTTTTCCATTTTCCTTATTCATGAATTTCCTTTCTAGCTCTTAAAAGTAACCAGTGGCTACCCCTCTCTCTATTACTTTTGCTATCTCATCTCCCAAGTCCCAGTGTAACCTCAATTCATTCAAAACCTCTGTGGTTTTGGTCTTCTGAGAAGACACTCTGTCCTGAATAGCTACCCTGTCCAGCCCTCCCAGCTCTACTGTAATCAGAATTGCTGCCAAGTCTTTCCCTATTATTTGGCTGCCTTCTGAATCCATCACATGCAACTGAACCGGACCATTGATCGGAAGACTCAAGACACCTCCCTTAAGATTAGAGATGGACGTTGCCACCTTCGAATTATGAGTCACTACTATTTGTTGAGGAAAACTGTTCACAACACTTGAAGCCCGAATGTTCCTGTCCTTTCTCACTTCATTGAGCCTTGCTGAAGAAGACCTCCCCTGCTAATATATTTGGACCTGAAGGCTCATAGTGTAGCCCATCACCACTGAAAGGCCCATCGTCACTTAATGGCCCTATCCATTTAGGCTCTCTACCACCTGTATTAAACTTAGAGCTTTCCCCTATATAAACCCCATAATCTCTCATTTGTCCCTCGTACAATGATGAGTCTGATGTGGAGGTGCTTCTAGTGACCTCTAAACCTTTACGAAAACTCTCTTTCCTTTCGTCCAACACCAGTTTACCTTTCAAACTTCTCTGATGTATTGGGTGCCTTTTCCCACTTCTGACATAGTGATGTTTACCTTTTTCTTTGCTATTCAGATGATGGATACCAACTTTAGTTGAATAGCCTAGCATGAAAAGGTTCTCGTTGTCCCTACACTTAGGGTTTTCATATGACTGACTCCTGCTTCTGACCCTGGCCCATTTCTCATCAGCTTTCTCCATCTTATCACATTCCTCAAACGATTCAACATCACGAATGAGTCCGTTAACACCTTTGTTCCTTGATTCCAGTTCCTCTTTTTCCTTCACCGGTGGTTGTTTAACTTTCAGATCTAAAACATTAGCTAGCCAAGAAAGATCAACCAGTGACTCTTCTTTCTCCACCGAGATGTAGAAGGCCCACAATCCATCGCCAATCTTCACTTGCTTAGGAAAGGATCTGCTTTCTGAAACTGCAACCAGCATTCTGCATTTATCTAATCTTTTTCGAAGAAGAGAGTCATTATCAAAAATAAGAAGTTCCCCTAATGCACCTCCTAGCTTCTTAAAAAAAGGAACATTCCAGTGGCATAAAGGGATCCCTACGCATTCAATCCAAACTGGACTGGGACTTTGGTTGTAGTCTAGCAGACTATCTCTCCATAGATACGAAAGTGTCTTCCCAAAAACAATTATTATTAATGAATCCTTCACAATCAAACTCCGACTCAAAGCACCATAGAATTAACTTCCCTCCCACGTATTTCGATGAAAAAATGAAGCCTCTATCTTCTAGTTTTTTGTTCACCTTAGACATACTAGAGAATTCTTTCAATCTCCCAATTGCGCTCCATTGTAGCCATCTCCTATCGACAAAACTAGTCTCAAGGTATATAGTATCGCATTCCTTCTTCAACGCTACTTTGACATCCCCTGTCTTCATCTGGTGGTTATTCACCACCTCCAGGTAAGAGCGATTCCCCCTAGCTTTCTCCATTGAATGACTACTCTCCCTTAGATTATCAACTCCGACTTGACTTTCAGAAGCTCTTCTGTCATCGCCCCTTGAAGCTTTATCAGCCACTGATTGCCTCTTATTCCAGTCATATAAGGCCACTCTAGTCCTGATAGGCCATCCGAAAACATGCATTCCATTGGTCAGGATAGAAACCTTTCTTGCCTCTTCTTGAGTTGCAAATCTGATAAATGCGAAACCATTCTTCCTTTGACTTGTTGATGTGGAACGGTAAATATCCCTCACCTTGCCAAAATATTTTGAACACGGTCCAAAGACACAGCTAATCTGCTTTAGGATTGAGGTTATCGACGAAAATAGAATGAAGTTTCTCCCTGAAATCTGACCTTCTATCATGACTGTGGGAATCGATAAACTCTCTCTAGTTTTCTCTCTCATCCTTTTTTCTGCCATTATTTTCTACTTATATTTTTTTCTTAACTAGATTACATTGTCATTATTTCTTAACTAGCTCAAGATAGACGCTTTTGAATCTGAGTAAACTAACAATATTGTAAATAAGATGAGATTTGTTCGGTAGTAAATTCTCTCACATCTATACCACAAGGTTATGAGTTGGAGTTTCTCTCATCTCTCTCTCTCTCTCTATAAAACATTTAAAAAAATCTAACAATATTGTATTTACGAAAATAGAAACTAATAGATTCTTTCGGATTACAAAGAATAAAAACAGTCAACGTTTTGATAAGTTGAATTGTTTGTTGGAAAAGGGAGGGGTTGACAGCAGATGTAAAAAGAGAGTGGAGGAGTTGTCATTTGAGAAGTTGAAATATTTGCTGGAAAAGGGAGGGGTTGACAGTGAGGTTTTAAAAAGAAAAGAGGTGAAGTTGCATCTTTGAGTTTATGTTAAGTGGTGAATGAGGTTGAGGGATGTACTGTCAATGATTTAAAAAAAAATGTTGAGGAGTGCAAGTTGCACCTAGAGACAAGAAAGGGCATGAGATGTGAGAGGGAAAGACCTTATACATCTTTGTCTAGTGATGGTATCCAAGTGGGCTCTAAGAGTGAAGGTGTTTTGGTTAGGAAAGATAATGACAAAGGTGAAAGTTTGGAGAGTAGTGATAATAAAGTTAGCATTGATAACACCAAAAAGGACAACTTAAAGCTAAGAAAAGCTAGTGGTGGTAGGGTTGTTGGTACCAAGGTTGGGCATGAAGAGGCATCCGATAAGAGGGAGGAGATGGAGGAGTGTGGTTCGGTTGGGAAGAGTGTCTTGGGCTCAATTGGATCGAATGATGGTGTGGTTAGGTCTTGTGTTGGGAAAGGTATTTGTTTGGGGAGTAGTATTAATAAAGACAGTTATAGGGTAGCTTCTTTGGGAGGTTTTGAGAGTAATTTGTCCAGTAGACAGAGTATTAGAGTTTTTGGTTCTGAAGATGGGTCATGTGGGGTGTAGCCGTTTCTGGTAATCAAGTGGTTTATATTAATTTCGAAGAAGGCAAAGATTTGAAAGGGGGTAATTTTGGTGACCCAGCTATTGATCTTTTTGTCGATCTTGGGGGTTTGGAATCTTTTGTTCGGAAAGGTAAGGTGGTGGATTCTGTTGATTCTATGTGCTCGTCTGTTTCTAGGAGGAGTAATAATAATTTTTTTCCTTCAAGATCTCACTGAATGAAGACTAGGAGTGGGGCTCGTGGCTTCGATTTCAATGTTGTAGATGAAGTTTTGGTGGACCGAATTGCTAGAGGGAAGAAAGCTGTCAAATGCTAGTTCAAAGTTTGCTTTATCTGTTGTGGTTTAAGGGCAGGGTCAAAGGTGGTTTTCATTTTCGTATTTGCGTTGGTTGGCTGTTGGGTTGTTCTTTTAGTTTGTTTGCGGTCTTGGGGTGGGTTTTCTTTGTGTTTCTTTTTTGGCTGTGTGTTTGCCCCTTGTGCCTCTTGTATCCTCGTTGCGGTTTTTCCGCTTGCTTTATAAATCTTGCCGTTCAAAAACAAAATAGTCAACTTTAGACTACCTATGGGAGGCGATAGGTATGAGAGGACAAATGAATATGATGAAATCAACAACAATATTTAAATTTCCTTTGAAGCTACCAAGAAATTGTCCCCCAACGAAACTCCGATCTTGATCAAAAATATAAATCGGCAATTGTTTGTAGAAGACATATAGCAACTTCTCTATCCACTTAAAATCTAATTCTCGAGCCCTAGCTCTTTTCTTCATTGTATCCAACAAAACAATATCATGAAGGTATGTGTAAGGACCTCGATTTTATGATTGGCTTATTTCATGACAAACCACACCACATTGGGGATGATTGTGTAATGGGTAGCTTAGGTCCGTGTTGGCAAGCTTCCAAGCATCTCCATGACTTCAAGAGCAAAATGTATACTCACTTGACTTTGTCTCTTGAAGAGTTTAGGTGCACACACACACTTCATGCATGTTTTGTTTATCTTGCATTTGTGTTCCTTATTGTTTATATATGTGTGCATCCTTTTCAAAAACACTCACTAGCTTGCATTAGCTATCACATCTTGCATTGTATCTCATTTGATAACATCTTTGACATGTTAATTGTGCTTCATTGTGTGCATCTCACTCACTTCACACTTGCACAACATTCATGTAAGATAGACATTTTTATTGAGTGTTAAAAAGGGATTTTTTCCCTTTAGCGCGGCCTAGACCGCTCGGCAGGCTCTGCTTGCACCGCGACGCACGAAGCGGTATTCTCTAGTGCGTCATGTGCGACGTGGACCGCGACATGTGCACTTGCCCGCACAACGGTCCTAACCGCGGTGTTGTCCAGACGGTGCACTGCTGTATGTACTGCGGTCTGGACACTTACCTGTGCCGCGGTCTAGCAAGCTGTTTTGACGGGATTCTGTTTCCCAAGTTCAAAACGATGTAGTTTTAACTAGGGCTTCATATATATTCTCCCTCTTCTCTTCTTGGCCGACCAAGAGCTCAGAAAATCATTTTTAGAGAGAGGTTAGAGCTCCTAGAGAGAGAAAGCTTCAAGAAAGCATCTTTGACTCTCCAAACCCAAAACCCATCTTCATCTTGCATCATTCAACATCGTATGAGCATGGGTCTTCATTGTTTCATGACTAGGTAAGCAAGAACTTCTTTGAATATCATTTATTGTTCTTCTTACTCTAGATTAGGTATTTATTGCACGATTAAATACCTAGACTATACTTTATTGCATATTTATGAGTCTTGATAACATGATTGGGTTTGTATTTTGATAGCTTAATTGATTAGGTCATTTTTGCCTAAAAGCTAGGTTATAAATATTCATGTGTGATTAATTGATAACTAGGTTGAGAAATTGTGTTTTAATCAACTAGTTAATGTTCATGAATATTTGATTGTGTTTGTTTGTGATAGCTTGCATTATTAGGTCATATATGCCTAAATAGCTAATCCATAAATATTCATGTATGCTTAATTGATGATTAGGTTGACTTTGTGCATCTAGTCAAGTTTATGAATGTTTATGTGAATATATTTGACAATTAGGTTGTTAGAATTTCTCTACAACTAATTGAGACCTCATGTGTGTACATGTAGACATTGTTTGATAACTGGAGTATTTAATTGCATTATAACATCTAGTTAAGCATTTTTGTGTTTAGTCTTGCACATTATTGCATTGAGTATATTGTCATATACACACTTAGACTTTTATACTCTTCTTGAGTCAAAGTCTTGTGGCTTCGGGGTGAAGTTGCACAAGCATTGAAGTCTTGCAACCAAGGTGTGGTTGGCAAGCATCGGTCAAGAGCCGCTATAAAAGGCCCGCTGGGTAGAGTAGGAGGTGCTCACGCCAAGAGTAGTGTATCAGGGGATATCACTAGGGACTGAACCAATAGTGGCGAGTGGTAGTGTCCATAGCCTGAGGTTGTCGAGAGTGAGAGTCCGAGTATCACTTGAGGGTATAACTTTTTACTCATATAGTGGATTTATGTGATCGTCTGTGGCTAGAAGGATATCATGTGGTTTTTCCCTTGTCGAAGGGTTTCCACATCAAAATCAAGTGTTCTTTTATATTTCCGCACTTTTACTTGATTTTGTATGTTTGATTTAATTAGGTTATATGTTTAATATTGACTAATCGAAAAAGTTGTTAATAATCGATTAACAACCCATTCACCCCCCATCTAGGTTGTAGACACACGCTTATAGTAGTATTTTCAATTGGTATCAGAGCAGGTTCCTAGACATACTTAGGTGATTCTTGCTCCTGATTGTGTGTGTCTTGCATTTGTGTGCATTTTGTTGGTTGCATTCATTTGCATTCATCTCATTCCCTAAACACTATAAGTGGCATTGAGATGATAGATGGTGATTTGACCTCCAAAGTTGAGAGGGAGATATATGACTCCGATGAGGAGATGACTCTCATGGTTGAGAGATTTAAGAGATTTACAAAATCTCAAAAGAAGGGCATGACCTCCAAGGTGAATGAGGAAAAGAAAAAGTCAAGGAAAGATGTCCCTTGCCTTGAGTGTGGTGGATTTGGCCACCTTGCCTCCATGTGTGGTAACTTGAAGTACAAGAAGGGAGGAGAAACTATGATCGCTACTTGGAGTGATAGCGAAGTTGAAGTAGTTGAAGAGTGCTCCACAAGCTCGGTTGCTAGTGAGAACAACTACTTTGCATTTCCGATTTCCTACAATGAAGAAACACAAGTCATCACGAAATGTGTGTCACTTGAAGATTTCAAGATTGATGACTTGGAGTTTGGAAACCGAAGTGGAGCATGCTTGAGTGAAGCAAGCCTTGATGATATGACTCTCACAAGCACAAGTGAGAGAAGCCTTGATAGTGATGGCTCATGCTTCGAGAACTCTTGTGATAATAAAGTTAATTATCAAGAGTTGGTTGATTCTCTTCAAAAGACCTTGAAGGAGAAGGAAAATGATATCCTTAGATTAGAAAAGGATAATCTTCAACTAAAAGCCAAAGTGACTCCCTTTGATGATGAAGTGAGGAGAGTCAAGGAAAATGAAGATTTGTAGAAGAAGGAAAATCTTCAATTAAAGGCCAAGTTAGATGACTCCTCGAAGACGGACATGATTGATGTGTCCAAGTACGAAAAGGAGATTGAAGATTGCCACCAAAGGATAAAGGCAATGAAGGATGAACTTGCCAACAAAGAGAACTCCTTGAAGATTGTCAATGAAAGAGAGATGAGGTACCTTGAAGAATTAAAGAAGGCCAAGGTCAAACAACCTCAAGCTCAAGGCAAGAGCAAAGCTTTATCCAAGCAAGGTTTAACTCAAGGAAAGTCCACACAAGCCTTGGCAACTCAACCAAAGCCTAGGCAATCCAAAAAGAAATGACAAGACCTTGAGAAGCCAACCACCTCCTCCAACAAGTCAACCATCAAGAAAGGAGGTGACCATAAGTGGCATGCTGAACCAGGAAGGCATGATCAACCGGCTCAACCACCTCAACAAGCTAGACCATAAAGGTGCCACCAATCGGCTCAAGCTCCTAGGAGAAGCAAACCGATGCACCATCAAAGACAACCTCATCAACATGGCGATGCCTCGATGAGATCACAATGCTATAGTATAAATCCTTACTTTGTACTTACTTGTCATTATTGTGGTATGATTGGTCACTTAAGACCAAATTGCTTGAATTACATTAAGAGGTGTAGATTAGAGAGCATGAAAGAAAAACGGTTGAAAAATAGGGCAAGTTTGCATAAAACTAGGGAACCTAGAAACATGTTTATGACCACTAAAAATGTTAAAGTGGAACCTAGGTGGGTTAGAAAGAATGAACCCGCTTGCCTTAGTGCCCATGTGATTCCCATAGATGCAACTAGGTTCGTTGGACTTGGTAGGTCTATAGGAGCTCATGTCTCCCATTGACTTGGTTGGATTTGACCCCTTGTGGGGAGCTCAAGCAAAGAGAGCGAACTTGGATGATTTGACATGTGTAAAAAGTTGATTTATTTTATAATCTTTTAATAATTGCTTGAGATTCTTGGTTGCACATATATGCTTATATGTTATTTTCTTAATAAGTGTGCAACATTGCTTTACTTGCAATCCATGTCATATTTTAGTTCAACAATGCATTTTTGGACTAGGAGATTTTGATTGGGAAAGTACATTTGAATGACCCATAATTTATCTCGATGACATGAGAACTTTTAATGACATGCTTAAAATGATATGCATGAAATGTTTTTGATTGCTTTAGTGCAAAATTTGTGTGAAAGCAACTGAGAAGACTAAACTCAATAAGGATCTTGTATCCATGCAATAAATAAGGATGTCTCATCCAAATTTAGTCTTCTCTCTCTCTCTCTTTATTAGTTGAACAAGACTATTATCATACAGGTATCCTACCCGGAAAAATCAAAAAGGGTGCAAAAGTTTGATATAGTTGCTCTTTAAATTGAAATTCATTTTGAAAAACTATATCTTGTTTGCTTATGACAAACAAAAGGGTACAAATTGGTTTGAATTCTTTTGGAAACCCTTTTGATGTTTGCTTTGCCAAATACCATTGCTTGAACTTGAATGCTATATGTCTTGCATGCAAAGCAACAAATTCACACATTTTTTTTTGTTAAATAAAACTCCTTGAATCTCTCTCAATTATTTAAGTTGCATAAAGTTTGTGTATATGATTATGCAATGTCATTGTGCGAATAGCTCTCTTTGCTAAAGCAACCAGATAGGGGGAGCTCCTTTGCCTATCTCATGGCAAAAAGGGGGAGAAGTCTTAAGAGATATAGGGGGAGCATTGTTTATGCTTTGGGGGAAAAGCCTAGAGAGAGAGTAACCTTTTAGGGGCAGCATTGCACATGCATTCTTTGTATTGCTTTATTTGTATTTAAGTGCAATGCTTGTTTTTATCTGTTCACCTCACATGCACTTGTTCTTGGAAAGTGCTTCTTGCTATTGTGTGTAGGTACATTGATAATTCTACAAGGAGATAGAAGATATTGAAGATTTAGACTCTAGGCATCTCTTTTGTAATGTATAAGTGATTATGGACAATAGCTTTGTTTTATTTTGTGAGGATTGTTTGTGAGTGGTTGTTTTGTCATGAAATAGCCAAAGGGGGAGATTGTAAGGACCTCGATTTTATAATTGGCTTATTTCATGACAAACCACACCACATTGGGGATGATTGTGTAATGGGTAGCTTAGGTCAGTGTTGGCAAGCTTCCAAGCATCTCCATGACTTCAAGAGCAAAAGGTATATTCACTTGACTTTGTCTCTTGAAGAGTTTAGGTGCACACACACACTTCATGCATGTTTTGTTTATCTTGCATTTGTGTTCCTTATTGTTTATATGTGTGTGCATCCTTTTCAAAAACACTCACTAGCTTGCATTAGCTATCACATCTTGCATTGTATCTCATTTGATAACATCTTTGACATGTTAATTGTGCTTCATTGTGTGCATCTCACTCACTTCACACTTGCACAACATTCATGTAAGATAGACATTTTTATTGAGTGTTAAAAAGGGATTTTTTCCCTTTAGCGCGGCCTAGACCGCTCGGCAGGCTCTGCTTGCACCGCGACGCACGAAGCGGTATTCTCTAGTGCGTCATGTGCGACGTGGACCGCGACATGTGCACTTGCCCGCACAACGGTCCTAACCGCGGTGTTGTCCAGACGGTGCACTGCTGTATGTACTGCGGTCTGGACACTTACCTGTGCCGCGGTCTAGCAAGCTGTTTTGACGGGATTCTGTTTCCCAAGTTCAAAACGATGTAGTTTTAACTAGGGCTTCATATATATTCTCCCTCTTCTCTTCTTGGCCGACCAAGAGCTCAGAAAATCATTTTTAGAGAGAGGTTAGAGCTCCTAGAGAGAGAAAGCTTCAAGAAAGCATCTTTGACTCTCCAAACCCAAAACCCATCTTCATCTTGCATCATTCAACATCATATGAGCATGGGTCTTCATTGTTTCATGACTAGGTAAGCAAGAACTTCTTTGAATATCATTTATTGTTCTTCTTACTCTAGATTAGGTATTTATTGCACGATTAAATACCTAGACTATACTTTATTGCATATTTATGAGTCTTGATAACATGATTGGGTTTGTATTTTGATAGCTTAATTGATTAGGTCATTTTTGCCTAAAAGCTAGGTTATAAATATTCATGTGTGATTAATTGATAACTAGGTTGAGAAATTGTGTTTTAATCAACTAGTTAATGTTCATGAATATTTGATTGTGTTTGTTTGTGATAGCTTGCATTATTAGGTCATATATGCCTAAATAGCTAATCCATAAATATTCATGTATGCTTAATTGATGATTAGGTTGACTTTGTGCATCTAGTCAAGTTTATGAATGTTTATGTGAATATATTTGACAATTAGGTTGTTAGAATTTCTCTACAACTAATTGAGACCTCATGTGTGTACATGTAGACATTGTTTGATAACTGGAGTATTTAATTGCATTATAACATCTAGTTAAGCATTTTTGTGTTTAGTCTTGCACATTATTGCATTGAGTATATTGTCATATACACACTTAGACTTTATACTCTTCTTGAGTCAAAGTCTTGTGGCTTCGGGGTGAAGTTGCACAAGCATTGAAGTCTTGCAACCAAGGTGTGGTTGGCAAGCATCGGTCAAGAGCCGCTATAAAAGGCCCGCTGGGTAGAGTAGGAGGTGCTCACGCCAAGAGTAGTGTATCAGGGGATATCACTAGGGACTGAACCAATAGTGGCGAGTGGTAGTGTCCATAGCCTGAGGTTGTCGAGAGTGAGAGTCCGAGTATCACTTGAGGGTATAACTTTTTACTCATATAGTGGATTTATGTGATCGTCTGTGGCTAGAAGGATATCATGTGGTTTTTCCCTTGTCGAAGGGTTTCCACATCAAAATCAAGTGTTCTTTTATATTTCCGCACTTTTACTTGATTTTGTATGTTTGATTTAATTAGGTTATATGTTTAATATTGACTAATCGAAAAAGTTGTTAATAATCGATTAACAACCCATTCACCCCCCATCTAGGTTGTAGACACACGCTTATAGTAGTATTTTCAATTGGTATCAGAGCAGGTTCCTAGACATACTTAGGTGATTCTTGCTCCTGATTGTGTGTGTCTTGCATTTGTGTGCATTTTGTTGGTTGCATTCATTTGCATTCATCTCATTCCCTAAACACTATAAGTGGCATTGAGATGATAGATGGTGATTTGACCTCCAAAGTTGAGAGGGAGATATATGACTCCGATGAGGAGATGACTCTCATGGTTGAGAGATTTAAGAGATTTACAAAATCTCAAAAGAAGGGCATGACCTCCAAGGTGAATGAGGAAAAGAAAAAGTCAAGGAAAGATGTCCCTTGCCTTGAGTGTGGTGGATTTGGCCACCTTGCCTCCATGTGTGGTAACTTGAAGTACAAGAAGGGAGGAGAAACTATGATCGCTACTTGGAGTGATAGCGAAGTTGAAGTAGTTGAAGAGTGCTCCACAAGCTCGGTTGCTAGTGAGAACAACTACTTTGCATTTCCGATTTCCTACAATGAAGAAACACAAGTCATCACGAAATGTGTGTCACTTGAAGATTTCAAGATTGATGACTTGGAGTTTGGAAACCGAAGTGGAGCATGCTTGAGTGAAGCAAGCCTTGATGATATGACTCTCACAAGCACAAGTGAGAGAAGCCTTGATAGTGATGGCTCATGCTTCGAGAACTCTTGTGATAATAAAGTTAATTATCAAGAGTTGGTTGATTCTCTTCAAAAGACCTTGAAGGAGAAGGAAAATGATATCCTTAGATTAGAAAAGGATAATCTTCAACTAAAAGCCAAAGTGACTCCCTTTGATGATGAAGTGAGGAGAGTCAAGGAAAATGAAGATTTGTAGAAGAAGGAAAATCTTCAATTAAAGGCCAAGTTAGATGACTCCTCGAAGACGGACATGATTGATGTGTCCAAGTACGAAAAGGAGATTGAAGATTGCCACCAAAGGATAAAGGCAATGAAGGATGAACTTGCCAACAAAGAGAACTCCTTGAAGATTGTCAATGAAAGAGAGATGAGGTACCTTGAAGAATTAAAGAAGGCCAAGGTCAAACAACCTCAAGCTCAAGGCAAGAGCAAAGCTTTATCCAAGCAAGGTTTAACTCAAGGAAAGTCCACACAAGCCTTGGCAACTCAACCAAAGCCTAGGCAATCCAAAAAGAAATGACAAGACCTTGAGAAGCCAACCACCTCCTCCAACAAGTCAACCATCAAGAAAGGAGGTGACCATAAGTGGCATGCTGAACCAGGAAGGCATGATCAACCGGCTCAACCACCTCAACAAGCTAGACCATAAAGGTGCCACCAATCGGCTCAAGCTCCTAGGAGAAGCAAACCGATGCACCATCAAAGACAACCTCATCAACATGGCGATGCCTCGATGAGATCACAATGCTATAGTATAAATCCTTACTTTGTACTTACTTGTCATTATTGTGGTATGATTGGTCACTTAAGACCAAATTGCTTGAATTACATTAAGAGGTGTAGATTAGAGAGCATGAAAGAAAAACGGTTGAAAAATAGGGCAAGTTTGCATAAAACTAGGGAACCTAGAAACATGTTTATGACCACTAAAAATGTTAAAGTGGAACCTAGGTGGGTTAGAAAGAATGAACCCGCTTGCCTTAGTGCCCATGTGATTCCCATAGATGCAACTAGGTTCGTTGGACTTGGTAGGTCTATAGGAGCTCATGTCTCCCATTGACTTGGTTGGATTTGACCCCTTGTGGGGAGCTCAAGCAAAGAGAGCGAACTTGGATGATTTGACATGTGTAAAAAGTTGATTTATTTTATAATCTTTTAATAATTGCTTGAGATTCTTGGTTGCACATATATGCTTATATGTTATTTTCTTAATAAGTGTGCAACATTGCTTTACTTGCAATCCATGTCATATTTTAGTTCAACAATGCATTTTTGGACTAGGAGATTTTGATTGGGAAAGTACATTTGAATGACCCATAATTTATCTCGATGACATGAGAACTTTTAATGACATGCTTAAAATGATATGCATGAAATGTTTTTGATTGCTTTAGTGCAAAATTTGTGTGAAAGCAACTGAGAAGACTAAACTCAATAAGGATCTTGTATCCATGCAATAAATAAGGATGTCTCATCCAAATTTAGTCTTCTCTCTCTCTCTCTTTATTAGTTGAACAAGACTATTATCATACAGGTATCCTACCCGGAAAAATCAAAAAGGGTGCAAAAGTTTGATATAGTTGCTCTTTAAATTGAAATTCATTTTGAAAAACTATATCTTGTTTGCTTATGACAAACAAAAGGGTACAAATTGGTTTGAATTCTTTTGGAAACCCTTTTGATGTTTGCTTTGCCAAATACCATTGCTTGAACTTGAATGCTATATGTCTTGCATGCAAAGCAACAAATTCACACATTTTTTTTTGTTAAATAAAACTCCTTGAATCTCTCTCAATTATTTAAGTTGCATAAAGTTTGTGTATATGATTATGCAATGTCATTGTGCGAATAGCTCTCTTTGCTAAAGCAACCAGATAGGGGGAGCTCCTTTGCCTATCTCATGGCAAAAAGGGGGAGAAGTCTTAAGAGATATAGGGGGAGCATTGTTTATGCTTTGGGGGAAAAGCCTAGAGAGAGAGTAACCTTTTAGGGGCAGCATTGCACATGCATTCTTTGTATTGCTTTATTTGTATTTAAGTGCAATGCTTGTTTTTATCTGTTCACCTCACATGCACTTGTTCTTGGAAAGTGCTTCTTGCTATTGTGTGTAGGTACATTGATAATTCTACAAGGAGATAGAAGATATTGAAGATTTAGACTCTAGGCATCTCTTTTGTAATGTATAAGTGATTATGGACAATAGCTTTGTTTTATTTTGTGAGGATTGTTTGTGAGTGGTTGTTTTGTCATGAAATAGCCAAAGGGGGAGATTGTAAGGACCTCGATTTTATAATTGGCTTATTTCATGACAAACCACACCACATTGGGGATGATTGTGTAATGGGTAGCTTAGGTCAGTGTTGGCAAGCTTCCAAGCATCTCCATGACTTCAAGAGCAAAAGGTATATTCACTTGACTTTGTCTCTTGAAGAGTTTAGGTGCACACACACACTTCATGCATGTTTTGTTTATCTTGCATTTGTGTTCCTTATTGTTTATATGTGTGTGCATCCTTTTCAAAAACACTCACTAGCTTGCATTAGCTATCACATCTTGCATTGTATCTCATTTGATAACATCTTTGACATGTTAATTGTGCTTCATTGTGTGCATCTCACTCACTTCACACTTGCACAACATTCATGTAAGATAGACATTTTTATTGAGTGTTAAAAAGGGATTTTTTCCCTTTAGCGCGGCCTAGACCGCTCGGCAGGCTCTGCTTGCACCGCGACGCACGAAGCGGTATTCTCTAGTGCGTCATGTGCGACGTGGACCGCGACATGTGCACTTGCCCGCACAACGGTCCTAACCGCGGTGTTGTCCAGACGGTGCACTGCTGTATGTACTGCGGTCTGGACACTTACCTGTGCCGCGGTCTAGCAAGCTGTTTTGACGGGATTCTGTTTCCCAAGTTCAAAACGATGTAGTTTTAACTAGGGCTTCATATATATTCTCCCTCTTCTCTTCTTGGCCGACCAAGAGCTCAGAAAATCATTTTTAGAGAGAGGTTAGAGCTCCTAGAGAGAGAAAGCTTCAAGAAAGCATCTTTGACTCTCCAAACCCAAAACCCATCTTCATCTTGCATCATTCAACATCATATGAGCATGGGTCTTCATTGTTTCATGACTAGGTAAGCAAGAACTTCTTTGAATATCATTTATTGTTCTTCTTACTCTAGATTAGGTATTTATTGCACGATTAAATACCTAGACTATACTTTATTGCATATTTATGAGTCTTGATAACATGATTGGGTTTGTATTTTGATAGCTTAATTGATTAGGTCATTTTTGCCTAAAAGCTAGGTTATAAATATTCATGTGTGATTAATTGATAACTAGGTTGAGAAATTGTGTTTTAATCAACTAGTTAATGTTCATGAATATTTGATTGTGTTTGTTTGTGATAGCTTGCATTATTAGGTCATATATGCCTAAATAGCTAATCCATAAATATTCATGTATGCTTAATTGATGATTAGGTTGACTTTGTGCATCTAGTCAAGTTTATGAATGTTTATGTGAATATATTTGACAATTAGGTTGTTAGAATTTCTCTACAACTAATTGAGACCTCATGTGTGTACATGTAGACATTGTTTGATAACTGGAGTATTTAATTGCATTATAACATCTAGTTAAGCATTTTTGTGTTTAGTCTTGCACATTATTGCATTGAGTATATTGTCATATACACACTTAGACTTTTATACTCTTCTTGAGTCAAAGTCTTGTGGCTTCGGGGTGAAGTTGCACAAGCATTGAAGTCTTGCAACCAAGGTGTGGTTGGCAAGCATCGGTCAAGAGCCGCTATAAAAGGCCCGCTGGGTAGAGTAGGAGGTGCTCACGCCAAGAGTAGTGTATCAGGGGATATCACTAGGGACTGAACCAATAGTGGCGAGTGGTAGTGTCCATAGCCTGAGGTTGTCGAGAGTGAGAGTCCGAGTATCACTTGAGGGTATAACTTTTTACTCATATAGTGGATTTATGTGATCGTCTGTGGCTAGAAGGATATCATGTGGTTTTTCCCTTGTCGAAGGGTTTCCACATCAAAATCAAGTGTTCTTTTATATTTCCGCACTTTTACTTGATTTTGTATGTTTGATTTAATTAGGTTATATGTTTAATATTGACTAATCGAAAAAGTTGTTAATAATCGATTAACAACCCATTCACCCCCCATCTAGGTTGTAGACACACGCTTATAGTAGTATTTTCAATTGGTATCAGAGCAGGTTCCTAGACATACTTAGGTGATTCTTGCTCCTGATTGTGTGTGTCTTGCATTTGTGTGCATTTTGTTGGTTGCATTCATTTGCATTCATCTCATTCCCTAAACACTATAAGTGGCATTGAGATGATAGATGGTGATTTGACCTCCAAAGTTGAGAGGGAGATATATGACTCCGATGAGGAGATGACTCTCATGGTTGAGAGATTTAAGAGATTTACAAAATCTCAAAAGAAGGGCATGACCTCCAAGGTGAATGAGGAAAAGAAAAAGTCAAGGAAAGATGTCCCTTGCCTTGAGTGTGGTGGATTTGGCCACCTTGCCTCCATGTGTGGTAACTTGAAGTACAAGAAGGGAGGAGAAACTATGATCGCTACTTGGAGTGATAGCGAAGTTGAAGTAGTTGAAGAGTGCTCCACAAGCTCGGTTGCTAGTGAGAACAACTACTTTGCATTTCCGATTTCCTACAATGAAGAAACACAAGTCATCACGAAATGTGTGTCACTTGAAGATTTCAAGATTGATGACTTGGAGTTTGGAAACCGAAGTGGAGCATGCTTGAGTGAAGCAAGCCTTGATGATATGACTCTCACAAGCACAAGTGAGAGAAGCCTTGATAGTGATGGCTCATGCTTCGAGAACTCTTGTGATAATAAAGTTAATTATCAAGAGTTGGTTGATTCTCTTCAAAAGACCTTGAAGGAGAAGGAAAATGATATCCTTAGATTAGAAAAGGATAATCTTCAACTAAAAGCCAAAGTGACTCCCTTTGATGATGAAGTGAGGAGAGTCAAGGAAAATGAAGATTTGTAGAAGAAGGAAAATCTTCAATTAAAGGCCAAGTTAGATGACTCCTCGAAGACGGACATGATTGATGTGTCCAAGTACGAAAAGGAGATTGAAGATTGCCACCAAAGGATAAAGGCAATGAAGGATGAACTTGCCAACAAAGAGAACTCCTTGAAGATTGTCAATGAAAGAGAGATGAGGTACCTTGAAGAATTAAAGAAGGCCAAGGTCAAACAACCTCAAGCTCAAGGCAAGAGCAAAGCTTTATCCAAGCAAGGTTTAACTCAAGGAAAGTCCACACAAGCCTTGGCAACTCAACCAAAGCCTAGGCAATCCAAAAAGAAATGACAAGACCTTGAGAAGCCAACCACCTCCTCCAACAAGTCAACCATCAAGAAAGGAGGTGACCATAAGTGGCATGCTGAACCAGGAAGGCATGATCAACCGGCTCAACCACCTCAACAAGCTAGACCATAAAGGTGCCACCAATCGGCTCAAGCTCCTAGGAGAAGCAAACCGATGCACCATCAAAGACAACCTCATCAACATGGCGATGCCTCGATGAGATCACAATGCTATAGTATAAATCCTTACTTTGTACTTACTTGTCATTATTGTGGTATGATTGGTCACTTAAGACCAAATTGCTTGAATTACATTAAGAGGTGTAGATTAGAGAGCATGAAAGAAAAACGGTTGAAAAATAGGGCAAGTTTGCATAAAACTAGGGAACCTAGAAACATGTTTATGACCACTAAAAATGTTAAAGTGGAACCTAGGTGGGTTAGAAAGAATGAACCCGCTTGCCTTAGTGCCCATGTGATTCCCATAGATGCAACTAGGTTCGTTGGACTTGGTAGGTCTATAGGAGCTCATGTCTCCCATTGACTTGGTTGGATTTGACCCCTTGTGGGGAGCTCAAGCAAAGAGAGCGAACTTGGATGATTTGACATGTGTAAAAAGTTGATTTATTTTATAATCTTTTAATAATTGCTTGAGATTCTTGGTTGCACATATATGCTTATATGTTATTTTCTTAATAAGTGTGCAACATTGCTTTACTTGCAATCCATGTCATATTTTAGTTCAACAATGCATTTTTGGACTAGGAGATTTTGATTGGGAAAGTACATTTGAATGACCCATAATTTATCTCGATGACATGAGAACTTTTAATGACATGCTTAAAATGATATGCATGAAATGTTTTTGATTGCTTTAGTGCAAAATTTGTGTGAAAGCAACTGAGAAGACTAAACTCAATAAGGATCTTGTATCCATGCAATAAATAAGGATGTCTCATCCAAATTTAGTCTTCTCTCTCTCTCTCTTTATTAGTTGAACAAGACTATTATCATACAGGTATCCTACCCGGAAAAATCAAAAAGGGTGCAAAAGTTTGATATAGTTGCTCTTTAAATTGAAATTCATTTTGAAAAACTATATCTTGTTTGCTTATGACAAACAAAAGGGTACAAATTGGTTTGAATTCTTTTGGAAACCCTTTTGATGTTTGCTTTGCCAAATACCATTGCTTGAACTTGAATGCTATATGTCTTGCATGCAAAGCAACAAATTCACACATTTTTTTTTGTTAAATAAAACTCCTTGAATCTCTCTCAATTATTTAAGTTGCATAAAGTTTGTGTATATGATTATGCAATGTCATTGTGCGAATAGCTCTCTTTGCTAAAGCAACCAGATAGGGGGAGCTCCTTTGCCTATCTCATGGCAAAAAGGGGGAGAAGTCTTAAGAGATATAGGGGGAGCATTGTTTATGCTTTGGGGGAAAAGCCTAGAGAGAGAGTAACCTTTTAGGGGCAGCATTGCACATGCATTCTTTGTATTGCTTTATTTGTATTTAAGTGCAATGCTTGTTTTTATCTGTTCACCTCACATGCACTTGTTCTTGGAAAGTGCTTCTTGCTATTGTGTGTAGGTACATTGATAATTCTACAAGGAGATAGAAGATATTGAAGATTTAGACTCTAGGCATCTCTTTTGTAATGTATAAGTGATTATGGACAATAGCTTTGTTTTATTTTGTGAGGATTGTTTGTGAGTGGTTGTTTTGTCATGAAATAGCCAAAGGGGGAGATTGTAAGGACCTCGATTTTATAATTGGCTTATTTCATGACAAACCACACCACATTGGGGATGATTGTGTAATGGGTAGCTTAGGTCAGTGTTGGCAAGCTTCCAAGCATCTCCATGACTTCAAGAGCAAAAGGTATATTCACTTGACTTTGTCTCTTGAAGAGTTTAGGTGCACACACACACTTCATGCATGTTTTGTTTATCTTGCATTTGTGTTCCTTATTGTTTATATGTGTGTGCATCCTTTTCAAAAACACTCACTAGCTTGCATTAGATATCATATCTTGTATTGTATCTCATTTGATAACATGTTTGACATGTTAATTATGCTTCATTGTGTGCATCTCACTCATTTCACACTTGCACAACATTCATGTAAGATAGACATTTTTATTGAATGTTAAAAAGGGATTTTTTTCCCTTTAGCGCGGCCTAGACTGCTCGGTAGGCTCTGCTTGCACCGCGGCGCACGAAGCGGTATTCTCTAGTGCGTCATGCGCGACGTGGATCGTGACCTGTGCACTTGCACGCACAGCGGTCCCAACCGCGGTGTTGTCCAGACGGTGCACTGCTGTATGTACCGCGGTCTGGACACTTACCTGTGCCGCGGTCTAGCAAGCGGTTTTGACGGGATTCTGTTTCCCAAGTTCAAAACGATGTAGTTTTAACTAGGGCTTCATATATATTCTCCCTCTTCTCTTCTTGGCCGACCAAGAGCTCAAAAATTCATTTTTACAGAGACGTTAGAGCTCCTAGAGAGAGAAAGCTTCAAGAACGCATCTTTGACTCTCCAAACCCAAAACCCATCTCCATCTTGCATCATTCAACATCATATGAGCATGAGTCTTCATTGTTTCACGACTAGGTAAGCAAGAACTTCTTTGAATATCATTTATTGTTCTTCTTACTCTAGATTAGGTATTTATTGCATGATTAAATACCTAGACTCTACTTTATTGCATATTTATGAGTCTTGATAACATGATTGGGTTTGTATTTTGATAGCTTAATTGATTAGGTCATTTTTGCCTAAAAGCTAGGTTATAAATATTCATGTGTGATTAATTGATAACTAGGTTGAGAAATTGTGTTTTAATCAACTAGTTAATGTTCATGAATATTTGATTGTATTTGTTTGTGATAGCTTGCATTATTAGGTCATATATGCCTAAATAGCTAATCCATAAATATTCATGTATGCTTAATTGATGATTAGGTTGACTTTGTGCATCTAGTCAAGTTTATGAATGTTTATGTGAATATATTTGATAATTAGGTTGTTAGAATTTCTGTACAACTAATTGAGACCTCATGTGTGTACATGTAGGCATTGTTTGATAACTGGAGTGTTTAATTGCATTATAACATATAGTTAAGCATTTTTGTGTTTAGTCTTGCACATTATTGCATTGAGTATATTGTCATATACACACTTAGACTTTTATACTCTTTTTGAGTCAAAGTCTTGTGGCTTCGGGGTGAATTTGCACAAGCATTGAAGTCTTGCAACCAAGGTGTGGTTGGCAAGCATCGGTCAAGAGCCGCTATAAAAGGCCCGCTGGGTAGAGTAGGAGGTGCTCACGCCAAGAGTAGTGTATCAGGGGATATCACTAGGGACTGAACCAATAGTGGCGAGTGGTAGTGTCTATAGCCTGAGGTTGTCGAGAGTGAGAGTCCGAGTATCACTTGAGGGTGTAACTTTTTACTCATATAGTGGATTGCTGTGATCGTCTGTGGCTAGAAGGATAGCCCGTGGTTTTTCCCTTGTCGAAGGGTTTCCACGTCAAAATCAAGTGTTCTTTATATTTCCGCACTTTTACTTGATTTTGTATATTTGATTTAATTGGGTTATATGTTTAATATTGACTAATCGAAAAAGTTGGTAATAATCGATTAACAACCCATTCACCCCCCCTGCCCCCCCCCCCTCTAGGTTGTAGACACACGCTTATAGTAATATTTTCAGTATGAATTTAAAACTACTAGTATCTATTATTTGTCTGAATTCTCCTTTTAAATAATATGCAGGTGATTTTTAATTTTTGTCGTTATCTATATAAGTTCATTATCTAGTCAAGTCGGTTTTGAAAACCCCTCTCTTCAAACTTCCTATTAACAGACTCTACACTAGAGATTTCCTTTAACTCTCCCACTGCAGTTCTGGACAGCCCTTCTTCCACCTCTGTTTTGCCTGACCAATACATATATAATTGACCTTCATCACGTAGCTCTTTTCTGTTAACCCCCCCACTGGTTGTCCTCCCTAAGTGTATCCGCATAAGAGCGATATTCATTAGCAGTAGACTGATTTGTGGACTCCTTAATGGCTTCACCTCCCTCCGTAGTGCCTACTCTGTTTTTGCCAGAGGCAAAACCTACCAGAATAATCCGATTGAGACTGGCGGTTTGTTCCATCCATAGTCTGCAACCTTAACAGTGATCAGCCATCCATAGATGTGCATCCCATTCACCTTCTAAGCTACCTTACTAGCTTCCTCCAAAGACTCAAAACAGATGAAGGCATAACAACTTCTCCTAAAGTTTTTCTTTGAGGAGAGAAAAACATCCCTAATCTGGCCAAAAGGCTTGAGAATTCCCCACAACCCAACAGAATCCACCACGGGATTGAGATTTCCTATAAACACAGAATAGGCTTGCCCTAAAATCTTTTCCCCCACCCTTGCCTTGAGTCTCCCGATTCCATTTCCTGCCTGAGACTTGAGCAAGGGCGCTTCTTTCTCTAACATGCTCTCCCGTAGCACGGCTTTTGGCAGGTTGAAGTTGATGATGTAGCTGTTAACTATTTACCATTATCGTGTTACATAATTTATAATTAAGTACAATTTTTTGTTATTGAAAATGTTACCATAATTCAGGATTTAGGTGAGGGAGCAGACTTGAACCCACAACCTTATGGTGTAGGTGTGAGGGACAAAAATGTGTGGAATCTATACTTGATGATAATTATTATCTAACTTAATTAATCGGTATTAATCTACCAACAAATCATGGTATTTAATTACTATACAATTCCTTGTTGGTTTTTAATAAAGCTTGCGGTTTTCAAAAAAAAAATACTATACAATACACTAGAGTTAAACACCCTATATATATATATATATAGAGAGAGAGAGAGAGAGAGAGAGAGAGAGAGAGAGAGAGAGAGAGAAAGTCATTTTCTCCTCAGTGTGGACTGATATAAAATACATTTGTTTATTGCATGCGGGTCATAAATTATGGATAAGCACTGATAAGTGCATGCAGACTGAGTCAATGCAATTGAATTTAATGGTCTACATGCAAGACACTGATATATATTTATCAGTGAGCACTGGCCACTGGGAAGAAAAGTTTTATATATATAGAGGTCATATTATATCAACATTAATTTGTGACATAAAATTTCGATTTCAACATCTCAACCACTCATGTACTTTTAATCAAATAGTTATAAATGCCCTTTAAACAAAAAAGATTTGTAAATGCATTCAAATCTCAACCACTGGATTAAGAGCATATAAATGGTTAAGATGTTGAAGTCAAAATTTTAAGTCGATTTAATTTGACCATATATATATATAGAGAGAGAGAGGGAGAGAGAGAGAGAGAGAAAGATGGGGAGGGGGGGATGGTCCTCTCACAATTTTTCATTTGACTTTTTTTTTTTTTGAAAACCAATTTTATTCAGGCAACAAAGCCAAGAAACCCGAACAAAGGAGAAGCAGTCGGGCACACCTACACAACAGCCCCAAAACAACATTAACATAAACCAAACATAAACACCTAAACACAAAACACATACAACCAAACAACACGAGACAGGGCACCCCCAGACGGCTTAGACCACAACAGCACAAAAGGATCTCTACGACACGTACACCCCACAGAACCACAACTAAGCCCAAGAAGAGCAAGGGGAAGAATCAGCAGCAGCACTTTAATCACACCAACAGAAGCTTTCCCATGCATTCCTTGACCCTTTTTTTGCCAAAAACTCAGCAATGGAATTATAGTCTCTAGAACAGAACACCACAGAGACAAAACCAGTGGTGATGAAAGTACGAATATCGTGGATGGCCGGAGCGTGCTTGAGACTTCCTACTCCCTTTTTATTAATAAGCGACACAGACACTTGAGAATTGCTAACGACAACAATAGTCTTACCAACCATTTCAGGCCTAGAACCACAAATCTGACAAGCTCTTCCAATAGCTAGAATTTCAGCAGTAATCGCGTCTTAAGTACCAACCTTGGCATAAAAGGTGCATAGAATCTTTCCACCATGATTGCGCAGAATTTCGCCAATTCCAGCAGAGCCCAGATCACCTCTCGTCGAACTGTCAACATTAAACTTCAGGGTGTCAATAAGCGGAGGCATCCACTCGTCCTTCGTAGGGACCTTCATTTTCCTAGAATCCGAGCAGCAATCCTTAATGTTCAACAACATAAGCGTAATTGGGTCCGAAGACCCCCTAACCAAATATTTGAACCACCGCACAACTCTAAACCTCACCATATCCTCAGCTTGACTAATGACAGCTTCCATATCCTTGAAAACCTTGTTGTTTCTAGCCTCCCAAATTATCCAGACAACCGTAAAAAAGAGCGATCTCCAAGCCCTCTCATACTTTCGTTTGAAGCATAACCCATTCTACCCCTTCCACTAGTCTAACAGAGAACAAGAGAAGCAAGAGACCACCCATACCACTTCATATAGATCTGCCATAGATTCTACGCACACTTACAAGAGAGGAAAAGATGATCAATGGATTCCTTAAAATCATCATATAAAGGACAACCCTCACTATCATCCACAGGAATACCGAATTTCTTTAGCACTTCCCTGACCATCACTCTTCCATGGAGCAGCTGCCAGACAAATATCTCGACCTTCGGAGGGTAAAGACATTGCCACACTCTTATTAAATCCATCTTCTCCCATGTATTCCCCTTCCTTAAGCAATTTGTGAAAGATTTCACAGAAAAGATCCTTCTGGCATGATGAGCCCAGCCAACCGTGTCCTGGAGATCTTCCCTAATGATGACATTCTCCAAACAACCTCGACGGCACTCCCACTACTCAATCTCACAGTTGAAATGAGGCATTCTTAAGATAATCTCCCACTTGCCGACCATCCCATTTCTTTTCCAAAAATCTCTAATACTACCACTTTTGTTAATAGCTAAGGTGTAGATTCTTGGAAAAGCATTCTTCAAAGAGGAACCTTCCACCATAACATCTATCCACAACCTTGCTTTGTCCCCCCTACCCATAACCACCCGAATCCCTTCCTCCAAAATCCTGGCCGTTCGAGAGTCCTGCTGAAACAGCTTCCCAACCGCTTTTGTAAAAGTTGAGCTATTTATCTCACAGTTCCAATCCCATCTCAAGGTCTCAGTAGACACGCCATATTTTACGCAAATCACTTTCTTCCACAAGGGAGCCTCCTCCACTCCGAATCTCCATGCCCGTTTTGCCAATAAACGTTTGTTCTTGTGAAGGACCGACCCTAGACCCTAGACCCAACCCAACTTCATATTTACTTTTACATAACACATCCCATTTCAAGGAATGGATCTTCCTTTTCATCTCACCTCCACCATCTCCCTAAAAGAAATTTAGCTCTAATTTTTTGATCTTTTTACCAACTCCCATAAGCATATTGAACACCGACATGTAATAAATACGAAAACTTGACAAGGCAGCTTTGATTAGAACCAATATGCCCCTCTTATTTAGAAAACCTTTTTTTCCAAGGAACCAGGCCGACATTCAATACGGCGGATCAGCTCATTCCAAAAAAATTTGATCCTGGTCGGCCACCCAACGAAAGGCCTAAATATGTTATAGACAAAGACGCTTTGGTACACCGAAATATAGCTGCCCAGTTCACATCTCCCTCCCCACCTCTACCAATCTTTACCACACAAGACTTATGGAAATTCAAGCTCAAACCTGATGCTAACTCAAAGCACCATAGAATCCTCCTAGTGTTCATCAAATAATCCATTCTTGGTTGAAGGAATACGATGGTATCGTCTGCAAATTGCAAGTGTGAAACATGGACATTTTCCTCTCTAAAAAAAATCCCTTTCAACATGTCCACATAGGCAGCTTTTCTAAGCGAGGCACTCAAACCTTCCACTGCCACATTAAAAAGGAAATGAGAGAGCATATCACCTTGCTGAATGCCTCTCTCAATCCTGAATTGCCTAGTCGGACTCCCTATTCACAAGCACCGAGACTACCAGTGAAGAGATACAATTTCCTATCCATTAGCACCACTTCCATCCAAAACCCAACTCGCTTAACTTTTGATCCAAAAAAGCATGATCCAAGCTATCATAAGCTTTTTCAAAATATAATTTGATCATAAGACCCCCTATGTTGGATTTCTTCCATTGATGAATAATTTCTTCCGCTATAAAAAAGCTATCTAAAATTTGTCGGTTTTTCACAAAACCCATTTGGGAAACTCCACTCACCGAATTAATGATTCTCCTCATCCGATTGGCTAACACTTTTGCGAGGATTTTATATAAGGATCCCACCAAACTAATCGGTCTAAAGTCTTTCATAATTGTCGGCTTCAGACATTTGAGGATGAGAGCTATAAACGTCTTATTTAACTCCTTCACAACGATGCTTCCCTATGGAATTCCTCCATGAACTTCATAAAGTCTCCCTCATTCACTTCCCAATTGGCTTTGATAAAATCTAAATTGAAACCATCCGGACCCGGGGCTTTGTTACCGTCACAACTAACCAAAGCTTCCCACACCTCCTCTTTTGTAAACTTTTCTTCAAGGGACCCTCTTTCCGCAGCTGAAAGTTTCTTAAGATGCAAGTCATTGATAGTAGGATACCTCCAACTAGCATTTTTATAATGCTTTTCAAAAAATTCTGCCACCCCTTCCTTGACCTCACCCGGATTCGATTTCTTAACCCCTTCAAAAGATAATTCGTCTATATAATTATTCTGACGCCTACCACTTGCCACATTATTGAAGAACCCAGAATTCCTATCGCGTTCTAAAAGCCATTTGACTCTTGATTTTTGCCTTCAATATTTCTCCTCCATTCTAAGAGCCTTCCAAAATTTAGACAACACCTTAGTCCTTTCCCGACGCAAAGCGTCCGTCTAACCTTTAATATCAGCACTAGCATCTAACTTGGCACGTAGAAAAGCTTAGAGCATCCACAATGCGGCTCAAAAAAGACTCATTTAATAAGACCCAATTGTAAGTGGATCTAGTTGGGGGCACGATGGGGCACACATAAGACCCAAATAACAAGCCTCATTTGTGGAACCCACCAGACTAGACCTATCTAGAGTTCCAAATGGGGAACTCAATTTGGAGATTGTTCAATGATTGAAGTTTGGTTCCCAATAATTCTTAATCATTGGGTTTATATATATAATTTAAATTTTAATATATAATTATAAATAATTATATATAATGAAAAAATATAAATAATTTTAATTTTAATTTAAAAATTTTATTTTAATGAAATTAAAATAATTTGAATGAAAACATTAAAAAAAATTCATTTATTTTACTTTTTATAATATATATATAATTATATGTAATTATAAATTTAATTAATTATATATAAAATTTACTATTAATAATGTATAAAATTGAATTAAAATGTAAAAACCTATAAAAATTAATATTTTGATTAATTGGTAGTGTTGATATTTAAAATATATTATATAATTTATTTATTGATATATATATATATATATATATATATATATATATATTATATTTTAAAGAAGAGTAATGATTATTTGGAAAAAAGTAAAAAAAAAAAAATTGGATCCAATTTATCTTTTCAAATTTAGTTGCATTGTGAGGAAAATGGACCTATTTAGAGAGGATCTAAATGAAAATATCTTTTTTTTTAAATAAGACCCACAAGTGGTGATGTGACACACAATGAGTCTTGTGTTTGGATCGTGTCCATTGTGGATGCTCTTAGAGTGTGGTCAAAAACATGGTTTTGGAGAAGACATTATAATGAGTTAAACATGGATTGTCAATGTTTGGGTTCTGCAAAAGTTTTGTTTTGTTTATTTTATTTATTTATTTATAAGAAATTATGAGTTTAATCCCGTTCACATTGGATTTGTTTTACATTCAAGTGTTGTAGTTGTGTGCTATACAAAGAAAAATTAAAAGGTTTTGCAATTCATAGGTGTTGTTGTAATTATGTGAAAATATGTTTAGTACTAATTATAGTAGAAAAATATTATTATTTGTTATTATTTGAACAATTTCAATTAGAATCATCATTATTTATTATGATACCACAATTTTTTTATTTCTACAAATAAGAAATCCTTTTGAAAAATCAATTCGACTTTCCAGTATAATAAGATAGAATATGAGAGAGAAAAGAGAGAATCCGAGAGAGAGAGAAGTGTTGAGTCTTGGGACCAGGCGAGAAGAGCGGATTTCAGAGGGAATCTTCACTCTATCTTCGTTGACAACCTTAATCAACAAGCAGATCTGCCCTACCTGTGGGGAGTTTTCAAATGTTTTGGAAGGGCGAGAGACATCTATCTACCAGTGGTCAACAGATCAAGAAGAAGTGGTTATGCATTTGTTAGATTTGCTACACTGGAGGAAGCTCAAAGGGTGACAGAAATGACAAATGGGATGCACATATATGGATGGCCTATCAAGGTAAGCGTAGCACAATATGGATGGAAAAACAGAAGATTCAAGATTCCAAGAGAGGCCGGGGGAAATAGCGCGGAGGAAGGAACGAGTAGAGGGCAACAGCGAGAGAGTAAGGGGATGCTCAGAAGGCGGAGAGGCAATCGCTCCTTTCTGGAGGTGGTGAGTGAGTCCATAGGGAAGGAACAACATAAGGAAAATTGTCGGGAAGAGGAGAAGCTGTTGGCACTGGACAGTAAAATCTATAATAGAAAATGGCTTGACACGAGTGCGATTGGGATGCTTAGAGAGTTCTCCATTTTAGATAAAGTAAAAAAGAGACTGAAGGATAGAGGTTTCAGATTTACTACTAGATATAGAGGAGGAAAAGCAATTTTGTGGGACTTTGAATCGGTGTTCGAATGCGAGGGGTTCATTAAGAGCAGTTTTTTCTGGGAGGATTCTGATGGGATAAAACGCACCACTAACAATAACAAACAATATATCCCTCTCTTGTGTGAACCTAATAGGAAGCAATTAAATAGAGCAGCAAACAACACAAGCACAAGCTCAATCACAAACACAAGAACACCAAGAATTTACGTGGAAAACCTCCTTGAATTGAGGAGTAAAAACCACGGGTCCTCTGAAATCTCCACTATCAAAATATAATGGGAATACACAGTTCTCTCTAGTTAAACTAGAGGCATATAACACAACAAATCTCAAGATTAACTAATCTTGACAACACATGCAATATTAGCAAGTAAAACAAGAGAGATATGATTTCACAAACTCGAATCCTCTGTTCTAGGTGTGTATCTCTCTACAGAGATTTCCGATCAACGATCCAACCGTCCAGATTGTATAACCACGAGTGAAGAAGGTTCTGTCCAAATCTCAGCTCAAACGGACAACATATGAAAGAGATATCTCTCCTTTACGAAACCTGTGCAGTACCTCCCCTGTTTTCTGTCCAGCTCTGTTCGGAACCGCAAAAGTCACAACAAGGAACTCCGATTGATAATTCCACCGTCTAGAATGTATATCGGTGTGTTGAGAACACGCCTGCAAAATTCGAGCTTGATCCGACCACGTTTAGATCTCCGATTAGCTCTCTGAAGAACTCTGGACAGTAGACTCAAAACCTAGAATTTCTGCACTCTTTTCTTTTTCTCTCTTCTTCTCACTCTTTGCACACACCGATTGCTCTCCTCTTCTCTTGTCTCTTCTCTTCTGTTTTCAGCTAGGGTTTTAACCCTTTTATACACCATGTAAAATGACTTAAAAGTCCTCGGGCCATCCACATATATTATGTGGGCTTTACCATGAATACATGATAAACTTTCTTTGGGCCATCTCCACATTTGGAGGAAACCCAACCCAACAGATTCATTCATCTCCATGGACAAAGAGGCGAAACCATGGGTAATACAATCAAAGCCGGTATGGGTTCACATTTCAGGAGTCCTGTTAAGCCTCTGGAATGAGGCATTTTTTGGAAAAATAGGAAGTCATTTGGGGGATCTTTTACATATTGACAGAAGCACTGCTATGAAGAGTAGAATTGACAGGGGAAGAATCCTTGTTTTGCTCACTAAAGAACAATAATGTCCCTGCAAAATAAAGGTGGTGCAAGGAAATTACTCCTTCTCAGTTTTGGTCGAAAAGGACCCATGTCCGGTCGATTACGATTGGGTGGTGGAGGTCATGGGCTTAACTATACCGGAATCAATAGAGGCTACAGACCAGGAAGGAGTCAGTAAGGTAGGTAAAAAGGGGGATAGTTGGCAGGAAAGAGATAAGGGCATGATAAATAAGAGTAGGGTGCAACAAAAGTACTGCCAGAGAAGAATGAAAGGTGACAGGTTGGGATGGGATGTAAGTGACTCAGAGAACTTTGTCAACTGCAAAGGCAAAGAAGAACTTGTAGTTGACAAGGGGAAACATGCCTATGTCAGAAAAGAAAAAAGAGGACATCCCATCCAAATTGTGTGAATGGCAAACTCGAGATAGAAAAGATTAATGAGGTAAGGAGTAGGACAAAAAGCTGGACTTCGTCATCTGATTCTGATGTGGAAGAAGGATTTTTAAGGAATTATGGGTTACAGAAAGGTGAGAGTTCAAAAGTCAAATCTATGGGCAAGAGACCCAAGTTTGTTAGACCAACTGTGAACTATGGACAACAGAGAGAAGGGTATCATTCAAGCCAAGGAGATGGGCCGGTAAAGGAGCAAGTAACCTCTTCTAAGAATTCTGATCCAAAGTCTAATCCAAATAGAGAAAGCCCATACAATAAAAGATGTGTATCTAAAGGCCCAAGACAGATATTGGTCAGACATACAAATCAAAGACTGGTGTCTTTTTCGGATAATGATGGGAGGGTTGTGAGCCTGCCTCTACATAGGTCTGTCCAACTACCCATATGTGATACAGAGGGAGGCCAAATCAAAGCGAAAGACTTGAAAGCAATTCCTTTGGCAGTGGAAATTGATGGTACACAGTCAACACGAGGCAGAGACAATCTGCAAACAAAATCGGCTATGCCTAACTGGAACCTTGAGGCGAAGATTGCTAGGGTGATTGAGAAAGGAGTGGCTTTAGGCCACATATCTAAGTCTAAGGAGAAAGCTTTACGTCAGAAGGATGGCACAAGACAGAATACTCAAAATGTTGTGTCAACAGGGAGGTTAGAGGGGCAGAGCCAAGATGACAGCACTACAGGAACAAGCTGGAATTTGGATATGGAGGTGGCAAAAGTCATAGAAGTGGGGTTCAACTTCAATAGCAAGGAAAAAGAGATAGGGGAAGTGATAACAAGAAGAGCGAAGGAAGACGAAGATAGCTTGAAGAAGGTGGCAGAAAAGTAAGGTATCTGTTTGTTTGAAGTTTCTGGGTTTCCTGCGATTTATGATTATTATGTCATGGAATGTGCGTGGTCTCGGAAAGGGAGAGAAAATGAGGTCGGTGAGTGGCCTTGTCCATAGGTGTAAACTAGAGATACTC
Source organism: Dipteronia sinensis (assembly GCA_033220585.1). Taxonomy (NCBI): domain Eukaryota; kingdom Viridiplantae; phylum Streptophyta; class Magnoliopsida; order Sapindales; family Sapindaceae; genus Dipteronia; species Dipteronia sinensis. The sequence goes on along the minus strand of CM065639.1, from coordinate 69,158,429 downwards.
ATGATCCAATAATCCAAATTGAGTACTTGTGATAGTCAAGTTATCAGATCTTTGGAGGGGGGGGGGGGTGGTCTTGGTTGTCTAGAGGCATGAATGTTAATGCAGTAGGGGCGTCGGGAGGCATGATGACACTATGGAATGAAGGTTGTTTCAAAGTGGAAGCTTGCATCTCTAACAAAAACTGTATTATTCTTGCTAGGACACTAGTTAAAATTAATAAGGAGGTTGTCATATGTAATGTCTATGCACCATTTATTGAGTCAGAAGGAAGGAACTTGTGGAATTTTCTTTTGTTCAATATGAGATCGCTTAAAGCACCTTGGTGTATTGTGTTGGAACCCAGAGTTACAGATTGCGCAGCGGAAGGTTTTAAAATTTTTTATGCAATCATTAAACTAACTCATTTGTACAGTAATAATCAAATTAAATAATAAAGTGAAGATTCATACCTACGTAGGAGGCTCCTTCACTTTAATACGAACTGCTCCTGATTTGAACCACGTGATCTTCCTCGCTATCTCCTAGAACTGGTAACAGCATGTGGGCGCGTCACGATATTCAAGACCTGTATGGAGGAAGAAGAGAAGAACACACACACAAGAAACAAAAACTAGAGGTGCAGCACTTGAGCACGCCACACCCTATAATTTTTTTCTTTTTGTTTTTTGCTGTTTGTGTTTTGCTGTGTGTTTTTGGTGTGTCACGATCACACTATTTTTCTTCTCTTTTCAAGTGCTGTGTATATCTTTCTCATTCGGTTCTCTCTTGCTTTTTGTTAAAAAATATATCTCATATATCTTTAAAAAATAAAACCGAAAATCTTATTTTGATTTTCAAAAAAATATCTCATATCCTTTTAAATTAAATATTTATTTTTGAATTCAAACATTTCAAATTCAATTTCAAATATTTAATTTAATAAAATAAAATAATCATATTATCTTATTTTATTCAAAATCAAATATCAACTAACACCCTCCATTTAGTGATTAACAACATAATAAAATAATCTTATTATTTAATTTATTTAATCACCATTATTCATTAATTAAATAATCCCATTATTCAATTAATTCCCGAATAAACACGTGTCACTTTCGTAACACAATTAATTGGACAATCCAATTAATTAACCGTGACCCTTTTTACCTAAATCGATCGGGCTAGCAAGGGGACATAATAGACCCACAGTATTTTGAGCTCCAATAATCCTTAGAAATTATTAATTAAACTCTTTAATTAATATTTCATGATTATTAACTTCGGTGTTATTCCACTAAAAACCCGAAGCTGCACTCTCTCAACTGTAGACATTTTTACACAAACCAGTAACTCTCGGTGTCCATCGATATAGCTATTACATATGGTATAATCCTCTACAAGTAGTTCATAATTAGAGCTGGGTCATAATGTGCGTTATACCCCTCTAATCATATCTTTCCATTAAGTACCATTGATTCTCTAATGAACAATAAATCCTACATTCCTTACGGAATTAGGAGAGCGCTCATATTGTTCAAGCCCCGAATCAACCCTTAAGGGAACTACCATCTACTTCTCACAAGAAGGAGTGGATTCCACTATTGTGTACAAACCTTCCCAGCCACAAGCCAAACCGCGATCCCAACATACGGAGTATATTGATCGGGAATGTAACTCCGGCCTCACCAATGGTATATCAAAGACCACTATCTAACCTGAAGAAGTCGATAAGACACTCAGGATTAAGATCACCCACATATAGCCATCATAAGTTGATATATATGAATCTCATCGTTAAACGGATCTTAGTGAGAGATTCATATAGATCATGGCCCAGTCGTATATGATCACATCATACAAGGTGCCTCCATTCTCATATCTACATATGAATGATCCAGGATAGGATCACCGTACACTACGAAATGGACCGCAGCTGTAGATTAACCACAAATAAAGTACCCAGTTTTATTTGCTATCTACGGACTCTTTAAATTGCTCGTTTCAAACTGAATCCATCTATATATGACACTCATATACTCAGTTCGAAATTACATCCGACAATTTTGGATGTTAAGTGCACATGTTATATAAAGTATGACACTCAAAATGAATGAATATACTACTTCTTTTATTTATGTTCAAATTACATTTACAAATTACAAGGTTTAGGGTAAAAACCCCAACATATTGGAGGGGACTTCAATACTGTCTTGGAACCAACCGAGTGAATCTGGGTGGGTTGTCATACGGGATCTATTAGAAGCTTTAGGAGCTTCACTTTTCAGGCCAATGTTGTTGATATTCCTCTGCATGGGATGAGATTTACTTGGTCCAATAATAGAGAGAATCAAGCTTGGGCAAGGTTGGATCATTTTCTCATTTCGCCTTCATTTTTACGGTGGTTCCCTAAACTTATTCAAAAAGGGCTCCCTAGAGGGCTCTCATACCATAATCCAGTAATGATAAGTGAGAGGGGTGTTGATTCGGGAACGAGCCCTTTCCGCTTCTTTAATTGGTGGTTAGAAGAAAAAAACATGATGAAGGAAGCTATAAAAAGTTGGATTGACTGCCAGGCCACGGGATCCAAAGGATTCGTCCTCCTTTCCAAGGCCAAAGCTTCAAAAATTTCTCTGAAAAAGTGGATCAACTCCAATAAGATAAAGGCATTGCAGGCAAAAGAGGTGGAAGATAAGCTGGCTGCTCTTGACGCAAAAGCAGTAATTAAAGGTTGGTCTGAACAATTAAGACAAGATAGGCTAAAATTGTTGGAGGAATTATGGAAAAGGTTAAGAAGGGAAGAACAAAATTGGAAACAAAAATCGAGGATCATGTGGTTAATGGAGGGTGATAGAAACTCTAAGTTTTTCCACAGTGTAGCAAATGGTAGACGAGGTAGAAACCGGATCGTGGAGGTGAATTTAGAAGGAAATAAAGTGATAGATCCTATTCTCATTAATAAAGGTATTTTTCAGTTTGTTAAGAGTCATTTTAAAAAGGAATCGTGGCAGAGGCCAAGTATATCAGGGACTTGCATGAAGAAGCTGTCAGCGGAGGAAAGGATTTCTTTAGAAGACAAGTTTTGCTCAGAGGAAGTATGGTTGGCTATTTCGAATTGTGAGGGCAACAAGGCCCCGAGTCCGGACGGTTTTAGTTTGAATTTTATCAAAGCTCATTGGAGTGTCATTCAAGAGGATTTCATGAACTTTATCAATGAGTTTCACAAAGACGGATCGATTGTGAAAGAGATAAATCAAACCTTCATAGCTTTGATTCCGAAGGTTGACAAGCCGGAAAACATGAAGGACTTTAGGCCCATATGTCTAGTGGGTTCTTTCTACAAAATCCTAGCTAAGGTGTTGGCAAATAGGCTAAGAAAAATTATGAACTCTGTTGTTGGAGAAACTCAAATGGCTTTCGTAAGAAATCGTCAAATTTCTGACAGCTTTGTGATAGCCGAAGAAATCATCAACACTTGGAAGAATCAGAGGGAAGGGGGTTTATTAGTGAAGCTTGATTTCGAAAAGGCATATGACAGCGTGGATCATGGTTTCTTGGATTCGATGATGACAAGTATGGGTTTGGGCGAAAATGGAGAGGGTGGATGAAAGAGTGCATTTCTACCCCGATGTTGTCTGTTCTAGTTAATGGAAAGGCCACTCCTTAGTTTGTCATGGAAAGGGGCCTAAGGTAAGGTGACCCCTTATCCCTTTTTCTTTTCAATTTTGTTGTGGAAGGATTAAACTGTTTGCTCAAAAAAGCTCTTGAGTTAGATTTGATTGGTGGGGAGAATTTTGGTGGCAATAATGTTCATATTACTCATCTCCAGTTCGCGAACGATACGATTCTTTTTCTAAAGCCTAAAAAGGAGTACAGTCTTAATGCAAAGCGAGTCCTTTGGTGCTTTGAGTTGGCTTCGGGCCTAAAAATCAATTTCTTCAAATCATGTGCAGTTAGAGTGGGAATTGGTAAAGCTTTGGAATCAACGCAATGGGCTACGGTCTTCGGATGCAAGAAGGCTTCTCTCCCTTTTTCTTACCTTGGCTTCCCACTAGGAGGTAAACCGAATCTACAAAGCTTTTGGAATCCTTTAGTAGACAAAATTGAGAAGAGATTAGCCACATGGAAAAGGAATTTATTGTCTAGGGGAGGGAGATTAGTTCTAATCAAAGGAATATTATCTAACATCCCTATCTATTTTTTATCGGTGTTCAAAATGCCGATAGAAGTAGCAAAAAAAATTGAGAAAATGCAAAGAAATTTTTTGTGGGGTGATGGGACTATTAAAATAAAGATGCACGCGGTGAATTAGGATGAGGTTTGTAAAAGTAAGGCTAATGGTGGGTTCGAAATTGGGAAAATGAGGGACAAGAACCAAGCCATGCTTGCAAAGTGGATATGGAGATTTGGGAGGGATGAGAATGCGTTATGGAGACGGGTCATATGTTCAAAATACAAAGTACAGGATCATTGTCTGTTCTGGAATTGGCAGGTTAATAGCTCTGATTCCTTTTTTATCAAATCTATTGAGTTCTTGTTGAAGACTGGAGCAAAAACAGAGACTTTAATTAAAAACGGCTTTACAACGATACTTGGTAAAGGAGATAGAGCAGATCTATGGTCTGATATCAGTGTGGAAGGCAAGCCGTTGAAGGAAGCGTTTCCGAGATGCTTCGCATTAGCTTCTAAGAAGTCAGGTGTGATTCAAGAATTTGGGAACTGGAATGGTACTAATTGGTTGTGGAATATTGTCACGAAACGCCCCCTCCTCGATTGGGAAAAGGACCAAGGGAGATGCTTCAACACCTTCTTGTCATGCATCCAAATTCGAAGGAACATTTCAGATAACATCGCCTGGACAGCAAACTCCAATGGTCTATTTTCTGTTAGTTCTTTTAGAAAGGCGTTGGAGAAGGATGGCAATGTTAGTGAGAATGTCCCAAGCTTCTTACGGCAAGGTTGTGGCCGAGTAAAGTTGAGGTGTTTTTGTGGCAATTGTGGAAAGGTAAAATTCTGGTCAAGGAGGTCTTGCAGCGCTATGGGATGAAACACCTAGGGGACTTGGACTGCCCTTTCTGTAAAAAGGAGAAAGAATCTATTGATCACCTCTTCCTTCAATGCCAGTGGTCGAACTCTCTTTGGTTGAAGTGCATGTCTTGGTGGGGAGTCAACAGCTGCAACAATAAGTCTACTAGAGGTTGGATGGAGGGTTGGATAGGTCTCTGCCCAAAGAGCACACAAGAGAGAGCATGGTGCTCCCTATTAGTGGCAACTGTGTGGACTATATAGGAGAGCAGAAATCTACTGGTTTTTGAAGGGAAGGAGCCGAGCTTTGAGCAAGCCACAGATTTGGTGAAATTTCGATTAGCATGGTGGTTCAAGCATCTAGGGAGGGGTTCTAAGGTTTCAGTGGAGGATCTGTTACACAATATCAACGATCTTGGTGTTGATCATAAGAGGCAGATTCATAAGCAAATTGTGGACTGGATTCCGCTTATTTTGGACAGTCTCAAATTCAATGTTGATGGTTCTTCCAGAGGCAAACCCGGACCTGCAGGTATGGGTGGCATTTTGAGGGACTCTAATGGGAAGGTTCTGTGTCTTTTTTCTTTTTTCTTGGGGATTCTTGACTCTAATACTGCAGAGATATTGGCTATTAAAAAGACAATATATTTGTGCGTTTCTAATCCGGACTTGCATGATAGGGATATATCGATCGTAAGTGACTCCAAAGTAGCTGTCTCTTGGACGAACTCGAGCGATTGTGGGAGCCTTGAGATGTTTGATACCATTTATGTAATTCGTAGCTTGTTAAAGTCTGTAGAAGGTCTGAAGGTCGTTTTTGACTCCAGAATTTTTAATTCTTTTACGGATAGTTTGGCGAAGATGGGGTCCAATAGCTGCGGGGATTTTGTAGTTTGGGGTGATGTTTGATCTGTTTTCGTGTTGATATCCTGTTTTTCTGTGGTAGGGGGTGGCAGTCTTGTCTCTCATGGCCCTTTGTCCAGGGTCCCCTGTTTGCTTTGTTCTTGTTTTTTCAATCAATATATTGCCTTTCAAAAAAAAAAAGAATACGAGAAGAAAGACCACTGGTTCAACGGTTAGTAGAGATTGAAGAGTCAATTTAATTTATTTATGATGTTGTTGGGGTAGTAGGGCATGCACGCATGTACTTCAGTCAATGCCCATTTTAAAGACCCTTTTCTTCTAGAATCCATGCAAGTATATACAAATAATTTGACTTTGTTTTTTTGTTCAAAAGAAAAAAAACAGAGGACATTAATGCATATACCAAATTTTTGAATCAAAAAAACATTCCCAAATGTCAATCAAATACGTCTTTCAAGTCTATTAGATAGATGAAGAAGTTTTTGAAAAAATTTAGATTAAAATTCAATTATACTAAACAAATAAAAAAGAAACCAAACTATAAATGACGGGACAATGTTTTTTTTTTTTTGAACAGCTGAAAATATTATTGAGGGATAGAACCAAAAACGAACGGGAAGCCTAGAGCATCCCATTAAATTAAGGATCCAAAACTTTATTAGCACTCTTACTTCACCACTTTTGAAACTAACACAAACTTAATAATTAAAATTTAAATAATACCAAAAGATAAAAATGCCCTCATCTTTATTATTATTCATTTTTATGACTAATACAAACTTAATAATTTAAATTTAAATAGTACCAAAGGATAAAATTAAAAGGCGACGAACAAAAATCAAAAGGAGGTTACAGGAGTTGGAATAGACACGGCTGAACTTACAAAGCTTCTAAGAAAGAAATTTGGGTATGCATTTTTGGAAATCGTCGGTGCTGCCTATGACAAGAAAAAAGAAGAAACAGAAAAAGAGGCCAGGATGGAGGTGGTTTGGCCTTCTTATCATGCTGCGGTGCCTTTTTATTATCATGATGCTCAGCATGTGGCTTGCTACAGAGACTCTAACTCCAGCTGCTCCATCATGTGAAATTTATATACACATACAAATCTCGCAAGAGGGAGAGAGAAATAAGAACTTTAATTATGTTTTTGTGTGTGCTTATTTTAGGAATTATTTATTTGTAATAAGTTATTATATATACTCTATGCTTGCAGTACTAGTTATCTCAAGCACTTTGTCATATTTTATTGTTTTTCATTTTCTAAATAAGAGATCAGGAAAAAGCCAAGGAGCAGGCTGCTACTCATCTATTCTTCCAATTTTATATATGATCACTTTCTAAGTATAATATTATATTAATATTTTGAAATTCATCTAGCAGACCAAGTTCAATAGTTTCTGGCTTCTTAAAATAATTAGGAATGTCCATGAGAGAGAGAGAGAGTTAGTGAGAGAAACTCAAATGTTCGTGGGAAGGAGGAGAAAAAAGATTTTAGGGAAACGTTGTTCTCAATCTTTGTTGACAACTTGAACCCTAGAGTTGATTTGGTTTGTCTTTGGGGAATTTTCAAGACATTTGGCAAGGTAGGGGATGTTTATTTGTCTTCAAAGAACAGCTCAAGACGAAATGTGTTTGCTTTCATTCGCTTTGAATCTCTAGAAGAAGCAAGTAGGGTGGCAAAGAAAGTGGATGGGATGCATGTTTATAGATGGCCAATAATTTCGAAAATGGCTTCTTTCGGCTGGAACTAACGAAGAAATGGTGTGCATAGGCTTTCTGGTTTGAAAGATGTAGCTGGTGACCAAAAGGGAAGAGCAAGAAGTGATACATGGTGGATGGATACGCCACAACCTCAAAGTGAGAGGTCGTTCTTAGAAGTGGTGAAAGGTGAGAATAAAAAAGTTATTGAATTTGGTATGGATAAGCATGATAAGATGGCATCTATGTCTTGGGATGGAAAAAGTGATAGGGGTAACTGGATTAACAGGTGTGCGGTGGGAGTATTGAAGGACTATACCAGTGTCTCAAGGGTGAACTACCGACTCAGTTCGAGGGGATTTTCCTTCTCTTCCTATTATTTAGGGGACAAATTCATTGCCTGGATTTTTGAAAATGAGTATGAAAAGGAAGGCTTTATTATTAATATATTCTTTTGGGATGACACTTTCTCTTCAATGTAAAGGTGGAACAATTCGTTTGCCCCTCAAACTAGGTTATTGTGGGTCAATTGTGTAGGGATTCCATTAAATGCTTGGTGTTCAACGTTTCTCATGAAGTTGGGTAGGTTTCTAGGAGAACATGTGTTAGTGGAGGAAGACACGGTTCTTAAAAGAAGGCTTGATAGAGGAAAGTTCCTTGTTTTGATTCCTCAAGATGATATTGGTTCGTGCAAGGTCAAGGTGCAAGTGGGTGATGAACATTTCCTGGTTCGTTTGGATGAAGAATCGGCACTGATAGACTTTCAATGGCTAGTTCATTTTCTGGGTTTGAGGTTGAACTCCTCTGATACTGATTTGAATATTTTGTAGAAAAAAGCAGTGATGATCCTCTCTCTAACAATGAGGCCCGCAACATTACTCCTACTGTGCTAAACATGGAAGAAAGTGTAATGGGAAATAGTGAGAAAAGTGGTCAGGTTGCAGATGAAGACAAATTGGCTTCAAAAGGTGAAGATGGTCAGAAAATTAACAATAAAAGCATGGGTGGGAAGAGATCAATTGTTTATGCTTTAATCGTAGTGGGAAAGATGGAAGTGTGGGGAATAGAGACAATTTTGGTGTCAAGCACATGGGAGAGAGAAGTAAACAGCAAATGAAAAATGAAAAGGGAATAAGACAACACATGGGAGAGAGAAGAAATGATCACATGGGAGAGAGTACCGAAAATGATATCTTAAAGCCAACAAAATCTAGTGGGGTTCTTTGTATAGGTGAGGCTACTAAAAGAGGTTGCTTGGAAAAAAAAAGATCATGATAGTGAAAACATGGGTAGTAGTGAAAGATAGCAATGTGGTCCCCAAGTTAGGAAAGGGTGGAGTGGTGCAAGCTACTACAGGTAGGGGTGTCCATTCCAAAGTACACGTTGATAGCTTTGTCAAAAGTGGGGAGAGGATTGTTTTGGGCGGCAAGAAAAGTGGTAAGGGTAGTGGTATTAATTCTAATGATAAATTGGCTTCTTTGGATGATGTTGATAGTAAGAAGACATATAGTAATAGCATTAGGGTCTTTGGCTCTAATGATGGATCTAGCAGGGGAGTAGCGGTGTCCGGTGATCAAGTGGTTGATATAAAATTTGAAAATGGTCAAGTTTGTTAAGGTCCGGTATGAGTCCGGTAGAGGGTGATTTGGGTGGTCCGGCTATTGATCTATATGTTGATCTTGGAGATTTGGATCCTCCTTTTCGGAAGGGAAAGGCGGGGGAGATTGTCGTTTCTCCGAGTCCTATCGTAACAAGACCTGAAAAAAAAAGACTTTTTTCCGTCAATGATACATAGAATGAAGACTCGAAGTGGGGTTCGTGGTTATAATTTCAGTGGTGTTGATGAAGAGTTGGCGGAACGAATTGCTAGAGGGAAAAAGGCTTAGACCCAAGTTGCAGCTGAGCGTTATCTGGTGGACTTTTTGGTTTCATTGGGGCCTTGAGTTAGAGTGTATTCTGTTTTACGAACAGCCTTTTTGTTACTCTACTTGGTCTAGCTTTTCTTGCTATCTGTTTGTTTCTTGGGTGCGTGGGGTTCTTGGTTGTGCAGCTTGTGCTGTTTGTTTTTGGGTTTGTCCTTAGGCTTGTAGCCTTTTCTTTGTAGTTGGTCCTTATTTCTAATAAAATCTTTGTTGTTAAAAAAAAAATAGTTTATGGCTTCTTAAATTTGATACTGATATATATATATATTATAATAAATATTGAAGAATATGGAAAGTTGAAAAGGCAGAACAAGAAGTAATTCTGATCTGCCAAAAACTTCAGCCCTACTAGGGTTTCCCTCATGTGTTGCTTGCGGTAGGATCAAAGGAGCTCTTGTGCCATTTATGGCTCTGTAGATGAAAACTGAGAAAAAAAAAAGAAAAAAAATACAACAACCACACAGCAGATTTGGGCATCCGTTTTATCATGAATATAACACTAATTGGGAATGAAATGGAAGAGAATCAAATTCTATAGGAAAGAGAGTCATGAAAGGGAACTTGATTCCTTAGGTTGGAGGGGGGAATTAAGTTCCTTAATTTCCAACCGGAACTTAATTCCTTAAATTTGTGTGAGACTATGTAATTTGATTCCTAATTAATTTTAGTAAACACTGTTATTCCTTATTATAAATGTGCAAAATGAGCTTAGTTTGCATCTTAGGAGGAATTATAAATTTATATCAGTATTCCTGCCAGATTCTGCACATTAATTAACATTATAAACATCATCTTCTTGTGGCTTGGTGGTAAAGGGCATTCAGTCTGTCAATATATATCTCAAGTTCGAGTCTTAAATTCAACTTAGACGGGTCGGCACGGGGGAATCCTGGCGAGGCAGGTATAGGTGGAGTGTTGAGGAACAACTCGAGCAGGATATTGGGGCTGTTCTCTCTTTATGTGGGGATTAAGGACTCCAGTTTAGCTGAGATTCTTGCGATTCACAGGGCTGCTACTCTGTGTTCTCAGTCAGCTTCCTTGAGAAATAAAGTGATAGACATCGTGAGCGATTCGTCTGAGGCAGTCTCGTGGGTGAACACGGAAGGGCCGGGAAACCTGGAATTTCTAAACATCATATACGAGACTCGTCATGCCATGTCCCTTTTAGGAAATACTACGGTTAGTTATAATCCCAGATCGAGCAACACGCTGGCTGACAGTCTTGCTAAACATGGTTCAGCAAGGAGGGGGAGCAAAATGATTTGGGATCTCTAAGATGTGCTTAGGTTATGTTTGTGCTTGTGGTGTTTTAGTCTGTGGTCTAGCAGGTTTTCAGTTAAGTGGGTTGTGCTTTCCACGTTTGTTTTTCCTCTTTTGAGGTTTGCGTAATTGTTCTTTTGTTCTCTTTGCTTAGCGTTGGGTGAGGGTGCTGCTGCCGTGGGCTTTTTTTGGGGTTTTGTTTTCTTCTGTGTTATTTCTTTGGTCTTGTGGGTGTTTGTGTTTCTTCGGTTTTGCTTTCTTTGCTGCGGTTGTTGCCGCTTTGATTAATAATATCGCCGTCCAAAAAAAAAAAAAGTTCGAGAAATTAGTAATATTTTTTTTTAAAAGCAAACTTTATTCAATCAAGAGCTAATCAACAACAACAAACACCAGGGGGAGTTCCCGAAACAAACCCCAAAGAAAATAAAAAAAGCAAATCATCAGCCGAATCAGCAAGAAGCAGATCGAGGAAAAAAAGAACACAAAGCCCCGAAGAAAACATCAGAGGCGCAAGGACACAAAGCAGGGGACAAGAAATTAGCAATATAAACCATGCCTTTGAGAGAGTGCATATGTGTTGGTGTTCAAAAGCTATTGTTGGATTGCTTTTATCAAAACAAAAGTTAGAAAGTAATAGACAAGATGAGGTTGACCCGGTGGTAAAGTCTCTCATACTCACACCACGAGGTTACGGATTCGAGTCTCTCCCCTTCCCCACAAAACCACAAATTAGTTTAATATTTCAAAAAAAAAAGTTAGAAAGTAATAGAATAGACGAATCCACAACAAGAAATTGTTTCATGAACCGAAAGATTTATTAATATTAACAAGAACATAACAATAAGAGTTCATAACCCTGCTTAACCATGCTTAAGTAGAAAAACAAAATCAACTTCAAATATGATTAGAACTCCTGAATTAATCTACTAAAATAATGAAAATTATCAAAATTTACCAAAAAAGACATATTTGAGTTACTGAAAAATTCTAAATGAACTTTCCTAAACCAACTCAACTAAACAAATTGAAAATAGAAATTCTTACTAAAAGTTAAGATCCAAAATACTGTCTAAAAGGAAAAAAATGCGAAAACGAAGATCAAAGATTGAAAAGTTTGAATTTGGAGAAACTGCTACACCTCACGGGGATTTCCTCTAATGACTATTGTAGGGCTCGTTGAGATGATATCAAAGAAACTTAACTAATATTATTCATTATCAAAACACTACTCAAAACATTGAGTACAGCATTTAACTAGGGAATGGGTAGTGCAAAAGGATTTAAGTTTGATGATATACAATTTTGCATTTAACTAGGAATTCTAAATTTACATTAACATTCAGCCAATCAAAGTTTTAGTTTCGAGTCGCTGTGGTATATATAAAAAAAACTAATAATATTATATATAAACCATTCATATTTGAGAGAGTGCATATACGTTGGTGTTCATCAGACACTATTGCTGGATCATTTTCTTGAAACCCAAAAAAGACATCAAAAAAGACATATTTGAGTTATTGAAAATTTCTAAAAATACTTTCCTAAACCAACTCAACTAAACAAACTAAAATAAGGAATTCTTACTAAAATTTGTTAAGGTCCAAAATAACACCTAAAAAGAAAAAAAAACAAAAACAAAAACAAAAACAAAGGAAATAATATTTTTTTAAGGGTGACTTAACATTTTGTTTTTATAAGATTGTTTGTGATCGGAATCAATAGATAATAGTGACTTAACATTATTCATTCATAAAACACTCTTGCAAACATTGATTACAACACAATTGCATCCAAATGCATGCCAGGATATACTCCAAACACCTAGAAACTGAAACTAATAACTAGACTGTCTCTTCATTTGCTTCCATCAATAAGTAGTCCCATAAACCATCGTTAACATCATAACAGGAAGCAAATGAAGTATATGTATTTTCTTGGAATCCCCATTGAGAAAAACTTGAAACCAAAAATCCAGGATCTGCATATGTTGCACCAAAATCATCCACCATGTACAAACCCTCCATCGGAAATGATTCCGGATCCCATAAATTTTGGAGTTCCTCATATGTACTTCCAGATGATCCATTGTTCTCCTCAATGGTTTGGTTGTTGTAAATTTGATCACCAGATTGGTTCTCCTGATGATCGGCTGCTTGATTTCCTTGCAAGAAGTTATGTTTCTTCAAGTGGGTATGCCAGTGATTTTTAATCTCATTGTCTGTTCTTCCAGGTAGTCTTGATGCAATAGTGGACCATCTAAAAAAGACAAGATACAATTAATTGTTACCATTATACTTCATTAAATGCTCAGGTTCATGCGGAATTCTTATAATTTGTAAATCATTGCTAAAATCAAATAAAAAGAATTCCAAATCCGAATTGAAGATCGAGCAGGAGAGAATACTTACCGATTTCCCAGTTGTTGATGCAAGTTAATTATGGTTTCATCTTCTTCTTGACTGAAGTTTCCATGCTTGATGCCTGGCCTTAGATAATTCATCCACCGAAGTCTACAACTCTTCCCACATCTCAACAAACCTAATTAGAAGAAAAAAACAACAACTATAATTAATATATAAATTATTAAAAAACATATGAGGACACTATGAGAGGATAGGCTTGTAGTTTACTTCCACAAGGTCTAGGGTTCCTAGTTTGGAACACAGTTTCACTAAGCGGGTTCAAGAGATCTCGAACACAATATGAGGTATATAATTTGGCTGTGCACCCTACCAGCAGCTTTTGACGTCACAGCCCAATTCCAAATGCCATATCTGTTAATATAAGCTATCAATTTCTGGTCTTCTTCAGGACTCCATGAACCTTTTTTCAACCATGTCTTCTTAGTTGTACTTGTACCAGTAGTAGATGCCCTAGAGGTAGACTTCACCATGATTTGATTAATTTCAAAGCAGAATCGGATTGTATGATCTCTGTTTCAATGTCATGCGGTTCCTGGAGGTATCTTATATATATCTTGTAATTTCAATGGAAATATGCGTTTCAAAGGGAAGTCTAAATTTTACAATGACGATAGTGACACCTGAAAATCACAAGAAGTACCCTTTCTTACATAAGCATTATAATGTTTGTATTATATAGATGTCAGCCGAGGTACCGTTGCGTACATAAGCGTTAATGTATATTGCATGCATGGCAAGGTAAGAACTAACTAGGCAACAGAAAACAAAACATGAAAATATTATTTTAAATTAGCTAGTTGTTGTAAAGAATAACCAAATTGAGGACAGACAAAACCGTACACCCAGTTTGAAATTTATTGTCTTTGATATATATATATATATATATATATATATATATTAGTAATTCTGCTTTATCCAAATTTGGTGTCCAAATCTGGTGTTCAAATGATGTGACATCACTGAATGGATTACAGTGATGCCACATCATTTATATATATATATATATATATATATATATATATATACGGTCTCGTTCTGGTTAGTACACAATGATGGAAATATATAAGAACAATGAATGTGACTCACTCGTTTATGGAGGCACTTTGACAAGTGAATACACACCAAGTCAAAACATGTAAAATGAGTGGCTCACATTCAATATCCTCATATATTTCCATTAGTGCGCATTTATGTGAAAATTTCAGTATATATATATATATATATATATATATATATATATATATAAATCCATTTGGACACCAGTCGAAGTAATTGAATCTAATTGTTCACATGCAATGAACTGATATAAATACATCATTGCGCACTGAAGAGAAAATGTCTTTAATATATATAAATATATATATATATAGTCATTTTCTCCTCAGTGCCTACTAATATAAATATCATCAGTGCATTGCATGTGGGATATAGATTATGGATAAGCACTGACAAGTGCATACAGACTAGATCAAAGCAATTGAATCTAATGGTCCACATGCAACGCACTAATAAATATTTATTAATGCACAGTGAGATGAAAATTTTCCTCTATGTATAAATGTTTTCTTATCCAAATACAAGATATCTAAATCTAAGCGTTGGTTTCATCCAAATCTAAATTTTACAATGACTATAGTAACATCAGAAAATCACAAGAAGTACCCTTTCTTACATAAGCATTATTATGTTGTATTATATAGATGTCAGCCGAGGTACCGTTGCTTACATAAGCGTTAATGTATATTGCATGCATAGCAAGGTAAGAACTAACTAGGAAACAGAAAACAAAACATGACAATATTATTTTAAATTAGCTAGTTGTTGTAAAGAATAACCAAATTGAGGACAGACAAAACCGTACACCCAGTTTGAAATTTATTGTCTTTGATATATATATATATATATATATATATATAATAGTAATTCTACTTTATCTAAATTTGGTGTCCAAATCTAGTGTTCAAATGATGTGACATCACTGAATGGATTACAGTGATGCCACATCATTTGGACAATAGATTTATATATATATATATACGGTCTCGTTCTGGTTAGTGCGTAATGATGGAAATATATAAGAACATTGAATGTGACTCACTCATTTATGAAGACGCTTTGACAAGTGAATACACACCAATTCAAAACATGTAAAATGAGTGGCTCACATTCAATATCCTCATATATTTCCATCAGTGTGCATTTATGTGAAAATTTCAGTATATATATATATATAAATCCATTTTGACACCAGTCGAAGTAATTGAATCTAATTGCTCACATGCAATGAACTGATATAAATACATCGTTTCGCACTGAAGAGAAAATGTCTTTAATATATATATATATATAGTCATTTTCTCCTCAGTGCCTACTAATATAACTATCATCAATGCATTGTATGTGGGACATAAATTATGGATAAGCACTGATAAGTGCATACAGACTGGGTAAAGCAATTGAATCTAATGGTCCACATGCAACGCACTGATAAATATTTATTAATGCACACTGAGGTGAAAATTTTCCACTATATATATAAGTTTTCTTATCCAAATACAAGATATCCAAATCTAAACGTTGGTTTCATCCAAATCTAAATTTTACAATGACGATAGTAACATCTGAAAATCACAAGAAGTACCCTTTCTTACATAAGCATTGTTATGTTGTATTATATAGATGTCAGCCGAGGTACCCTTGCCTACATAATGTATCATGCAAGGCTGAAATATTTTTAAAAACGGTACACCCAATTTGAAATTCGTTTAGGATCTTTGAAAAAAAATCATTTGGAAAGCAAAAATTCTTAAAGTTGGGTGAGAATTAAACCAGTGGCAGGTTTCCACCATAAAAATAATAATTTCTCATTTCAGTGGCATAAGTTTTTTATTTTTTCCAGATACATAAGTTGATAATGAACTTGGTAAACTTATCAGTCTTGACTTGAGTGACATTTTATAATATGAGAAATAATTACTTGAATTGTTGAAGGTTAATTGACTTGTTATATAACTTTCTTTCTTTGTCCATGCTATGTGTTCTCACATAATGACACATAAGAATAAGAGGAGAATTAAAGACAAGACCAATTCCAAATGCTATTATAATCTAAAGTCATCAATAGAAGATTGACCGGGGGCAAAGACCACCTAACGGATCAGGAATTTTCCATGTTATAATATAAATCGGTAAATTTAAGGTTATTCCATAACTAAACATGAGTAAAAGCACTAGTACTTGTGGCACATAGTATGGACAAGAAGAGAATTATGTCTCGCATTTTGACACACACATCACACACACATACATATATATATATATATATATATATATATATATATATAAGACTTATCACCTACAAACCTTCTTATATAAAATTATATACAAACCCATTTTTCATCATTTGGATCAAAATCCAAGGGTTGTTGTGTAAGTGGTGGACCAGAAGAGATAATACATAATTGCCCTTGGATTTTGATCCACAAGATGAAATTTTGGTTTGTATATAATTTTAGGATTTCCACCCTTTGATGATCTGATCTTTTTAAAGCATCTGATTGATTGTTGATAAAGTGGTTGTGGAAACCAATTACATCTTAACCACACGTTCATTGCAATGCTTATGTGTCATGAGATTATATGAGGTCAAGAAAAATATCAGATCAAAACAGAATCCAAATTCATAATTTTATATCAAGGGTTTGTAGGTGAGAAGTCTTATATAATAATAGTAATAATAGTAATAATAATAATAATAATAATAATAATAATAATAATTCTCTAGTCATATCTGATTTTAGAATTTTTCGTACGGTCCTTAGAATTCCAACCAGTTGGAATTAGTTAAAAAATTTAAGACTACCCTGACTAATTTCAACCGGTTGGAATTTTAAGGACCTGAAGAAAAATTCTAAGACTGAACTGACAAAAGAATGGCCATATATATATATATATATATATATATATATATATGTATGTATATATATATATATATATATATATATATATATATATATATTCGTTGTGAAACCGGTTCCATAACATTATGTAACTTTGGTTCCATAATTTTTTTCGTACGAAATTACATTTATCTCATGTGATAAACGGTTTATAAGCCCACAAACCAATCCAAACCAATTAGGTTGCCTTTAAGCACCCAATGGATTTATTTTATTTAATCAAACCACTCCGAACCACTTAAATTGGTTTTAGCGATGGTTAATCAATTTAAGGATTTGGGTGCGTGCGTGCCCACCCGCTTATACATTTAAAATTTTGGAATATTTATTTTATCACCTAACAATCTTCAAAATTCTGCAATGGACACACACCCAAGTCAAAGTCCATCTCCTCGTGCCATTTTGACTTTTACTAAATTCTAATCTGATCTTGATCTCTACTCGTTCATGCATACTTTTGAAGTGATAAGGACAACCTATTATATATATATATATATATATATATATATATATATATATATATATCACATTTGTTTTGAATTTGGACCAAATGGGAACTGAAAGTGTCTTACTTGACTTAATTAAGCCAGTGAAAATTAAAATTGATATAATGATTTGATTGTATGCATTAGAAGATTAATTCAATTTAGACGCGTGACCAACCTTTAAACATTAAATGTTAAGAGTTTACTTCTGATGATAAAGTCTTTCTTTAAATATCGACAAACAATTTTTTTTTCGATTTAACGGCGAGTCACATTTTCCTTACCCGTTTGTCATATATATATATATATATATATATATATATATATATATATATATATTGAAAAGCAGGCTTTATTAAAGCAAAGAGCCAAAACAACCCAAACAAACACAAACAAAGAACCACAACACCAGACACAACAGACTAAGGAACCCAAGCTCTGGACAGCACCCCAACACAAAACCGCAAAAACACCAGAACAGAACAGGGAGCAGAAAATGCCCAAAACGAGCCAAACAAAACAGAGGATTACACATCATGCCACACTACTATTTCCCTATTCGACGACAGTCCCTGCTTGGCCATCAGGTCAGCTTCATGGTTTGTAACTCTGGGATTGTAACTAAGTGAAGCCTTGCCCAGCGAACCCAACATACTGCGAATGTCATAAATCAAATTTAGCTAGTTCAAGTTGCCCAAACCTTCATCATTCACCCGTGACACAGCCTCCCTGGAGTCGCTTATGAAATCTATCTTTTTCCCTATAAACACACCTGTTTGATTATGAGTATTTGACGAAATATGTAAGTGTTTGATAAAATGCTTAAAAGAAAACTAAGAACTTGAAGAATAGAAAAACAGAGCAGAGAAGAGAGAAGATAAAGAATCAGTTTTTTGATTTTTCTAATTGATTGAAGTTTTGCTACAAATTGATTCTTTTATACACATGCAATTCGTGTGTCAACTACATGAACCAATCAGATTGCCACATGGCAAGTTAGTTATAACAAACTAATTTTCCCGACAAAGTTTTCAGAGTTTGTTAAGAAAACAAACTCTTCTGTTACAAACGAGAGGTAGGAAGGGCCTTAGTCAGTATATCAGCACATTGGTGCTCAGTAGGCACATGTTGAACTAGAAGTGCACCAGCTGCAACCTTTTCTCAAACAAAATGCACATCTATTTCAATGTGTTTTGTCCGAGCATGAAAGCCTGGATTCCTAGCTAGAGACTCAGCTCCTTGGTTGTCACGCCATATAATAGGACAGTGAGGGACAGAAATGCCCAGCTCAGAGAACAATGAGACTAGCCAGCTAACCTCTGAAGAAGCCTGAGCTAGAGCTCTATACTCAGCTTCACAGCTGGACCTAGCCACCACATTCTGTTTCTTTGAACTCCAAGCAACCAAATTACCACCAATGTAAACACAACACCCACTTTTTGATATTCAATAGTTCCTTTCAAGTATCGTAAGAGATGTTTGCAGGCTCTCCAATGATCATTAGTAAGAGAGGCTAGGAATTGGCTTAGCTTGTTCACACTAAAGGCAATGTCTGGTCGAGTGTAGGTAAGGTATTGAAGGGCTCCAATGGTACTTCTATAAAGTGAAGGATGAGCAAAAACAGAGCCAATCTTTGAGAGTTTCTCTCCAGCCGAAAGTGGTGTAGCACATGGCTTACAATCTGACATATTTGTTCTCTTTAGAAGATCATGAATGTACTTAGATTGTGTAAGAAAAAGGCCAGCTGATGATCTAGATGCTTCAAAACCCAAGAAATATCCAACTGATCCAAGTGATTTCAAAGCAAACACAAAATGAAGAGTAGAGATAGTATTCTTTACCATAGCAGGATCATTTCTGGTAATAAGGATATCATCTACATAGACTAGGAGATATACCACCTTGTTGCCTTGTCTATTTATAAAAAGTGACACATCAAATAAAGAGGATTTGAAGCCCTATTGCTGTAATGCAGTTTTCAACTTGACAAACCAAGCTCGAGGAGCTTGCTTCAATCCATACAATGCTTTGTTCAATTTACATACAAAATGAGGTTTATGAGAATCAATGAACCCATAAGGTTGCTCCATGTACACTGCCTCTAAGAGATCCCCATTAAGAAACGCATTTTTAATATCTATTTGTTGACTGTCCCAGTTGTTAGACACTGCCAAACTGAAAATGATACGGATGGTGGCTGCCTTGATGACTGGGCTAAAAGTATCATGGAAATTAACACATGGAGTCTGATGGAAGCCCTTAGCGACCAATCTTGCTTTGTACTTCAGAATTGATCCATCAGGCTTGCGTTTAGTACAAAATACCCACTTACAGCTAACCAAATTGTTGGATTCAGTAGATGGGACTAGAGACCATGTCTAATTTCTCATTAAGGCATCATACTCTTCTAGCATTGTCTTGTGCCATTTTGGTGAAGCAAGAGTTTCAGCTACTGTCTTGGGTTCTATTACATCTAAAATAAATGAGTCAGACTTGCAAATAGAGGCATATACTTTATGCCTAATTGTTCCTGAACGAAGTCTTGTGGTCATGGGATGAGATGAACCAGTATGCTGAGTAGTAACTTGTGTTGGTTGAGTAGTAACGTGAGATGGGTTAGATACACCAAGATCAATGTGAAATGGCACAGCAGGTAAATGATGATATGAATCTGCACAATTTGGAGCTGAAGTAGTATCCTGTATGCATACCTCAGACCTTGGCAAAATATCAGAGAAAATGGTTGTTGATAGACTACTGTCATTCATGCTTTTCATACTATCATGAAGCTTCAATGGAAACAAGCATTTATAGGGATATTCAAGTTCATTAAAGACAACGTGTCTAGAAATGTAAACCTTGCCTGAAGGGTGTAAACATTTGTACCCCTTTTGACTTAAACTATAACCTACGAAAACACATTTGCTGGTGTGGAAATTAAATTTTTTGTGAGAGTATGGTCTTAGATAAAGAAAGGCTGAGCAACCAAATACCTTAAAGAAATTGTAGTTTGGTAGCCTCTTATACAACACTTCGTAGGGAGATTTCAGTTGAAGAACAGTTGTTGGCAGATTATTAATCAAGAGAACAGCAGCTTGGAATGCTTCTACCCAGAACTTGAGTGGCATTTGTGCTTGAGCAAGCAATGTGAGTCCAGTTTCTACAACATGTCGATGTTTAATTTCGGGAATCCCATTTTGTTGGTGAGTGTATGCACATGAAGTTCTAAACTGCACTCCCAGGTTGGTAAGATATGGTATAAGTGGTTTAAATTCTATCCCAAGATCTGCTTGAAGAACTTTAAGTTTGCTGTCAAATTGGAGCTCTGCTAGCTTCTTGAGTTGCATGAATACATTTGCCACTTATGATTTGGTTATCAATGGATACAACAAACTGTATCTAGAATATGAGTCAACAAATATAACATAATATATGTGACCTTCAAGTGATGGTATGGGTGAGGGTTCCCAAACATCAGTGTACACAAGATCTAAGACCTTCTCAGCTTTGTATGTTGAAGATTGAAATGGTAACTGATGTAATTTTCCTAACCTACATGCATCACAAAAACTATTGTGTGTGTGATCATATTTTAGATGCAAAAGAGACATTACTTTCCTTAAGATCGGTAGTGCAGGATGACCAAGCTTCATGTGCCAAACTTTTTCATCAAAATCAGTTTTATTACATCGATTTTTCACACCATATGTACAAGAATTATTGTATGTACAAGCTTTATTGACAATATTATTCTCAGTCACTGGAAAAACATTTCGATTTCTGTCTTGGTATCCTTGACCACCTACACATTTTTGAGCTTCCACCAAATTTAGCTTGTATAAGCCATTCTCAAGCTTCCCTCGAAGCAAAACTTCCTTGGTGGATATTTCCTTAATGACACAAGCATCACAAAAGAACTCAGCATATGCATGATTATCTTGAGTAAACTTTGATATGCTTAGCAAGTTTTTAACAATCTTAGGTACACACAATATGTGATCTAACACTAAAAGTTTGGATGATTCATGTGATCTGAATAGAGTCTTACCAACATGAGAAATCTGCAGCTGTTGTCCATTACCAACTGCTAACCTTTCTCCTCCTTGATATTCTGAGTATGATGAGAGATTTGTTAACTCTGGTGTGACATGATTTGTTGCCCCACTATCGGCATACCACGCTGGATCACATACACTTTCTGGTGTTGCATAGTAAGCAGTAGATTGAAGAAAATTTGCTTGCTGTGATGCATTATTCAGTTGTGACATATTACCATTGTTATGGAAATTTGCATTTTGATTTCAATATTGACCTCTGAGAATTGTAGTTCATGCCTCCACTTTGATTTCCAATTTGAAAATTTCTATCAAAACGATGATAGCAATTTGAGGCAATATGTCCAGTTTTGCCACACACTTGACAGATTGGTCTATTATTGTTCCGTCTACCACCGCCTCTTCCACGATTTCGACCTCTGCCTCCTCCAGATCTTCCGTCATTGTTGTAGCTAGTGAATCCTCCTCGTTGGCTTCTTTTGTCATTTGGACCTCCATTGACAAAATTTGCACTTGGATTTGGCACATCTATTTGAGTTGATGATTCCAATTGTGCTATTCTTTGCTCATGGTTGAGCAACATATATTGAACTTCTTGAAGTGTGATATTATTCCTCTGAGCAGTAACAACTGATACAACGGAATCATACTCTCTACCTACTCCATGCAGTAAACTGAGAATGAGATGATCATTGTCACTTATCACTTGTCCTGCAGCCTTCAAACTTTCGCCGATCGTTTTAATTTTTAACACAAAATCAGCTACTGATCCTGCTCATTTTTTAGCATTTTGAAGTTGATGCTTCAGTTGAAGAACCTTTGCTAAAGATTGTTGTGAGAACAACTGGTCAAGAGTGCTCCATACTTCTCGAGAACTCAAGCAATCTATGGCCTGTCCAATGACACTTTGACCAATTGTTTAGAACAACCAGCTCAAAAGAAGCTGATCAGATCTGGTCCAGGCAACAAAATCTTTGTTCAACATTAGTTGCTTGCTACCTTCCTTTGTGGATCCAGTTTCAACATACTTAGGCGGTGTTGATTTCTGATTGAGAACAAAATCTTCAACCTGAAAAGCTCTAATGACTGGAAAAACTTGAGCCTTCCATTGTATGTAATTTTCGTTGTCTAATTTGACATGTAAGTTGAAGTGCATTGATTTTGCCAATGAATGAGAAGTCGCCAGCTCTTGACATCGAGGATTCTTCTTCTTCAAGTTCTTGGAGAGAGCCATGAAGTGAAGCCATGGACGTTTAGTCCTTCACAGCTCTGATACCATTTTTGATTATGAGTATTTAACGAAATATGTAAGTGTTTGATAAAATGCTTAAAAGAAAACTAAGAACTTGAAGAATATAACAACAGAGCAGAGAAGAGAGAAGATAAAGAATCAGTTTTTTGATTTTTCTAATTGATTGAAGTTTTGCTACAAATTGATTCTTTTATACACATGCAATTCGTGTGTCAACTACATGAACCAATCAGATTGCCATATTGCAAGTTAGTTATAACAAACTAATTTTCCCGACAAAGTTTTCAGAGTTTGTTTAGAAAACAAACTCTTCTGTTACAGACTCTTGACAAGTTGCTGATGATGATTTCTCTGATGATAATCATGATGATCTATGCCTCTGCTCATTTTCTTCTTTACTTCCAACAACACCTCTCGCAACGCACAAGCTACAAGCTTTATGAATAGCCATCAATTCTGATGTACTGGCATCACAGGGTCAAATGAAATGAGAGAAAGAGCATAAGACCATGCCCTTGAAGTTATGAAGAACACCCCCCCCCCCCCCCCCTCAATCCCATCTCGGTTCGGACCTTTTGTTGCCGCTCCATCTACATTGAATTTCAACGCACATTTCTCAAGCGGAGACCAAACCTTCTTTTTGACAGAATCTGCAGCTTTGAAAGAGTTAGCATATTTAACATCAATGCAAGCTATACCCATGTTCTCAATCAGAATGGTTATAGGGATCTTGGAGCCTCTCCCATGGTGCTGGAACCACCACGCCACCCTAAACCTTATCAAATCCAAAAAAAAAGTCAATATCCACAGGTTCCTTTCTAAAAACCACCTTATTTCTAGCCTCCCATATAGTCCAAACAGCCGCATTGAAAAGCGTTGACCAGACTCTACCATATTTAGCATCCGGGCATAGACCTTCCCAGCTTCTAAACCAGGTCTTAATGTTACTGCTAGAACAGCTAGCCACTCTCCACCAATTCATGCATTTACCCCAAACCACCCATGACCACCCATACAATAGGAAGAGATGATCAACAGTTTTAGTACCGTTGTTCCACATCGGGCACTGAGTTCCTCCAACAGCGATCACACCAAAACGACTCAAAACCTCTCTCACCATAGTCATCCCTTTCAGCAATTGCCACAAAAAACCTCTACCTTTGGAGGGCAAATACTCTGGCTGCTCAGTTCATCAACCTCCACCTCATTGACCGCCAACTCTTCCAGACAACGCCTAGCTGATTTCACCGAAAAAGCACCATTTGGGCAATAAGTCCAAGCTATCACGTCTAAGACAGACCTGCGAATCTTCTGACTCTCAATGCTGGCTTCAAAAATCTTCCACTGACCCTGCTCCCAATTGAAAATGCTTCTTCTCAGATAGCACTTCCCACTTCCAAACATCGTTATTCCAACTCCCAAATTCGTTAACTGTCCCTTCTTTTTTGAGAGCCAGGGCATGTATTCTTGGAAAAGCCTTCCTTAAAGGCACATCTCCCACCCATTTGTCTTTCTAGAAATCAACACGATTGCCTCTTCCCACTATTACCTGGAGACCTTCATCTGTGACACTTGCGGAGCGAGATCCTTCTGTAAAAAGGCTGCTTATGGCCTTGGTAAAAGGCGATGCCGACACCGGGATGGACCATTCCCAACAAAGATTTGATGCTCTATATCCGTACTTGGCACATATTACTTTTTTCCATAACGACCCTTCTTCCCTACCAAACCTCCACACTCATTTCATCAACAAGTTTTTGTTCTTATCCTCTATTCTACCAATCTCAAGGCCACCATTTCTCTTACTCTTACAAACTGTCGCCCAATCTACCACTTGCATTTTCCTTTTCTCAGCCCCATCGCCCCAGAAAAAACTTATCTTTGAATGCAGCTTACAATATGTTTACATGTCCTGTTCCCTTTAGGTGAGATTTATTAATTTCTATGAGATGGAATATTTATTTTTAGTTTTCGTATTGTTACCGTATCAAATATGATATGAATTATGTTACCGTTCAAGAGGGATGTTTGGATAATTTTTTTGAAAAAAAAACTGAAAAAAAAAGTTTTAGAGGGGTGTTTCAGTAATTTTTTATTTTCAAAAAGGTCAAGGTTTCACATTTTTCTCTAAACATGTCACGGTTTTTTTTTACCCGAGATATCACTTCTTTTTTCCAAGTTGTGACGATTATCTCTAAGATATCATGTTTTTTTGGAAGAAGAATAAAAAAGATAGAAAAGTCGTTGTAGTCTTGTAGAGGTATTTTCTCAATTCGTGGCTATGGGATAAAAAGAAATTTTATAATTTTTTGATTAACAGTTAAAACTTGAACTTAAAAACGAATTTCATATAATATATATACGATTATTTCTGGCAATTCTCACCTACAGTAAAAGTATTTATTATCAAAAGTAAATAAGTAATATTTTTGCAAAAAAAAAAAAATCAGCAAGTAATATTGTGATAACAAAATATTTTTTAAAAAAATAAACAAGACACTTATCAAATCATTTGAGAAAAATTTTGAATAATTTTTTTTATATTACATTACTGTTAAATTTAAAGAATTACTATTAATCCTCAATTACTATGTTGAAACAACAACATAATTAAACCCTGAATTATAGCATAAATTTGATATCTTTCTTGTCAGATTTCAAGTTAAATTTAATTATTAATATTAATTAGCCAGGCCAAAATTGTAGTGTGAACATTGCAAGATTAGTATAACTATGACATGTGAACATGTTTATGGTATTCCACTAAAAATACTTTAATCGGTAACTGAGACTAATAGTCTAGCTTGACTCTCTTTCAAGTCATACAAAAATAGTTTTTTGTATTGACGGTTGACCTAAAGTAAGCAATTGCATAACTTCAAAAGTTTTCTAGATAGATAGTTTTTTTTTTTTGAGTTAAGAAAAAATCTTTAATTTGCTAGATACAACCCGTAATCATCCCAATTTAACGAACTAATTAGTTGGAGTTGATATCTAAAACAATATGATAATTGATTTGTTATATAAATTATGTATAAGATGATACTTTAATAATATAATAATAACAAATCACTTATATTTTTTTCTTAACTAGGTTAAATTGTCATTATTTCTTAACTAGCTCAAGATCGACACTTTTGAATCAGAGTAATCTAACAATATTATAGATAAGATGATGTTGGTTCCGTGATAAATTTTCTCACATCTATACAATAATGTTGTGGGTTCGAGTCTCTCTCATCTCTTTCTGTAAAACATTTTAAAAAAAAAATCTAACAATATTGTATTTACGAAAATAGAAACTAATAGATTCTTTCGGATTACAAAGAATAAAAACAGTCAACGTGAGACTACCTATGGCGGGCGATGGGTACAAGAAGACAAATGGATATGATGAAATCAACAACAATATTTAAATTTCCTTTGAAGCTACCAAGAAATTGTCCCCCAACGTAACTCCAATCTTGATCAACAATATAAATCGGCAATTGTTTGTAGAAAACATATAGCAACTTTTCTCTATCCACTTAAAATCTAATTCTCGAGCCCTAGCTCTTCTCTTCATTGTATCCAACAAAACAATATCATGAAGGTATGAATTTAAAACTACTAGTATCTATTATTCGTCCGAATTCTCCATTTAAATAATATGCAGGTGATTTTAATTTTTTTTTTGTTATCCATATAAGTTCATTCTCTAGTCGAGTCGGTTTTGAAAATTTATTTATAGATCGAAGTTACGTAACATTGTGGAACTGATTTCATAACATTATGAAACTAAAAGTTTTTGTAGTTTCATAATTTCATATAATTTTGGTCTTAAATTTATTTTTGTTAGAACCAACCTAATTAGAGAATTATTATATTTATATATGTCATGAAGATGATGTAGTAAACAATATCAAGTAGTATATAAACCTCATGTCACATCATATATATTGCTCATTTGTAATTTAGATCGATATGGTTTAATTTGAAATAATCAATATAATTATATAATAGATTTCTTTTTGAAAACTAAAAATTGAGATTGTCTAATGTCTCTTTGTTTAACTGGTTAATTTGCAGCAAAAGGTAGTGATCAAAGTTTACATGAATTGCCCAAAATCCCGCTCCAGGGCCCTGAAAATCGCAGTTGGTGCTTCAGGTAAAAACAGACTGAATTAACTAGCTAGTAGTTGCGATCTAATTCTGCAAACATAATTTTACGCTAATTAAAGAAAAATTCTATCAAATTCACAGGTGTGGAATCAGTGGCGTTAAAGGGGGACGATAAGAATCAAATAGAGATAACTGGAGACGGAATAGACGCGTCTGAACTTACAAGACTTCTAAGAAAGAAAATCGGGCATGCAGTTTTGGAAAGTGTCGGTGCTGCGGCTGCCGCAGGTGGTGATGGTGATAAGAAGAAAGAAGAAGACAAAGGAAAAGAAAACGAGGCCAAGGTGCAGGTGGTCTGGCCTCCTTATCATGCTTCGCTGCCTCTTTATTATCATGACTCATGTGGTTACAGTTTCATATAACTATGGCAGCTACTAGCAGCTCCATCATGTGAAATTTAAATACACGCATAGATCATCAAAGAGAGATAGAAATGGAAAATTTGCAGTCGATGTATAATGCTGCACAAAAAGATATAAACATTAATTAATTAGATCCATTCTTTTGATTATGAAAATAGTCTGCTTTGTTGGATTTATCTTGGACTTTGATAGATCAAATATTATTTATTGTTAATTTGACAAGTCATATTGTTTATGATGCTAAAAAAATTGTCCAATTCAAAGCAAAAACATTATTGATATCAGAACAGACTTCTCAATTTAACTCGGATGAGGGTTTATTGGTTAAGTTGGATTTCGGTTGGATTGATTACAAAAAATAAAGGTTAGTTTAAATCATTATTGGATTTGAATTGAGAAATGGATTAATACATATTGGATTGAATTGAATTTTGGTAGATTTCCATAAGAAATTTTTTTCATTGAAATCCAATATAATGAGATTTAAAATTTTGGATCAAATTCAATCAGATGACCAAATTATATCCGATCCAATTGAATTGAATCCTTTTAATTAAATCCATTAAATTGGTTATTGGCTTCTTGCATACCCTTACATTATTTTTTAATGATAATTTCTAATTGAATTGAATCCATTAAATTCGACAAAGGCCATTGCCTTGGAAGAGCAGGAGACTTGGACCCTTTATTAACTCACCAAGTCTAAACCTTAAAACTTTTTATATATATTATACCGCTACTGGTGTCTATAGTCCCAACAAACAATTATTCCAAAAAAAAATAATGGGAGCAGTTATCGAGCCACGATAACACTAGATTTTGGGTCCCCCTTCCTACGCTTATTGTTTAATTCTCGAGTAAAATCGAGTGTTTAATGGCTCGTGTAGGTATTTTGCAGGTAATTCTTTGTATCAAGGGCATTTTTGAAGGAAGAGAAGGAAATTGGGACACAAAGCACAAAATCAAGAAGTAGAGCCTTGAAGAATGAAGTGTCGCTGTCGAAGTGTCGTCTTGGAAGACAGCGACAAACCTCGCGACAGCAACTCTCGCGACCCAAGTGTCGCTGCTGTTGTAAGGAAGCTAAGGAGGAAGAAGTGTCGCTGTCGAAGTGTCATCTTCGAAGACCGGGACTATCCCAGCGACATGAAGTGTCGCTGTCGAAGTGTCGTCTTGGTAGACCGCGACAAACCTCGTGACAGCAACTTTAGCGCATGAAGTGCCGCCAAGGTTGCTGCTGAGCTTTCGCGCGAATTGGAAGACCGCGACATTCATGATCGTGACAGCTTGCCATCACGACTTCCTAGGTCGATTCGTGGGCCCATTTGGCTCCCATATAAATTCTCAATGATAAATTCATGAAGAGGTCTTTTTACACACACAGATTTCCAGCAACCATCACACCTTTTCCTTACTTTCCCTTACATTATCCATCCATCTTGGAAGTGGAAGCAAGAAGAGGGAGCCTACAAGTTAAGAGCTTAGATGATAAATCTTGGTTTCTTCTTTAACTCTTCTATGTTTTCTTTTCTTGTTGAGATGTGTAACTAAACTCTAAGTTAGGGATTGATGTAACACATTGAGCAACCCTTGTAATCCAAAGGTCTACCCTTTTTAACTCAATTTATTGTTTGTCTCTTTTATTGCAATATTTGCTCATATTCATTTGTGACCTCAATGAATGTGTGTGTTAGGATTAGTTTATCTATAAGGTTGAGGACTAAGTGTGGGTGACCATCCCATTTAGGCCTCACCATAAGCTTAATAATTGAGAGGATTGTCATATGCATGACCATGCTATGTTTAATTTGGCTTAGAGTTTTAACTAATAATTAGTTCCAACTATTGCTCATTACATGACCATGTGTGAGCAGTGGGAAGGCTTAAGCACTTCGTGGTTTAACAAAACAAGCCTTAACAATTTGATTGAAGAACTTCATGAGACTTGACGATTGCATTGAGTAGTTTAATGAAGTTACATTAATTCCCTAACGTCCTGGTTGTAATTGTATTTCAAAAAAACAATTAATAAAAAATAAAGAATCAAAGAAATTATAATTAATATTACAAAACAAAACATTTATTAATTAAACATGTACCTAACTATCAATGATACTTGAGTTTCTAAGAATATGATCGCTTGTGCTGATTTTGCCCATTAGGTCAGTCCAATTTCATCAAAAAAATTGATACATGATATCAAAGATGAAAGGGTTTTTATATTTCATAATCATTTGAAGCAAAGACCGTAAATATTAGAGTAATGTTATACAACCCAAATAATTAACCTAAATTTCAACTCAAATGATGTGACAAGTGAGTTGTCATCACCACACACAATATAGGGATGCTGTGGTTAATGAAAAAATCAATTGCCACATCATTTGGGTTGAAATTTAGGCTAAATTTTTGGGTTGTCTAACATTAGTGTAAATATTAAATAACGATATTTGGGAATCAATAAATATATTTGAAAGTTATTTCATAACATAATGTTTCATTGTCTACCCTAATACAAAGAAAATTAAAAAGACATTAAAATTAAAATAGCAATAGAACTCGGAAGATACATTAGAGCTCAGTCTTCAAAATCGAAATTCTTCTTCGTGGGCCAAAGCTCTCCACTCCACCTCCCACGAACTGCCTTCAATTTGGTGCAAGAAGCAATTTATAACCCTCGCAAGTGGGTCTCTTTTGTGACAGTATCTATCCATCTATCTAGACTATGTATGTTTTTGAAGTTTTTTAGCCATTGGTAAGATTTTGGCCGTTGAATTGGGATTCATTTGTCAAAACTTCAAACTCGTCTATTTACCATCTGAGCTGCACTAAATCCAACAGGAAAGTCAACTTGCACTAGGTGCAATTGGTCCACGTATTAACTTTCATTATTTTGCTATCTTTCAATGTCACAACCTCTTTACCCACGTCTAATGACTTTATGCAATCCAAATGTGTTTGAGATTTGGGCTTAAGTATTGGGCTTCAGCTTTATTTTGACTGGAGCTCATTTGAGCTTTCAACTTGACTTTGCTTTGACTTGAACTTGATTTAGACTGATATGAGACTTGGGCCTAACTTGGTATTGGGCTTTGATTTTGGACTTGAATCTTTAAATATTTAAATAATTAAAATAAGCTCACATGTTCTTAATTATTTTTTAAGTTCTATACTAACTCACTTAGAATATAAAAATATTTCTAATTAAATAAAAATAAATAAATCAAGTAATTAATAAATCCAAATTAAGAGATAAAAATATGATATAAACTATGCCCATCATATATATTGTGGCAAATTGACATAAACTATCAAATCTCATTGCTTTTATTTAGTGGGACTGTGGGAGATGCCTTATCCATGATTAACTAGCATATATGCTCCAATCTGAATATTGGATTACTGTAATTAATGTAGTCATGAGTGATTACCAACACTGCCAACAAGGGCGTAGTGGGATCGATTTACTTCCGAATGGTAATTAACATGGTGCTTTATGATTCTAAGGGCAAATTTAATTTGTTTGGAAAATTTTCCATTTATAGACCTCTTTAGGTCATGATCAGAATTCGTTGGGGAACAATTTCTTGGTTGGTACAAAAGGAAAGTTACTTCGTTGATTCATCAAATGGTCTTGAATTTTGATGATATAATATTAAGAATAAACGTTAGTCAATGTCCTATATATGTGTGCTAGAAATATATATTCTCACGTGGCTTAATCATCCTTAGATTTCTGATGATTCATACTTCATGACAAATAGGAATCCGTCATATTCTATATTTTTTGTTTTTTCAGAGCAATAAAAAATCAATTTGAGACTATAGACTGGGAGTTCAGATTGAGAATGAATTGAACACAACCAATAACTTGACTTATCGTAGCTAAAAACTAAATGAATAAAACAAAACAAAACTTTAATAGAACCCAAACATTGACAAGCAAAACAACTTTGTAATTTTCGTAATGACTTCTTCATGACCATGTATTTGAACACACTGACTCTAAGCTCTCTACCTACTGGCCAAAAGTCGATGAATAATTGTCATCAGAGCACCATCGAATACGAAAGTTTAACTCTATCGGATTTTATTGGAATATTAAATACTATTTTCTAGATTATTGATGATTTAATTCAGATAAAAATTATCATGTATGAGATACCGTAGGTTTTTCTTTGTAGAATTTTGATTTTATAACATTATAGAGTGAACTAATTTGGTTTGTAGATTCTATATGATAGTTTTGGATTGCAATTACATATAATATATATAAAGATGATGTATAATTTAATAAAATGATCGGTACTGATCATATATACGTAGTACTATAACTTATCAGAAATCAAGGATATATATGTACAGAAATTAAACTCATTCTTCCAAATTAATGATGATCAAAAAAGAAAATCAGACCGTGTGAGAGTATTTTAATCACATATAGGACATTGACTACCTCTGGTGGCCGATGGGTGCAGGAAGAAACAAATACTGTTATTATATCATCAAAATTCATCAACACCATTTGAAGAAATCAACGGTATGTAACTAGTCTTTTGAACAAACCTAGAAATTGTCTCCCAACGAACTCTGATCATGACCTCCAGGAGACACTATATATAAATTGGAAGCAATAGCAGATTCATAAACCATTCTCACTCTTACATATAGCTTCACATCTTCAGAACAAGTGTTGTGCTATAAATCATTTTGATACATTATCATACTTGTCATCATAGTCTAATTCTCAAGTCATCTTCAATCTTCATCATATCCAACAAAACAGTATCATGAAGGTATGGATTTTTAAATGTGAAGTTATAAATCACATATTGATCGAATGAAGTTTCGGAATAGAATATTTTGATAGAATAGTATTACTTATCTCAAGCTTGTAATTTATGTTTAAATGACGAAAATTGAGATTTTATCTTGCCAAATTGCAGAAAAAGGTTGTAATCACTGTTCCCGTGCATAGCCAAAAATGTCGTTCTAAAGCCATGCAAATCGCAGTTGGTGCTTCAGGTAGTACTCGATCACTAGCAACAAAAAATTTTACCGATAAAATTTCTTATAGATAACTAAATGTATTAGTCATATATAGGTGTGGAATCAGCAACTTTAAAAGGCGATGACAAGAATCAAATAGAGGTTACAGGAGATGGAATAGATGCGGCCGAACTTACAAAGCTTCTAAGAAAGAAATTTGGGTATGCATTTTTGGAAAGCGTCGGTGCTGCCGATGACAAGAAAAAAGAAGATACCAAAAAAGAGGCCGAGATGGAGGTGGTTTGGCCTTCTTATCATGCTCCGGTGCCTCTTTATTATCATGGAGCTCATGATGTGGCTAGCTACAGAGACTCTAACTCCAGCTGCGCCATCAAGTGAAATTTATATACACATACAAAGCTCGCAAGAGGGAGAGAGAAATACGAACTTTAATTATACTCTATGCTTGCAGTACTAGTTATCTCAAGCACTTTGTCGTATTTTATAGTTTTCATTTTCTAAATAAGAGATCAGGAAAAAGCCAAGGAGCAGGCTGCTACTCATCTATTCTTCCGATTTTATATATGATCACTTTCTAAGTATAATATTATATTAATATTTTGAAATTCATCTAGGAGACTGAGTTCAATAGTTTCTGGCTTCTTAAATTTGATACTGGAATATATATTATAATAAACATTGGAGAGTATGGAAAGTTGAAAATGCAGAACAAGAAGCAATTCTGATCAGCCAAAAACTTCAGCCCTGCTAGGGTTTCCCTCATTGGTTGCTTGTGGTAGGATCAACGAAGCTCTTGTGTCATTACAGCTCTGTAGATGAAAACTGAGAAAAAAAAAAAAAAAAAAAACTGACACCACAGCAAATTTGGGAACGTAGCTGTTAGATATTTTTGTGGTCATCCTCTTTATCATGAATATAATACAAGCAATCCATGGGAATGAAATAATTCTTTGAAGAATTAATTGGGCCCGTTAACACTAACCGGGAAAGACAAGGGGCAAAAACTTCTTAAAAACAAATAGATACCATGATTTTTCTAATGACATTCAACCATTCTAATGTGTACCAAAATGCAAACTTAAAACCAATAACAGTCACTACCACTTTTTACACTTTCCGAACATGAAACGTTAGTATGTTATCTTGACATAAACTTCTGAGGGTGCTCCATAGAAGACCTTTACTGGATTATCTTGCAACGCTTCTGCAGAAATGGAAACA
Organism: Dipteronia sinensis; assembly: GCA_033220585.1. NCBI lineage: Eukaryota > Viridiplantae > Streptophyta > Magnoliopsida > Sapindales > Sapindaceae > Dipteronia > Dipteronia sinensis. Next base: position 69,124,756 of record CM065639.1, on the reverse strand, counting down.
AATAAAATATAATAAAATCAATAACAATTCATCATAATGAACCTTTAGGAATTCGATCGTGGAAAATAAAACTATATGTGATAGTATTGATGTATATATCTTATATCAAAATATTAGCCTTATTGAGGCTATGCAGAAGTCTTATTGATGTATGTACCTTCTCTTGGAATACTCCCTCTCAAAAGTCTTATTGACTTTTGGTTTGTAAAGATGAAGACTTTATTTTTATCAGTTGATTTGTGGGATATGGTAGAAACTGGCTATGAAGAACCAGCTGTTGGTGTGACTTTAAATGATGTCCAAAAGAAGGAGTTGAAGGAAGCTAGGCAAAGGAATGCAAGTGCTTTGTCCATGTTGTAAAGAGCTGTAGCAGATCAGATTTTTCCAAGAATTATGAGAGCAACATCAACCAAGGAAGCATGGGAGATTCTACAGAAGGAATTTCTAGGAGATTTGAAGGTAAGAACAATTAAACTTCAATCTCTTAGAAGGGAATTTGAGAATATAAAGATGAAAGAAAATGAGACTATGAAAGAGTATTCAGATAGATTCACTGAACTTGTTAATCAAATGAAAACTTATGGTGAAGAAATTTCTAATAAGAAAATTGTAGAGAAACTTTTGATTACTTTACCTGCAAAGTTTGATCCTTTTGTGGCCATCATAGAAGAAACAAAAGATATTTCAAAGCTGAGTATTGAAGAATTGATGGGTTCTTTAAAATCATTTGAGCAAAGAATGGCTCGCCACTCAGAAAAGTCTGTGGAGAGTGCATTTCAATCTATTCTCAGTGTTGGACCCAAAAATAATGAAAAACAGTCACAAAGTTATGAACAAAAGGGGGAGATGTCAAGTAGAGGTGGAAGATTTGGTAGAGGAAGAGGAAGAAATTCAAGAGGCAGAGGTAGAAGCAACTTTGAGAGAAAATTTAATGAAGAAGGGTCATCTTAAAGGTGTAAAATCTGTAAAATGAGCAGTCATGCTGAAGAAAATTGTTGGTTTAAAGGGAAGCCACAATGCTACAATTGCAAGAAGTTTGGGCATTTGCAAAAAGATTGCATATTCAAAAATACTCAACAAGCAAATTGTGCAACAGAAAAGGATGGTGAATCTAGCTTGTTTTATGCTTGTTTGAATCCTCCAGAAGCAAGGGCTGAAGCATGCTACTCAAGCACATGTCGTTCAAACGATGAAGAGAGCCAATGGTTTCTAGACAGTGGGTGCACCAACCATATGACAGCAAACAAAAATATTTTTGTTGACATAGAAGATTCAAATTCAAAAGTAAGGCTTGGAAATGGAGCTTTGGTGGATGTGAAAGGGAAAGGCACAATTGGAGTCCAAACAAAGAAAGGCTCAAGATTTATTTGTGGTGTCTTGTATGTCCCGGATTTGGATCAAAAATTGCTTAGTGTTGGACAACTTGTGGAGAATGGCTACTCACTTCATTTTGAAGGCAATTATTGCATTATCTATGACAAAGGCAATCAGAAAGTGATTTTAGCAAGGCTGAAAATGGAGAATCGAAGCTTCTTACTGAACTTCAAGCATTCAAGTGGTAAAGCATGTAGAGTGGATGTGGCTGGTGACTCGTGGCTATGGCACAAGAGACTTGGGCACTTAAATTTTGAGGGGTTGAAATTGCTTCATCAAAAAAATATGGTGCAAGGGCTTCCAAAAATTGAAGAGAATGATGAAGTTTGTGAAGGATGTGCACTTAGGAAGCACCACCGGCAACCATTTCCAAAAGGAGTAGCTTGGAGAGCCAAAAAGCCACTTGAATTGTATACGGATGTGTGTGGGCCAATGCATACACCATCTCATGCTGGAAATAGGTATTTCATTTTATTTATTAATGATTTTACAAGAATGACATGGGTGTATTTTATGAAGCAAAAATCTGAAGTTTTCACTGTCTTCAAAAAGTTTAAATCTTTTGTTGAAAGCAAAGTGGTTATTATATAAAGAAGTTGAGAAGTGATAGAGGCAATGAGTACACTTCAAAAGAATTTAATAATTTTTTGTGAAAATGAAGGCATGGATAGACAACTAACGGTTGGTTATACTCCACAACAAAATGGAGTATCGGAGAGGAAGAATCAAACTGTAATGGAGATGGCAAAATCAATGCTACATGAGAAAAAGATTCCCAAAGCTTTTTGGGCTGAAGCTGTGTATACTGCCGTGTACTTGATTAACAGATGTCCAACTAAAGCGGTGTGGAACATGACTCCAATCGAAGCTTGGAATGGGAGAAAGCCTTCGGTAAAGCACTTGAGAGTCTTTGGATGTGTATGTTATGCTCAAGTTCCAAAAGAGAAGCGGTACAAACTCGATGAGACAAGTCAGAAATGTATTTTTGTTGGCTAAAGCTCACAATCGAAGGGCTATAACCTATATAGTTTGAATAGCAAGAAAGTTATCATTAGCCGAGATGTTTTGTTTGATGAAAATGCCACATGGAATTGGGAGAAAGAAGAAGTTGAAAGAAATGTTGTTGTCCCAATTATTTTGCCAAAAAATTCAGCAAATGAAGATGAAGAAAATGAAGAAGATTCAAGTCAACCAAGCTCACTATCATCCCCAAGCAACCCTTCAAGCACAAGTTCTGTTAGAAAGTAAATACTGCATATTTACCATATTGAGATTAGTTACTCTGTTTGTATTTTGTTTCAATTATGTTACCTGTCTTATAGCTTTGACTTCCTATATTGTAGTATCTATTTCCTGACTTGTAGGAATGGTATAGTTTTTGCTCTGTACAAATACATGTCCTTGTATCAATAACATTCATTCAAGTAAATTCAATATCACTTTCATCTTTTCATGGTATCAGAGCAAAGTGATTAAGATCCTAAATTCATCGCTGCATATTAATCACTAGTGTAGCATCTCTCTTTCTCAGCCATAATGGCCAACGATGAAGTCCCAACAATAGTATCACCAACATCCTCTGTCACCAGCAAAGAAATTGCTGTCCCAAACACTTCTACAGATCCTTCAAGAGCAAATATCTCAAATCCCTATTTCACACATCATTCAGATCATCCAGGTTTGGTCTTAATTTCCAAACCTCTGAGTGGAGAGAATTATTCTATTTGGAAAAGGGCCATGACTCTGGCTTTAAATCCCAAAAACAAATTAGGTTCTGTCAATGGCTCAATCAAAGCCCCTTCAGAAGAAACTGATCCTGAAGGATATGCAGCTTGGTCTCGGTGTAATGATATGGTCCATTCTTGGATCGTTAACGCTCTCAATCCAGAAATTTCAGATAGTGTCATTTATTACTCTACTGCTCAAGAAGTCTGGGAAGATCTTCGAGAGCGATTCTCCCAAAGCAATGCACCTCGCATCTTTGAGATTCAGCGAGATATTACGTATCTTAAACAAGAACAACTCTCTGTCTCTGCTTATTACACGAAATTGAAGGGTCTGTGGGACGAATTGGCTTCCTACAATGATGCAGTAAATGGTGTACAACAAGATCAACAGAAACTGATGCAATTTCTGATGGGTTTGAATGATTCTTATAGTGCCATTGACGGACAAATTCTGCTAATGAATCCCCTTCCTTCAGTTCGCCAAGCATACTTCTCTGTCTCTCAAGAAGAAAAGCAACATCTCCTGTCAACTCCTGCTGCAGTCGATTCCAGCGGTAGTGCTGCCATGGCAGTGATTCAACCGCTCATATGGCTCACAAGATTTCCGATCGCAAGAGAAGATGCCAGAAAATTTCAATGGTGGTCGCCGGTCTGATCAAGACAAAAGTCGTCGCTCTGGTTCTGGAAGAGGTCGACCACAATGTTCTCATTATGGAGAAATGGGTCATTGGATCCAAACATGTTATGAGTTGATAGGATATCTAGTGGGCCATCCAAAAACAAAAAATAATTCAGGCCCAAGACAATTTAATAACAACAAATCTGCAGTCAATCATGTATCAGAGAATTTTTCTACAAGGGACAGAAATCATGTTGTTGGAATTTCAGAGGCTCAATTGAAGCAACTTTTATCTCTTGTTGACAAGAAAAATGAAGGATCTAGCTCCCAAACAAATGTTGTTACCAAGCCAGGTTTGTCTAAAGTCGCTTCCCGTAGTTGGATCATTGATAGCGGGGTGACGGATCATATTACCTCATCCTCTAAGTTATTTTTTCGCAAAGATAACAATTGCTCATTGCCTTCCGTATTACTGCCTAGCGGAGAAAAGGCTAATATTGTTGCAAAAGGATCATTACCTCTGAATTCTATCTATTATTTGCATGATGTGCTTTGTGTACCTACATTCAAAGTTGATTTAATGTCAGTTAGTCGACTGACGAGAGGCATGAATTGTTCAATAACTTTTTTCCCTTATTGGTGTATTTTGCAGGATCTGGATACGAGGAGGATGATTGGTTTGGGTAAACAACGTGATGGGTTATACTATATGATGGCATTAGCGATGAAGAAATCAGTGACCAACTCTACCTCACCTACAAACACACCAGCCTGCAATCTGACCATCTCATCCACCGATCTCTGGCATAACCACTTAGGCCATGCATCACTTCCTCGCTTAAGTTTCATTGCCAAGAATTTTTTAAATTTTTCCGTTCAGTCAAATAATGCTTGTCCTATATGTCCTTTGGCTAAGCAAAGTCGTTTACCTTTCAATTCTAGTGTAATCTCTTCTATAAAACCTTTTGAAATAATTCATTGTGACATTTGGGGTCGTTATCGACACCCTTCTCTTTCTGGTGCTTATTACTTTCTTACTATTGTTGATGATTATTCACGTTTCACACGGATTTTTTTAATGCGCAATAAAGATGAAGCACAATCACTTTTAAAAAGATTTTTTAGTTATGTTTGCACTCAATTTGATTCTTGCATTAAGACTTTTCGCAGTGATAATGGTGGGGAATTTATCTCCCTTCGTTCTTTTTTCCAAGATAATGGTGTCGTTTTTCAGCACTCTTGTGTTTACACACCCCAACAAAATGGGGTTGTGGAACGCAAGCATCGTCACATCTTACAAGTGGCTCGGGCTTTGAAATTTCAAGCTCAACTTCCTACCCAATTTTGGGGGGAGTGTACTCTTACTGCTGTACACATTATAAATCGCCTGCCTTCTCCAATTCTCTCTTTTAAAACTCATTTTGAACTTCTCTATTCAAAACCGCCTTCTTTCTCCCATCTTCGCGTCTTTGGTTGTTTAACTTATGCCACTAATGTCCATACCTCTCACAAATTAGACCGTCGTTCCATACCATCGATTTTTATCGGCTATCCCATTGGTCAAAAGGCATATAATTATTTGATTTGTCATCTAAAAAGATTTTTACTAGCCGTGATGTAAAATTTCATGAAAATATTTTTCCATATGCATGTGTCCAGCCCAATCCTCCTTCACACACTAATTTTGGCCCAAACTTACTTATGGTCCACGATTACACTGATCCCAACTCACACACTTCTCAGCCATACACATCACCTACCTCGGTCAAACCTTCTTCTTCTTCAAATCCACGCATGTCACCTGCATATGAATCCTCTCCTTCGCCGGAACCAAATCCTTCCAACCGGTCGACCAGCCTAGACACCCAGTCCGACCCGCTTGATCGATCTGATTCCCTCGATCATTGCGACACATAATCCCCTCTAATCACTAACAGCCCATCATCGTCATCAGCCTCGCCTACTCCAGCATCGGCGAACTCACCGAACCCACCTCTGTCCTCACCTGAGTCTGACCCTAACCCCGTTGCACTTCGTCGCTCCAGCTGTCACGCCGGTCCGTCGGTCAAGCTCAATGACTATTTCTGCTCCACTGTTTGCTCCGATCAATCAGCCACCTCATTACCAGGTCCGACGAAAGGTACGCGCTACCCACTGGCCAATTATGTTTCATATCACAGATGTACGCCTGCGTATCAGTCGTTTGTTGCTCAGATTGGTACCGTTCCGGAACCTAGGTCTTATTCAGAGGCAATTGCTCATCCTGAGTGGCGTGAGGCTATACGTTCTGAATTGGAGGCTCTTTAAGCCAATGGCACTTGGTCACTCACGCCACTCCCAGCTGACAAGACTCCTATTGGATGTCCATGGGTATACAAAATTAAGCTTCGTTCTGATGGTTCTATCGAGAGGTACAAGGCCCGATTGGTTGCCAAGGGCTTCACTCAGCTTGAAGGAGTGGATTATCAGGATACATTTTCTCCCACTGCCAAAATCATCTCAGTCCGCTGCTTACTCGTTTTGGCTACGGCTCGTCACTGGTCCCTTCATCACATGGACGTAAATAATGCTTTTCTTCACGGTGATTTGGCTGAAGAAATTTATATGTCTCCACCACCTGGGCTTCAGCGACATGGGGAGGAAAACTTGGTATGTCGCCTTCACAAGTCGCTGTATGGTTTGAAGCAAGCATCTCGGCAGTGGTTCGCCAAATTCTCAGAAGCCATTTGCTCTGCTGGATATGTTCAATCTCTTGCAGACTACTCTCTGTTCACCAAGAAACAAGGCAAGTCCTTTACTGCCCACTTAATATATGTTGATGACATTTTGATTAATGGAAATGACCCTGTTAGCATAGCTGCAACTAAAAAATTTCTGCATAGTAATTTTAATCTCAAAGACCTTGGTGATTTAAAATACTTTCTTGGCATTGAGGTTTCTGCTTCTAAGAATGGGATTTTCATTTCACAACGTAAATATGCTTTAGAAATCATTAAGATGCAGGACTATTGGGCGCAGCTCCCATTGATACCCCTATGGAACGAGGGTTGAAATTATCATATAAGAGTGACTTGCTCAAAAACTCGAGTCAGTATAGGAGATTAGTTGGTAGGCTAATTTACTTAACTGTTTCAAGGCCAGATATAACATATGCAGTACATGTCTTGAGTAGATTTATGCACCAACCCCGGAAACTCCATATGGAGGCAGCTCTTCGGGTTGTCCGATATCTAAAAGATGCACCTGGCCAAAGTCTGTTTTTCTCTTCAAATAGTGACTTCAAGTTAAGAGCTTACTATGACTCAGATTGGGCAGGTTGTCCACTCACTAGAAGATCTACTAAGGGTTATTGTGTGTTCCTTGGGCCTTCATTAATATCTTGGAGATCGAAGCGACAGAAAACAGTTTCTCTTTCTTCCGCAGAAGCGGAATATCGTGCAATGACAGGAGCCTGTTGTGAGTTGACATGGCTCCAATGTCTATTGAGGGACTTGGGACTTTTACATCATGAATCTGCATTGTTGTATTGTGACAATAAGGTTGCCTTACACATTGCAGCCAATCCAGTTTTTCATGAGCGAACTAGGCACATTGAGATGGATTGCCATTACATTAGAGACAAGATTCAAGACGGTTCCGTGACTACAGGACATGTAAATTCTGCACATCAGCTATCAGACATTTTGACCAAGCCACTGGGAAAGGAAATCTTTGTGCCTATGATTCGCAAGTTGGGAGTGCAGGATATCCACTCTCCAACTTGAGAGGGAGTGTTAGAAAGTAAATACTGCATATTTACCATATTGAGATTAGTTACTCTGTTTGTATTTTGTTTCAATTATGTTACCTGTCTTATAGCTTTGACTTCCTATATTGTAGTATCTATTTCCTGACTTGTAGGAATGGTATAGTTTTTGCTCTGTACAAATACACGTCCTTGTATCAATAACATTCATTCAAGTAAATTCAATATCACTTTCATCTTTTCAAGTTCAGCAACACCAAGTTCAACTCTAAAGAAAATGAGGAGTTTGAGTGATGTTTATGAAAAATGCAACTTTTGTGTTGTTGAACCAGAAAGTTTTGAAGTAGCCGTGAAGGAGAACTGTTGGAGGAAAGCTATGGAAGATGAAATAGAAGTGATTGAGAAGAACAAAACTTGGGAGCTTGTTGAGAGGCCAAAAGAAAAAGAAGTTATTGGTGTAAAATGGATCTACAAAGTGAAGTTCAACTCTGATGGATCTTTTCAAAGAAACAAAGCAAGACTAGTTGCTAAGGGCTATGCACAACAACCCGGTATTGACTACGAAGAAACGTTTGCTCCGGTTGCTCGACTAGATACCGTGAGAGCACTCATTGCTCTTGCTGCCCAAAAAGGTTGGTTGTTAAACCAACTTGATATTAAATCTGCATTTTTGAATGGAGAGCTCAAAGAAGAGGTATATGTGGAACAATCACAAAGATTTGTAGCAAAAGGTGACGAAGATAAAGTGTACAAGCTAAAAAAGGCTTTGTACGGGCTGAAGCAAGCACCAAGAGCTTGGTATAGTCAAATTGATGGCTATTTCCACAAAAGGGAATTTCTCATGAGCAAGAGTGAGCCAACTTTGATTGTGAAGCATCAAGGTCAGTCTGATATACTCATTGTTGCTTTATATGTTGATGATTTAGTGTTTACTGGAAACAATGAGAAGATGATAGAAGAGTTTAAAAAGGAGATGATAAAGAGGTATGAAATGAGTGATTTGAGGTTGCTACATCATTTTCTTGGTATGGAAATTTATCAAGATGATTGTGGGGTATTCATTTATCTAAAGAAATATGCTGAGAAAATTCTAAAAAAGTTTAGAATGTTGGGATGCAAATCAGTGGCCACTCCTCTTGTGTGCAACGAAAAACTAAGGAAAGATGATGGAGAAAAGAAGGTAGATGAGACTCTCTATAGGAGTTTGGTTGGGAATCTCTTGTATCTCATAGCTACAAGGCCTGATATCATGTTTGCTGCAAGCTTGCTGTCAAGATTTATGAATAGCCCAAGTCAGAAACACTTTGTTGTTGGAAAAAGGGTCTTGAGATACATACAAGGGATATTGAACTATGGAATTAAATATGGAAGAAATTTTGAAGTGAATTTGATTGGATTTTGTGATAGTGATTGGGCAGGTTCTGCTGATGATATGAAAAGCACTTCTGGCTATGTGTTTTCTCTAGGTTATGGTGTGTTTTCGTGGCTGTCCAAGAAGCAACAATCAGTAGCTCAATCTTCAGCTAAAGTAGAGTACGTTTCAGCCTCAAATGTAGCTTCTCAAGCTATATGGCTTAGAAGGATTTTAGAAGACATTAGGGAGAAACAAGAAGAAGCAACTGAGATATTTTGTGACAACAAATCAACAATTGCTATGGCAAAGAATCCATATTTTCATAGCAAGACCAGGCATATCAACATCAAGCATCACTTTGTTCGAGAAGCAATTGAAGAAGATACGTATCAAACTGATACTTACTAGCACAAACACTTGTTCTGAAGATGTGTGAAGCTATATGATGTAAGTGCGGAAAATGATTAGCCATTGCCGTCCATTTATAGACCTCTTTAGTGTTAGAGAAATATTTGAGTAAAAAGAATAATGGTGAAATATATTTTGAGTTGCTACTGCAGAGCTCTGATAGTCTATATTATTAAAAACAGAGTTACAACTCAATATAAAGAGTCTATAGAGTACTCTGGAATACTACCTAGGTAATATAAGATGCATAGAAAATATCAGATACACTAGGAAATATCAAATACATAATGACTCAAATTTGACTGTTGTAAGTAATTGCAAACACCAACTGTTCTTGAGAATTGATGAACTCTTAGACTTCTTAATAAGTGCATTAATTCCAACATTTAGGTCATGATCAGAATTCGTTGGGGAACAATTTCTAGGTTGGTACAAAAGGAAAGTTACTTCGTTGATTCATCAAATGGTCTTGAATTTTGATGATATAATATTAAGAATAAACGTTAGTCAATGTCCTATATATGTGTGCTAGAAATATATATTCTCACGCGGCTTAATCATCCTTAGATTTCTGATGATTCATACTGGGAGTTCAGATTGAGAATGAATTGAACACAACCAATAACTTGACTTATCGTAGCTAAAAACTAAATGAGTAAAACAAAAAAAAAACAAAAATTTTATAGAACCCAAACATTGACAAGCAAAACAACTTTCTATTTGAACACACTGACTCTATGCTTTCTACCTACTTGCCAAAAGTCAATGAATAATTGTCATCAGAGCACCATGGAATATGAAAGTTAAACTCTAATGAATTTTATTGTAATATTAAATACTATTTTCTGTTTGTAGATTATTGATGATTTAATTCAGATAAAAGTTATCATGTATGAGATACTGTACGTTTTTCTTTGGAGAATTTTGACCCTGTAATATTACAGAGTGAACTAATTTGGTATGTAGATTCTATATGATGGTTTTGGATTGCAATTTCATACAATATAAAGATTACGTATAATTTAATAAAATGAACTGTACTGAGTATATATACGCAGTAGAATGACTTATCAGAAATCTAAGGATATATATTACGCAGTAGAATGACTTATCAGAAATCTAAGGATATATATATATATAAAAAAAGAGAGAAATTAAAGTCATTCTTCCAAATTAATGATGATCAAGAATGAAAACCAGACCGCGTGAGAGTATTTTAATCACATATAGGACATTGAAAACCGCTGGTGGCCGATGGGTGCAGGAAGAAACAAATACTGTTATTATATCATCAAAATTCATCAAGACCATTTGAAGAAATCAACATATGTAACTAGTCTATTGAACAAACCTAGAAATTGTCTCCCAACGAACTCTGATGATGACCTCCGGGAGACACTATATATAAATTGGAAGCAATATCAGATTCATAAACCATTCTCACTCTTACATATAGTTTCACATCTTCAGAACAAGTGTTGTGCTATAAATCATTTTGATACATTATCATACTTGTCATCATAGTCTAATTCTCAAGTCATCTTCAATCTTCATCATATCCAACAAAACAGTATCATGAAGGTATGAATTTTGAAAGAAAAAAAACATAAATGTGAAGTTATAAACCACATATTGATCGAATGAAGTTTCGGAATAGAATATTTTGATAGAATAGTATTACTTATCTCAAGCTTGTAATGTATGTTTAAATGACGAAAATTGAGATTTTATCTTTGTTTATCTTGCCAATTTGCAGAAAAAGGTTGTAATCACTGTTCCCGTGCATAGCCAAAAATGTCGTTCTAAAGCCATGCAAATGGCAGTTGGTGCTTCAGGTGTAGTACTCGATCACTAGCAACAAATATTTTCACCGATAAAATTACTTATAGATAACTAAATGTATTATTCATATATAGGTGTGGAATCAGCAACTTTAAAAGGCGACGACAAGAATCAAATAGAGGTTACGGGAGATGGAATAGACGCGGCCGAACTTACAAAGCTTCTAAGAAAGAAATTTGGGTATGCATTTTTGGAAAGCGTCGGTGCTGCCGATGACAAGAAAAAAGAAGATACCAAAAAAGAGGCCAAGATGGAGGTGGTTTGGCCTTCTTATCATGCTGCGGTGCCTCTTTATTATCATGATGCTCATCATGTGGCTTGCTACAGAGACTCTAACTCCAGCTGATCCATCATGTGAAATTTGTATACACATACAAAGCTCGCAAGAGGGAGAGAGAAATATGAACTTTAATTATGTTTTTTTGTGTGCTTATTTTAGGAATTATTTATCTGTAATCAGTTGTTTTTCATTTTCTAAATAAGAGTTCAGGAAAAAGCCAAGGCGCAGGCTGCTACTTATCTATTCTTCCAATTTTATATATGATCACTTTCTAAGTATAATATTATATTAATATTTTGAAATCCATCTAGCAGACTAAGTTCAATAGTTTCTGGGTTCTTAAATTTGATACCGAAATATATATTATAATACCAGTAATGCTACACATCCCACCTAAAATCAATCTTGCATTTTTCATCCCAACATATGTGACATTTGAATATCAAATGGTTAGTGGATACATGTGGTAGGTGAGATAAAACATCATTAATGTATATCCACTCACTTTAATGTATGGCTTTTGGATATTATTTTGGACATTAGAGAGATCCTAGCTAGAAACGCGTCGAAAATTAAGGTCTAGTTTGTTCCGAGAAGTGGCAATGTCTCTGCTGATCTTCTAGGTAAGTTAGGCTCCTTAAGCGGTCTAGTTCAGGAGGTTTGGGGGTGCTGAGTCTGGCAAGGTTGGTCTGTTTTTTGGTTTGTTTTTTTCCTGTGTGTCGCTGTCTTTGGCTCCCTTAATAAAGTTTGCCTTTTCTAAAAAAAATGTGTATCCACTCACAATTAATTTGACATCTCACATGCCATATGTGTTGGGATAAAAAAGATAGGATTTTAGGTGGGATGTTTAACATTATTCATTATAATAAACATCGAAGAGTATGGAAAGTTGAAAAGGCAGAACAAGAAGCAATTCTGATCTGCCAAAAACTTCAGCCCTGCTAGGGTTTCCCTCATTGGTTGCTTGCGGTAGGATCAACGGAGCTCTTGTGCCATTACAGCTCTATAGATGAAAACTGAGAAAAAAAAAGAAATAAAACCAAAAACAACATAGCAAATTTGGGAATGTAGCTGTTGATATTTTTGTGGTCATCCATTTTATCATGAATATAATACAAGTCGTCAGTTATAGAGATTTTTCGGTAGCATGACATGTCAGCAAAGATATCGGATAATCCAGAATATATGACAGACCATGTCATCAGAGAAGAATCACAATCTCTAGTGATTAGCAAGTGGTCGGATGAATCGAACGGGCAAAATAGACCTGATCGGGTATAGTAAACCGATCAGGTAAAATAAGCACGGTTGGGTAAAGTCAACCGGTCAACATTCGACCAAGTCACAGTTGATGTTACTAGACGGGGTGGTCAAATTGAACCGATCGACCAAGATAGGTCTAAACCCGATCGGATAGTAAAACTGATCGGGGAAAGAGGGCCTGGTCTGATTGGGAAACGGTCGGCCAAGAGATGCTCAGTCAAGACAGTAACATTAGATCAAGTACGATTCAATTACGAAGAAAAAGAATCTTACTCAAGCAAGGAATCTAGAACCACATTCCAATAAGGAAATATTATTATTTCCCCTACATATCAAAGAGTCCAGATCAAGCAATAACTCTACTCTTCTAGAAGATTGTACACCAATCAGGAAATAAGTCCTAAATGGACTACTCAACTAGAAGTCCTATGAAGATTCTAATTCAATGCACAAGACCTCTAAAACAGGAAAGGAGTTAGTTACAACTTCAACAAGTAACAAGTTCTAGCTTAATACTACCACATTTCCTTACTTGTACAACAAGGATTAGGGTTCTATGCACATATACATAGACTCATAATCTCATTGTGTAAGGAATGAAAAGATCTGAGTATAAGGGGATCTATCGATCTATCTATAAAAAAAAAGCATAACAACTACTCGAGAGAAAGAGAGATGGTGTGTGTAATCATTCTATTCATAGTGGATTTCTTCTCGCCGCCACCGGCAACCGTGAATGTTTCCCCGTCTTGGGGTTTTACCACGTAAAATATGCGTTATACTTTACTTATCCTTTATTTTCTACTATTATACATTATCAATCACAAACACGAATAAATAGTATCGCATCCACGTGGAGAAAGAGGCTTTGATTATTCAAACCCTAGATTGGTTAAAGCTTCAATCTGCCTACGTGTCAATGTTTAGCAGTTGACTTTTCAACTATCCAAAAATCACCATTAACAATTGGCGCTAGAAGGAGGGATAGAACTCAACTTCGAGGAACCCTCATAAACAGACCACAGAAGGAATTTCAATATGGATCAATCACAGAACCCGAGGCAGAAGCCGCGAACGTGACCAAATTCAGAGGAAGAATATTGCGAAAACAATACTCAAAGCTTCAAAGTGTCAAAATCAGTCCGAGAAATTGGTTCTCATTCTGCCAGGTAAAAAAAAAAGTTGTCGCGAATCACGGAATTTCTGACCAATGGACACTAAAGTAAGCATATCTCCCTCTACGGAACTCGGATTCACAAACCGTGAAAACTGCTGGAAACTACACATCCAGAGCTTTTCAAGCATATATGGTTTGTAGCCTAGTTCAATACGAGCAATATTTGGAGGCTCCCGCAATATTGAAGAATATAGATAGCGGATAGATTTATGATCTGACCATCGAACACTAAAACGGGCATATCTTCTTCTAGAGAGTCAAAATCACAATCCGTAAAAACCATTGGAAACTAAACATCCGAACCTTTCTAGAAATATATGGTTCGTAATCTAGTTCAATTTTTGGAAGATTTTGTGACCCCCGAAACATTGAAGAAAGTGGGTAGCTGAGAATTTTCTGATCCGACCACCGTTCGCTAAAACGGAGGTAGCTCTCTCCAAAAAGCTCGGAATCACAACCCACAAATTTTGCTGTAAACTAGACTCACGAAACTTTACTGATGTCAGCTCTTTTGATTGAGAACCGTTAGATCTTCCACATCAGATATTAACTCTAGATTCTGTTAGAGTATCATCTTCTTATCTATCTGTGTAAATAAAGCTCTCTTGAATGTATTCTTGTAAGTTAACAACAGAAATAGAAATCTTTCAACTTTCTCCACAATAGTGAAGCTCTCAGTTTTCACTTTGTTTCTCCATTAAAGCTCATTCTTGTAAGTTTCACTAGTTTTCCTTTACTTCGACCATACAATAAACACAAGTTTCACTTTCATTCCTATAAGTGTATGTTCATTGGATATTATGATGTTCATAAAGGTTTTAAATATCTACATAATAGTGGAATGGTTTACATTTCTAGACATGTAACCATCAATGAAAAGGAGTTCCCATATAAATCATTGTTTGGGTGTGTTAGTGACAACAGTACTAATTGCTCCAAATATAGTCTTGTCTCTCTTGTCCAATATCAAGCAAAAGCAATTTCTAAATTGTACCAACATTCCAGCTGTGCCTTTCTCAGTGCACATTCCCTATTCACCTTTACAACCATCTCAAATGGTAACTTTTCAACAGCACCCACCTTCTCTCACCCAGCTACAACTCAACCTGCTATCACAAAGTCATCTACACATCAACCAGCTATAATACAACCAACTTCCTAATCCTTCCATATCCACTCATAATATGATCACTAGATCATGTGCTAGTATTCTCAAACCCAAAGCATTTGCTACAGTTGTGTCTGTGTCCAAAATCCCTACAGTAGAGACTACATCTCTCTCTTCAAAAGAACCAACATCGGTTGCTCAAGCCTTATCTGACACTAACTGGAAAGCTTCAATGGATGATGAATTTAGTGCCTTGGTGAGAAATGAAACATGGATTCTTGTTCCTCGAAGTGATGATATGAATGTAGTTGGTAACAAGTGGATGTTTAGAGTCAAACACAATCAAGATGGTTTAATTCAAAGGTATAAGGCTAGGTTGCAAAAGGTTTCCATCAAACAGTTGGGGTGGATTTTTTGGAGACTTTTAATCCAATAGTGAAGTCTTCTACTATACGAGTGGTTCTCTCCCTTGCTATTTGATCGAATTGGGTTGTTAGGCAACTAGATATTAACAATGCCTTCTTTAATAGAGAGTTAAGAGAATCAGTTTTCATGGAGCAACCGGAAGGCTTTGTTGATTGTCAACATCCTAACTATGTGTGCAGACTTGTGAAATCTCTCTATGGCCTTAAGCAGGCGCCAAGGGGCATGGTTTGAGAAGCTTTGAGCAGCGCTAGAGGAGTGGGGTTTCAGGAACTCCAGAGTAGATACCTCTCTGTTTGTTTTCAAAAGGGAATGTTGTATAATTTTGCTATTAGTTTATGTAGATGACATGCTCTTAACCAGGAACAACTCTAAACTTCTTTCACAGGTTATTTTAGACTTGAACATTCATTTTTCTTTAAAGGATTTAGGTGAGCTAAACTATTTCGTTGGTTTTGAGGCGACAAGGACAAATCATGGTTTGAGCTTGACACAATGTAAGTATGTCTCTGACCTGTTACACAGAGCCAAGATGATTGATTGTGCTCCATGCCCAACTCCTACGTGCACAGGTTCTAAGCTTTCACAAGCTGATGGAGAACCTTTTCCTAATCCTACTCTCTATAGAAGCACCATAGGAGGCTTGCAATATCTTACTTTAACGAGACCTGATCTAGCTTATGTTGTGAATAGATTGAGTTAGTACCTTACAACTCCAACAATTACTCATTGGCAAGCCTGTAAAACTATTCTCAGATATGTGAAAGAGTATTTTAACACAAGTCTTTATTTCAAGTCAGCTACAAGCTCTTCCTCTTTAACTGTTGAAGGTTTCTCAGATGCAGATTGGGCTAGCAATTTAGATGACAGGAAATCTACTAGTGGCTGGTGTATGTTCTTTGGAGGAAACTTAGTGTCATGGAGCTCTAAGAAGCAAAGAGTGGCGGCAAGAAGCAGCTGTGAAGCAGAGTATCGGTCTCTTGCTTAAGCAGCCACTGAATTAGTTTGGTTGAAGCCATTATCGTCTGAAATTGGTGTAGAGAATCCTTCAATCCCAGTCATTTGGTGTGATAATACGGGTGTAGGTTCCTTATCAAAGAATACAGTCTTCCACTCGCGACCAAAGCATATAGAAATTGATCTCTATTTCGTTCAAGATAAGATTGAAGCAAAGTACCTGGATGTTAGGTCCATCCCAACCGAAGATTAGCCAGCTGATATACTTACCAAACCTCTCGGAATCAGTAGATTTGATCTCCTAAAAGACAAACTCATCTTAGACAAGTCCATGCTTTGTTTGCCGGGGGATGTTAAAACATATCATACAATTAGCCACAGCTGATCACTCCTCTCAGCTGATCACACCTTTTCCATGTTTCAGTTTTGGCGCTAGTTTTCCCTCTCCTTTCTAACATAATACTTTGATGATGTCAGCTCTTTCTATTGATTAGATCTTCCACATCAGATATTAGCTCCGGATTCTGTTAGAGTATCTTTTTCTTATCCATCTGTATATATAAAGCTCTCTTGAACGTATTCTTGTAAGTTAACAACAGAAATAGAAATCTCTCGACTTTCTCCATTGAAGCTCATTTTGCTTCTTTCTGTTTTCCTTTGTTTCTTTTCATTTTTGCAATTAGTTTTACATATCAAACAAAAGTTATAAAGTAATAGACAAGATGAGGTTGACCCGGTGGTAAAGTCTCTCACATCTACACAATGAGGTTGCGGGTTCGAGTCTCTCCCCCTCCCTACAAACCACGAATTAGTGTAATATTTAAAAAAAAAAAAGTTAGAAAGTAATAGAATAGGCAAATCCACAACAAGAAATTGTTTCATGAACCGAGAGATTTATTAATATTAACAAGAACATAACAATAAGACTTCATAACCATGCTTAAGTAGAAAAACAAAATCAACTTCAAATATGATTAGAACTCCTGAATTAATCTACTGAAATAAAGAAAATTATCAAAATTTACCAAAAAAAGACATATTTGAGTTATTGAAAAATTCTAAATGAACTTTCCTAAACCAACTCAACTAAACAAATTGAACATAGAAATTCGTACTAAAAGTTAAGTTCCAAAATACTGTCTAAAAAGGAAAAAAAGCGAAAACGAAGATCAAAGATTGAAAAGTTTGAATTTGGAGAAACCGCTACACCTCACGGGGATTTCCACTAATGACTATTGTAGGGCTTGTTGAGATGATATCAACGATAACTTAACTAAATTTATTCGTTCTCAAAACACTCCTCAAAACATTGAGTACAGCATTTAACTAGGGAATGGGTAGTGCAAAAGGATTTAAGTTTGATGATATACAATTTTGCATTTAACTAGGAATTCTAAATTTACATTAATATTCAGTCGATCAATGTTTTAGTTTCGAGTCGCTGTGGTATATTAAAAAAAAACTAATAATATTATAAACCATTCATATTTGAGAGAGTGCATATACGTTGGTGTTCATCAGACACTATTGCTGGATCATTTTTATCGAAACCCAAAAAAGATATATCTGAGTTACTGAAAATTTCTAAAAACACTTTCCTAAACCAACTCAACTAAACAAATTAAAAATAGGAATTCTTACTAAAATTTGTGAAGATCCATAATAACAGCTAAAAAGAAAAGAAAAAAAAACAAAGGAAAGATTTTTTTTTTTTTTTTGAAAATAGCATTAAAAGAAGGCCCAAAAGCCGAACAACATCAGCAACAAGCACAACAGCACCTGGACGAAACCTGGCAAACAAAGCAACCAAGCAACACGAAGCCAACAACCCCTAGCTAAAGAAACAAGAGCCAGCAAGAAGAAAGCCAACACCACACACAGAGAGCTACAATCAACACCTAAAGCAGCAAGGCACACCAGCCACACAACAAAAACTAACAACAAACAACAAGAAAACAGGTCATATATCGCCCCAATCCACAAAGTCCCCAGACAAACTTGATCCCATCTTCGCCAAGCTATCCGCAAAGGAATTAAAGATTCTCGAATCAAAAGAAACCTTTATGCCATCAGCCTCCTTCAAAAAACCCCGGATATCATACACCGTCTGAATGTGACCAAAGTTCCCAAAGTCGCCATTATTAACCCACATAACAGCTGTAAGGTCCAGTTCTAGAAATTTTTTCCAAGTATGGATTCCAAACCCAAACACATAACCCAATATCCAGTTAGATAGCCTAGAAGCCCAAGTCTAGACCCAAGTTGACCCAAGTCAACAATCCATTTGCAATTATAAAGCCTAAGCCCGTGCTAGCCCAAACCCAAACTCGAAATTCATTTGGTTGAAGTCAGAATAGTATAAAAAAATAAAATAATAAAAAGTAAAGCAAGGTGGCAAATGTTGGAGAGTGGTGGGTAAGTGGCAAGCAAGGTGGCAAGAGGGGGAGAAGGGGTGCAAAAGATATATATATAAAAGACCTGAGAATAGAGGGGGGATTCGTGCCAATCAAAAACAAAAAAAAAAAAAAAAAGCAGAGAGGAGGAAAAATAAAAAGAAAAAGAAAATCGAGGGAGAGAGATGGGAGTTTCGGCTGAAGCAAAATGAGAAAGAGAAGAGAGTTTTGTGCAAACCAAAATCAAAGAAAGAAGAAGATGAAGCTGGGCGAGTGATGCGGAGCGGATGGCGAGTTCGTATGGGTGGCGAATTCGTATTTGGGTCGCGTGGGCAAACCAAATCCGGGCTGAACTTCGTGGGCCTCTACAGAGAGCAAACGGGGTCGGATTTTCTATTATAATATGTTTTCGGAAAGCCCAAGACAAGTCCAACATTTATTATGAAGACATCGTCTTCTGTAACGGGCTGCAGTAGATCTAAATTTGGCAATTTAGTTTCGTGTGCAACAAGCCGACTGTTTCCTATTTTATTTGCAATTCGTTTTTGTTCCTTTATTTTGGGATTCTTTTTCCGATTTAGTTTAGTTGTTTTAGACCTCTTATTTAGGAGTTTTAGAAGATATTGAATCCTAGTGATTCAGTTGTTTTATTTTGTTTTGGATTTTACGGGATATTGAATCCTAATATTTGTAGGTTGTTTTTCCTTATTTAATAGCTTGTATTATGTTTGAAAAAGAAGAAGTTGTTGAATGAATAAAAAAAATTAGAGAATGTGTTCTCTTTATCTTCCATTTACGGTATCTTGTGAAGATCAACGTATTTGAAGCCTGTTATCCTGGTATCCGTGAGCGGATCAATAGCATAATAGTAGGTTTCGTTTCCGGTATTCGTGCGCGAATCAACGGATCCGATTCATTTATCCCTATTTTTATCGATTGGCGTTTGTGCCAATTTTCAATCTACATCAGCGAGATAGAGAAAGAGAGAGAGAAAATCTGAGAAATTAAGAGAGGCCAAGACTTGGAGTGAGGAAGTGAGATTTGTAGCTGAGAAAGAAGAAGAAAATAAGAGAAGAGAAAGATTCAGACCTGGTGTGTGAGTTAGTATCTGAGATTTAGTACACACTTGAGCCAGGAGTACTTTGAGTAAAGTCTTGTTTTAATTTGTAACTAAGTTAATTGTTTTTAATTAATCATTAGAGTTGCTTATTTAGGATTGCTTAAAAACAAATGAATTACATTTGTTTAAGTTAACAGTTTTCCAGATTTTTGGGTATGATATTAGAAAACAAAAAGCTGCTATTAGAACTCATAATAGATTTATAGAAGTATTCACATAGTTTACTAAGAAGAAACTGATAAATAGAGAATAAAGATTTTATTTTTAAAGATGAGACATGAAAAGAATAAGTCAGTATTTCAAGATAGATTTTCATATTTTAACATCTCAGTTATTTATGATAACTTTCGATATAGGAAAGTATATTGATTTATGTTTTCAGAAAGAAAGGATTTACACGAGATATATTTCAGGAATATATAGTTCCATAACATATTTCAGGAAAGCACTGTGAGTGGATACCTTTAATAAATGTTATATGTTTTACAATTATATGTTAGCATTAGTCATTTAGAAAATTATTAGAAATAAATGGTTTGTTCATTTATTCAGAAAATAGAATTCCAGATGATTTGAGATATTTTAAGAAATGTGTAGATTTCCAGAATACGGAAATAGATTCGTTGTAGAATTAAGATTTAGAAAGAAGAATAATTCACGTATGTTAAGACAGATTTTTAGTTAGATTTCCAGATTCCAGAATTTTCAGATTTCTAGATTTGTCAGATTTTATGTCAGGTTTTCAGATAGATTTCTAGATTTCTAGATTTCCAGGTTTCCAGATAGATATCCAGATTTTCATAAAGATTTCCAGATTTCCAGATTCAAGTGCTTTATTATAATTTTCAGAAAAGAAAAGAAAAAGGAAGAATATTGATTTATTCATGTTTTCATTAAAGTATTTTTAAAGATTATATATGTATGTTCAGAAAGCTAAAAGAGTTTTTAAAGATTGATCAGATTTTAAGATATCAGATATGTACCCTCCCTAGCAGATTATATTCAGATTATTGGCTTTTGGGGCTACTCTGCACTTGTATGTGAGAACTTTGCACATTTGATTGATTTCATCGTGTATGTGAGATGTTTTTCAGATTATTGGCCTTTGGGGCTGCTCTGCACGTGTTGTGAGAACTCTGCACGTTTGATTGATTTCATCGTGTATGTGAGATGTGTTTCCCCTGCTCTGTGTGTGCATTGAGATACTTTGCCACGTACGTGAGAAAACTTCCCCTGGGTACTAGTTTGGTATAGAGTTTTCAGAATTTATATATTACTGATTATGATCTATAGAGAAAAGATTTCAGATCATCAGAAAAGATTTTCAGATTATCAGATATTTTATATTTTATAAAATCAGAAAATGTTTTTACTATATGATATAGTATTTACAGACAAAAGTGTTTTAAAGAAAAGATTTTTAATTAATTCTCAACTTAGAGAACAGTTCCAAATTCAAGAAGAGATACATCATTTAGAATAGAAATACGGATTCAGGAAGAGATTCAGAATTTAGAATGAGATATAGAAATGTTTTCTACAGATTAAGTTTAGCCCAAGAGATACAGAATCCAGAAAGAAATAGAGAAGAGTGTTCTACAGATAATAGTTCTAGATTAAGTTTATTAAGTATAGAATGTCTTTCAGAAAGAGATTTTGTTTCCCGAAAGTAAAGAAGATACTTATGATTTCAGATTTATTTAGAGATAATAGTTTTTAGTAAAACTTATAAGAAAAAGAAAAGTTTTAGTTTCAAAGTTTATTTCCACTCACTGGGCGTTAGCACTCATTCTTTTATTTTAAACCGTTTTTCTCAGGTGATCACCAGGTTCGTGCACACTCTTTAGTAATCGTGAGAGCCACATGTGATAATAGAATTGGTAGTTGCATTATTTTAATTAAAGCAGCAAATGTGCATATTTTTCAGATGTCAATATTTTTAATATATATTTTTGAATATGTAAATATTCAGCATGATGAGTCCAATGCAAAGAAAGCAGATATATGATTTTAAATATAGTATATTTGATGATGGGCCATAATCCACAGTTTTAAATTGCACTTTTAAATTACAATGTGAGAAAGTTTGAAAAGCCAATGAGATTGTTAAAAATTTTGTTAGAAGCCACATTGAAAATTATATGATTTTGCTGTTATGCTTTCCAGAAGACTCATATTTAAGATAGAAAGATAAGATTTTCACAGGATTCCTCGTACTCAAGATAGGAGTCGGGGCGGATCCTGTCAACAGCCACCTTCGAGTCACTTACCACCAAAATGTCACGAATTTTAAGATCAGTAAGATCAGGGTTGGAAAACACAACTCAACCACCCCCCCCCCCCCCCCCCCCCCCCCCCCCCATAGCCAGTAACTCCGCAACATTAGAGTCAAGAATCCCCATATAGTAAGAAAAAAAGGCACAGCACTTTCCCATTAGAATCCCTCAAAACGCCTCCTATCCCAGATGGCCCTGGTTTTCCTCTTGAAGAACCATGATAATAAAGAGGCACCGCAGCATGATAAGAAGGCCAAACAAAGGAAAGATTTTTTTTTAACGGTGACTTAACATTGAAATTAACAGTGACTTAATATTTTTTTTATAAGATTGTTAGTGAAAGGAATCAGTAGATAATAGTGACTTAAAATTATTCATTCATAAAACACTTTTGAAAACATTGATTACAACACAATTGCATCCAAATGCATGCAAATGCATGCCAGGATATATTCCAAACACCTAGAAACTGAAACTAATAATTAGACTGTCTCTTCATTTGCTTCCATCAATAAGTAGTCCCATAAACCATCGTCAACATCATAACAGGAAGCAAATGAAGTATATGTATTTTCTTGGAATCCCCATTGAGAAAAACTTGAAATCAAAAATCCAGGATCTGCATATGTTGCACCATAATCATCCACCATGTACAAACTCTCCATCGGAAATGATTCTGGATCCCATAAATTTTGGAGTTCCTCATATGTACTTCCAGATGATCCATTGTTCTCTTCAATGGTTTGGTTGTTGTAAATTTGATCACCAGATGGATTCTCCTGATGATCGGCTGCTTGATTTCCTTGCAAGAAGTTATGTTTCTTCAAGTGGGTGTGCCAGTGATTTTTAATCTCATTGTCTGTTCTTCCAGGTAGTCTTGATGCAATAGTGGACCATCTAAAAAAAGACAAGATACAATTAATTGTTACCATTATACATCATTAATTGATCAGGTTCATGCGGAATATAATTTGTAAATCATTGCTAAAATCAAATAAAAATAATTCCAAATCAGAATTGGAGATCGAGCAGGAGAGAATACTTACCGATTTCCCAGTTGTTGGTGCAAGTTAATTATGGTTTCATCTTCTTCTTGACTGAAGTTTCCATGCTTGATGCCTGGCCTTAGATAATTCAACCACCGAAGTCTACAACTCTTCCCACATCTCAACAAACCTAATTGGAAGAAGAAGAAAAAACAACTATAATCAATATATAAATTATTAAAAAATATGAGGACACTATGAGGGGTTAGGCATGTGGTTTGCTCCCACAAGGTCTAGGGTTTCTAGTTTCAAACACAATTTCACAAAGCGGGTTCAAGAGATTTCTTTGTTATCAAAAAACATATATAAATTAAATGAGGTATATAATTTGGCTGTGCACCCTACCAGCAGCTTTTGGCGTCACAGCCCAATTCCAAATGCCATATCTGTTAATATAAGCTATCAATTTCCGGTCTTCTTCAGGACTCCATGAACCTTTTTTCAACCATGTCTTCTTAGTTGTACCAGTAGTAGAGGTAGACTTCACCATGATTTGATTAATTTCAAAGCAGGATCGGATTGTCATGCGGTTCCTGGAGGTATCTTATATATATATCTTGTAATTTCAATGGAAAGACGCGTTTAAAAGGGAAGTCTAAATTTTACAATGACGATAGTGACTTCTGAAAATCACAAGAAGTACCCTTTCTTACATAAGCATTATAATGTTGTATAATATAGATGTCAGCTGAGGTACCCTTGCTTACATAAGCATTAATGTATCATGCAATGCAGAACTAACTAGGAAGAAAATAAAATGTGAAAAATATTTTTTAAAACGGTACACCTAATTTGAAATTCGTTTAGGATCTTTGAAAAAAAAAATCATTTGGAATGCAAAAAATCTTAAATTTGGCTGCGAATTAAACCAGTGGCCGGTTTCCACCATAAAAATAATAATTTCTCATTTCAGTGGCATAAGTTTTTTTTTCCAGATACATAGTTGATAATGAACTTGGTAAACTTTTCACTCGACTTGAGAGACATTTTATAATATGAGAAATAATTACTTGAATTGTTGAAGATTAATTGACTTATTATATAACTTTCTTTCGTTGTCCGTACTATCTGTTCTCACATTATGACACATATGAACAAGAAGAGAATTATGGACAAGACCAATTCCAAATGCTATTATAATCTAAAGTCATCAAGAGAAGATTAACTGGGGGAAATATAAATCGGTAAATTTAACGGGTCAGGAATTTTCCATGTCATAATATAAATCGGTAAATTTAAGGTTATTCCATAACTAAACATGAGGGATTAGTATTTGCGGCTGTTGAGAACACCTAGTATGGACAAGAAGAGAATTGTGTCTCAATTTATGGCAAACACATCATATTTTCTAATGCCTTCATATTAAAAAAAATTAGGATAAATATATAGTTAGGTTCATCTAAAAAACGACAATGAGGAGAGAGAAAGCTAGTGAGATGGTCTGGGTTTTCGAACTTGGAGAAGGAGAAAGACTTCAGGGAGAACTTGTATTCTATTTTTATCAGAAATTTGAATCCAAAAGTGGATTTGGTGTGCTTATGGGGAATTTTCAAGCCATTTGGCAGAGTAAGGGATGTGTATCTTTCCCCCACCAATGGGAAAAGAAGGAGGTGCTTTGATTTCATCCGATTTGACTCAGAGGAAGAAGCAAATAAGGTAGCAACAATGGTGAATGGTATGCACGTGTATGGATGGCCGATAACAGCGAAGATGGCAACCTATGGTTAGAATAAAAGAAGGTCGGATCTAACTAGGCAACATGGAGAGAGGAAACATGTGGAGGTATCTAGGACAGAAAGCAAAGGAAATAGCAGAGCCTTTAAATACGATAATCAAAACCAACGGTCCTTTGCGGAGGTGGTGAGAGGTAAGGAGAAGAGGATCAAAGCGACGGAGGTAAGAGATGAAGAAGGCCTTTCCATGGTGTGGAGGCGACAGATGGCTGTTGATATGTGGTTGTCAAAATATGCTATTAGAATGCTTAGGGAGTTATCTGATGTTGGTAGTGTCACCAAAAGGCTCAGAAGCAAAGGTTTCTCATATTCTATTAAGTATCTGGGTGACAAAAGTGTGTTGTGGTGTTTTGAATTTGAAATGGAGAGATAGGGCTTTATTATGGGATGATATGTTCTCAAGTATGTCTAGATGGTCCAACTCTTGCACTCCGAAATCCATAACTTGCCTAGATAAAAGTGGGGGGAGTGCCGTTGAGTTGTTGGGACACATCATTCTTCATGAAGTTAGGAGGGTTGGTTGGTGGACCTCTTCTTGTAGAAGTGGAAACATCTCTGCGGTGTAGACTGGACAGGGGAAGATTCTTTGCGATGGTCCAGTGCAACAAGGTTGGTCCACACAATATCAAGGTCCAAATGGAGTCGGATTCCTTCGTGATTAAGATGGAGGAGGATTTGAGCCCTGTGTCATTCAGATGGATTACCAAGGTTCTGTGTGATTACAAGAGGAAGGAATGATTTTAAGCTTAGGTCGCCAACAGGAAAACCGATTAACGGAGTATCTGCTCAGGGAAGAAACAGATCTAGGGACAATGGATGCAGTTTTTCAAGGTGAAAATGACTCATTTCTAATGAAGGAAAAAAGTCAGAGATTGGGAAAAGAGCGGAGAGCAAAAGCAAGTCTGGCTGATCAGAACTATCACAATAAGGGGATACGAAAAGAGGACAAGGATGAAGAGGAAGTCAAAGATTCCTATTTCAAGCTAGGGGGTGAGAAGACAACTGTGTTAACCCGTGACAAAAACATCACTGACAAAGGGAAGGGAGCTTGGGTACGAAAGGATAAGGTGAAGTTAAAGCACATCCTCATCGGGTTTTGATCAACTTTAGTAGCACATCCTCATCGGGTTTTGATCAACTTTAGTAGGTCTGACGAGCTTGGGTGCTAAACTAATCATCGACGAAAGACAAAGGTATAGGTCTGGGTATTTTAGTGATGGAAGTTTAAGCACATCCTCATCGGGTTTTGATCAACTTTTGTCAAATCTCAAGTTGCTAAAAAGGGAATGCTTTTCAAAACAGAAAAAGATGAGAGGTATGCAGGTGAGGCTAAGTGGATCGGGTATAAGCAGTGGGCTTGGCAATAGCTTAGCCAAGCCTATTATAGCCAAAGTTGATGGGCATGAGTGTCATTCACAGTTTTGGGCTGGGACAAGGAATGAGGGCCTAAGCCTAACAACTCAGAAGGATTTTTTGGATGTGTCACCAGATGAATCATATGAAGCCTTACCTAACATCCAAATAGAACTAGAAGAGGGTGAGAGCTCAAGCCTGTTAAAGAAGGTCTATAGTGATCCCATGAGTAAACCAAGTTTACAACTTCATGTGGTGCTTAAAGGCCCATATAAGGAAGATAATTTGAGGTATTATGAGACAAATATGCTACGGGATTTAATGAATCAGCATGGTATGGGATCGGAATGTCTAAGTAGCAATTCCAATTCAGATAAAAGGGATAAAAGTGCAGGAGAGAACTCAAACGGTAATGATGACGATGGCACTACTAAGAAGGGGGGTGCTCAGGAACAAGTCAGTGATTTTCCCAACATTTTTGAATCCAGGGACAGTCTATCAATTGTGGCGAGGAAAATGAGGACAAGAGAAGATGACTCGATTCTAAAGAACCACTCAATGGTTATAAGGAGCCCAAGAACAACAATAAGAAGACAGAGAGACAAGTAAAAAAGGTAATATGGAACCTAGAAGAATAGATTGCTAAGGTCATAGAGAAAGGAGTAGATTTGGGGGTGGATATGAAATCAAAGAAAGTGAGGGAGAGGTCGAAGGAAGCTGGTGTCGTAGGCGAAACAGAGGGTGACATATTTACGGCCAATGAAGAAGGGTGGAATCTTTAAGAAGAGGTTGCGAAAGTGATTGAAATGGGAGTTTCGTTGGGACTTGACTTTAACGGTAATGTGGAGGAAATGATCGAAATCATTGCTTCAAGAGAGGAGAAGGATAACTCTAGAATGGCAGAGTCAGAATAAAAGTAAGTATCAGTCGGTGGAAGGGAAATTTATCTGTTGTCAATGTTAGCCATGGCATGGAACGCTCGAGGCCTAAGGAGGAAGGAGAAGAGAAGATTTGTTAGTAATTTGGTATCAAAGTACAAGCCAATTATGTTGTTTATCCAAGAAACTAAATTGTCTTCCTTTGACTGTGGTTTGGTTAATTCTTTTGGGGGATCTGGGCTGTCTAAGGAGTTTGAGTGGATGCCATTGGATCAGCTGGTGGGCTACTATCATTATGGAATGAAGAATCAGTCATGGAGAAAGCGTGCATTTCAAACCAACACTGTATAATATTGGTGGGTGTGGTGCTGAAAATTAAAAAGGAAGTGGTCTTTTGCAACGTATATGCGGCTAATGTGGAGAGCAAAAGAAAGGAGTTATGGGAGTTCATTTCCAAAGCTCAAAATTCTTTTCCTTTGCCTTGGTGTATTGCAGGCAATTTTAATACAGTCTTGGATCCTTCGGAGAGAAGAGGTGGGGAGTGTAATTGGGTTTCAAAAAGAAATTTCAGCTCATTTTTATCTAAAGTAAAGGTGGTGGATTTGCCTCTAAGGGGAATTTCTTTTACATGGACAAATCATAGAGAGAGAGAGAGTGTGTGTCGTGGACTAGGCTAGATCGGTTCTTGTTATCGCCCATGATTATTTCTTGGATGCCAAACATTGCTTAAATTGGTCTTCCTGGGACCCTATCGGATCATAATGTAGTTATGATCAAAGAAAAGAAGGATGATTGGGGCTCTTGCCCTTTTCGGTTTTATAATGGGTGGATAGAGAACAAGGAAATGATAGATACAGCTATCAAGGGCTGGACAGAATGTACTGTTAGGGGATCTAAAGGCTATGTTTTGTCTTCAAAAGTTAAAGCGTCCAAGATCTACATGAAGAAGTGGTTAGCTTCGAATAAAAAGAAAGCTACGCCGTTTTTTAACATTGAAGAGAAATTGGCGGAAGTGGAAAAAAAGGCTACCGTAGAGGGATGGACGGAAGGGTTACGGAATGAGAGGTTGCACCTTCTTTTGGTTTATTGAAAAGATCTTAAGAAAGAAGAACAAATGTAGAAGCAAAAATCTAGAGTTAGTTGTTGAAGGAAAGAGACACAAACTCAAAATTCTTTCATTATATAGCTAATGGAAGAAGGAGAAAAATTTGTATTGAAGACATTTGTTTGGATGGGGTTAGATGCTCGGATCCTCAACAGGTTAGGGAAGGGGTAGCTCGTTTTTTTGTGAACCATTACAAGAATGTGGAATGGTGCAGGCCAAAGGTAAGAGGTTTAGTGTTCAAGCAACTAACGCATTCGGAGAAGGCGATATTGGAGGCCGATTTTAGTAGAGAAGAAGTATGGGAGGCGGTGTGTAATTGTGAAGGAAATAAAGCTCCCGGACCTGATGGCTTGAATCTAAATTTTATTCGGCATAATTGGGAGGTGATTCAAGAGGATTTCATGAAGTTCATTGTGGAATTTCATAAAGATAGTTCTATAGTCAAGGAGTTGAATAACACTTTCATCACTCTTATTCCCAAATGTGTTAAACCGGAATCGATGAGGGACTTTCGACCTATTAGCTTGGTGGGGTCTATGTATAAGGTGCTTTCAAAAGTGTTAGCTAATAGAATGAAAAAGGTGTTGAATTCGGTTATTGTGAAGAGTCAAATAGCGCTCATGCAAAATCAACAAATAACGGATAGTTTCGTCATAGAGGAAGAAATAGTCCATATGTGGAAAAGAGACAAAAAGGGTGGGCTCATTGTTAAGATTGACTTTGAAAAAGCTTAAGATAGTGTTGATCACGAATACTTGGACGATATGATGACGTCTATGGGGTTAGGTAGGAGGTGGAGAAATTGGATAAGAGATTGTGTTTCTTCCCAAACTCTTTTGGTTATTGTTAATGGTAGCCCTATCTCTCAATTCGACGTTGAAAATGGGCTTAGGCAAGGGGACATGTTATCCCCGTTTCTTTTCAATCTGGTGGTTGAAGGCTTGAATGTGTTGTTATCAAAAGCCATTGAGTTAAACTTGATTAATGGTGCCACTTTCGGGGAGGGCGAAGTTCATATTTCCCACCTTCAATTTATGGACGACACTATTCTCTTTTTAGAACCAAAAATGGAGTATCTTTTGAATTCTAAGAGGATTTTAAGGTGCTTTAAGTTGGTCTTCTGTTTGAGAATCAATTTCCACATATCTTGTGTCACAAGGGTGGGTAAACAAATTATGGGCGGTGATGGGTGGGCTAGGGGCTTTAAGTGTAAGAAAGCATCCCTTCCGATTACCGACTTAGGTTGGCCGTTAGGTGGAAGGTCTAGAGCATTAGCTTATTGGAATCCTTTGATTAAATGAATCGAAAGTCGTTTGGCTCCTTGGAAGAAAAAGTTTTTAAACAAAGGTGGTACGTTGGTTTTGATCAAGACGGTGCTAGCTAGCATTTCTATTTACTACATGTCCGTCCTAAGAATTCCAGTGGGTGTGACTAGCAAAATTGAAAATTTTCAGCGTAGTTTTTTTTTTGGGGCGATGGAATGGAGAAAAGGAAAGTTCATTTGGTTGGATGGGACGTGATTTGTAGGAATAAAAGAAATGGTGGTCTTGGGGTGGGTAGGATTCTAGATATGAATAAGAGCCTCTTGGTCAAATGGGTGTGGAGGTTTGACAAAGATAAAAATATGTTATGGAGGCGGGTTCTAAGTGCTAAATATGGCATTACGGTAGGGGATTTGAGATGGAATTGGATGAGGGGTTCTCATCCGTCTCCTTTTATTGAAGCTATCCGGAGTTTGTACGAGAGGGATCCAAAATAGAAAAAAATCATATATGAGAGAATGAAAGTTATAGTTAGCAATGGTGATAGGGGACGATTGTGGAAGGATATTTGTTGGGACTCTATTCCTTTTCATAGAGCCTTTCCTAGGATTTTTGTGCTAGCAACCAATAAAGAGGGGACTATTTCAGAGTATGGTCATTGGGAAGGTTCCAATTGGGTTTGGGAAGTAGTGTTGAGAAGACCCCTCTTTGATTGGGAACTTGACCAATGGAAATGCTTTATGACATGTCTTCATTATATAACTATATACGAAATGGTCTCCGACACCATTGCTTGGGTGCA
This sequence comes from Dipteronia sinensis, assembly GCA_033220585.1. NCBI lineage: Eukaryota > Viridiplantae > Streptophyta > Magnoliopsida > Sapindales > Sapindaceae > Dipteronia > Dipteronia sinensis. Next base: position 69,094,511 of record CM065639.1, on the reverse strand, counting down.
CAATCCAAATGGGTTATTTTCAATGCGCTCATTTCGAAAGTGTTTAGAGGATGAGGATCATGTGGCATCGACGGAATCGAAATTAATTTGGCAAGGAATTTGCCCTCCAAAAATTGAAGTGTTCGCTTGGCAACTAATTAAGGGTCAAGTTAAGGTCAAGGAGTTACTTAATAGCTTTGAAGCTGGGAATCTTCTGCTTTGCAAAATAGGTGGTGAGTCTGTTGACCACTTGTTTTTGCACTGCAAATGGACGTGGAAGCTTTGGGTGAATGGGATGAGCTGGTGGTTTGTGCCATGCTGCCCTTTTAAGACGGTAAAAGACTGGTTGAGAGGATGGATGGGGCTGTGTCTACAGTCTAGCCAAAGCAAAGCGTGGTGTTTGCTTTTGTTCTAGACAGTTTGGGACGACAGAAACGAGCTGATTTTTAGAGGTAAATTAGTAGATTTTTGGCTCGCCGTTGACACTGTGAAATTCATAGTTGCGTGGTGGTTTAAGCATTTCAGGAAAGGATCTACCGAATCGGTAACTTCAATTCTTCTTAACATAAATGTATGCTGCACTGAAGCTAAACCGGTGAAGAATAATGGATTAGAGTTGTGGATTTCCCCGTCTATTGATGTATTGCGGAATTCTAGTAGGAAAGTGTTACGTATTTTCTCTAAACATTTGGGGATCCAAGATTCCAACACGGCAGAGATTTAGGCGATCCATAGGGCCACCGAAATCTGTGTCTATGATTTGAATTTAATTGGTAGAGAAATTGTTATTGCTAGTTATTCTATAACATCGGTCTCCTGGGTAAATGGTGGAAGTTTCGTTAGCATCAACCACGTGAACTTGATTTACGAGATACAGAGAAATCTGAAAAAGCTTGGCAATACGGTGGTTACTTTCAACTCAAGAGCGTCGAATTCTTTCACAGATACGCTTGCAAAAAGGGGGTCGATTATGGGAGGGGATTCTTAGTTTCCTTTTTTTGGGTTCTATTGTGCCTTGGATGAGCTGATTGCTTCGTGTTTTGGTGGCTTATTGCACTGTTTTGATCCTCTGCTCCCTTGCTTTTTAGTGCAATAATATATGGTGTTAAAAAAAGGATAAATATATAGTTTTGGTACTTGAAAAATTTTCAAATTTTATTCATAAGATTTCAATGAACCGATCATCCACAAAAAAATTCAGATCAAAATTCATTCAAATCAATATGATTTCATAGTGGTCTTTACTGAAATTAAAATAAGAGATCTTTTATGAGAGACTCACTATATATATAGTAATTTTCCAATGAGGATTTTTACAATGCACACTTTAAGTACCTTTTAATGAAATTGCATGTAATCAAATGTTTTTCGATGAGATTTTTTGTATGCATCCTAAGAAAATTATAATACACATCTGGTAAAAATTTGGAAATTTTTTTGGATTTGAGAACTATTTTTTCTTATATTTCCCTCTTTTTAAATGTTTTATCTTCAAAAAAATCGGAAAAAAATTAGTTCTTACACCCAAAACTTTTTTAATTTTTTTCCATAAATGTATTTCAATGTTTTTACCATCCATACAAAAAATTAAATCAAGATTCAATATGTTCTATGCAATTTCATCAAAGGTGCTTAAAATGTGTATTGTAAAGAGTCCTTATTGGAAAATTACTATATATATATATATATATATATATATATATATATATGTGTGTGAAACTTTTCTCTTCAGTGTGCACTGATAAATATATATCAGTGATTTGCATCTTCAATTGTTTTGACTCAGTCTGCATGCACTTGTCAGTGTTTATCTATAATCTATGAACCACATATAATGCACTGATGTATTTTCTATCAGTGCTTACTGAGGAGAAAAAAACTATATATATATATATATATGTTTTCCTATCGATGCGCACTAATATAAGAAAACACAGGGCATCCAAATCTAAGTGTTGGTTTCATCCAATGATTAGATTTGGATGTTGAAAATATATATTGAAGAAAAAATCAATAAATAAGATAAATATGATAAACACTAAAAAAAATCTCTGTAAATAATTTTTTTTATTATTCCAACTCATTGTTTAAAAAAAAATTCTTCTCTTATGAATTTTCTTAACATTATTAAAAAAAAACTCTATATCAAGTTTTCTCTGTAATTCTTATATATATATATATATATATATATATATATATATATTGGTAAAGGAGTGAGAGGGGACGAAGATTGGGCCCGAATTTTCAAATGTAAGAAAGCTTCCTTACCAATAAGCTATCTTGGATTACCTCTTGGTGGCCGCCCAAGTGCTTTGGCTTTTTGGAAGCCTTTGATTAAGCGGGTGGAAAATTGTTTAGCCCCAAGGAAGAAAAAATTTCTCAACCGGGGAGGGAGATTGGTGTTGATCAAGGCGGTGCTCGCAAGCATCCCAAACTATTACTTGTCGGTCTTTGAAATTCCGGTTGGTGTGGCGCACAAGCTAGAAAAAGTCCAACGGAGTTTCTTTTGGAGGGATGGAGTGGACAAAAGGAAGTTTCATTTGGTGGGGTGGCATATTATTTGCAAAAGTTGGAACAAGGGTGGTCTTGGCATCGGCAAGATGATTGATAAAAACAATAGTCTATTGGCTAAGTGGATTTGGCGGTACGGAAACGACGATCATTTGCTATGGAAACGAGTTATGTGTGCTAAGTATGGTATGGATACCAGTGATTTGAGATGGGATTGGATGAGTAAAACATCTACGTCTCCCTTTGTTAAAGCAGTCCAAAGCCTTTTTCATGAAGGGTCCAAATCGGCATTCATCATAAAAGATCGGCTGAAGGTGATTGTGGGTAGTGGAGATAAAGCTAGATTCTGGAAAGATATCTGTTGGAACTCTATCCCTTTACGAATGGCTTTCCCATGAATTTTCGCTCTAGCTATCAACAAAGAAGGAAGGGTGTGCGAGAATGGCCTCTGGTGTGAATCTAGGTGGAAGTGGAATGTGGCCTTGAGGAGGCTCCTCTTTGATTGGGAACTTGATCAATGGGGCAGCTTCTTTTCTTTTCTGCAGAGTATCCCTTTACAAGAACACATTTCGGATGCCATAGCTTTGATCAACAATACTAATGGCGTTTTTTCTGTGGGATCATTCCGAAGGAGTATGGAGGAGGATGGTTCATTAGATTGGCTGGAAGAGAAATTTATTTGGCAAGGAATTTGTCCCCCTAAGGTTGAAATGTTCGTTTGGCAACTCGCCCATGGTAGGGTGATGGTTCGCGAAGTCTTGCAGCGATTTAGAGCTGGAAATTTGCCCAGTTCAGAGTGTCCCCTGTGCAGCTAGAATGTGGAGTCAGTAGACCATTTATTTCTACACTGCCCGTGGACTTGGAAGTTATGGACTAAATGTATGGGGTGGTGGAGGGTCTTCAGCTGCCCGACTGATACGATAAAGGAGTGGATGAGAAGTTGGGAGGGATTATGTCCTAAAATAAGTTGTGGGAGAGCTTGGAATTCTCTTTATTTTGCTGTAGTTTGGACGGATTGGGAGTATCGTAATCGGGTAGTCTTTAAAGACAAGGAAGCGGAATTGCCTCAAGCTATTGACATGGTTAGGTTCAGAGTTGGGTGGTGGTTTAAACACCATGGTGCTGGATCAGCTGATGACATAAATACTATTCTTGTCCATTTACAGGATGTTTGTATTGATCCAAGGCCCAAGAAGAAAAACAGTAAAGAGGAAGAGTGGATCCCCCATGCTGCTGGCACATTTAAATTCAATGTTGATGGGTCCGCTAGGGGCCAACCTGGGCAAGCGGGGATGGGTGGCATCCTTAGGACATCGGATGGGAGGGTTGTTTGTATGTTCTCCAAGCATTTGGGAATCCAATATTCAAATACGGCTGAGATTATGGCGATTCACCGTGCTTCTGATATTTGTGCGTCTAATTGTAGGTTCATGGGAAGAAAAATTTTGATTGTTAGTGATTCTAAGGTGACGGTCTCATGGGTTAATTCCAGTGGTTTTGGTAGTGTCAACCACGTTAATTTGATCTACGATATTAGGAGGAACCTGAGGTCGCAGGGGAATATGGAGGTTTGTTTCAACTCTACAGCGTCGAACTCATTTACGGACATACTTGCTAAGAAGGGTTCTAACATGGAACAGGAGATTTTTATGGGTGATGGTCTCTAGTGGGTTGTTGTGCTGAGAGCTGCGGTTTGTTCTGGTTTGTTCGAGGGCGAGCATCCTTTTTGCCGGCAGTTGTTTACTGAGCTGTTTGCTGTTTCTTTGGTCAGCTCCTCTGTTTTCTGTCTTTTTTGTTTTTTTCCTTGTAGCTTTTGGTTCGGGGTTCGCCTGCGTGGCTTTTGGTTGTTTTGCTCTGTTTTCGGTGCTGCGTTCTTACGGTGTTCTTGTCTTGTTTTGGCTTATCTTGGTTGAGGGATGAGTCTCTCGAGGTTCTTGTGGTTGGTAGGCTTCCTATTGCCTTGTAATCCTCTGGTGGTGTTAATAAATTGACTGCTGTTCAAATATATATATATATATATATATATATATATATATATATATATATATTCTTTTCCAATTCCGAATTATATTATAATCTTAAATCATCAAGAGAAGATTAACCAGGGTCAAAGACCACCTAACGGGTCAGGAATTTTCCATGTTATAATATAAATCGGTAAATTTAAGGTTATTCCATAACTAAACATGAGTAAAAGCACCGGTACTTGTGGCTGTTGAGAACATATAGTATGGACAAAAGGAGAATCTGAATTATGTCTCACATTATGACAAACACACACTAAAAAAAAAGGGCTACCGGGACGCATTTTTTTGTCTCAATAACCAAAAAATCGTCCATATAGGTCTATTGGGACGAAAAAAATTCGTCCCAAATTACGTCGCCACAGGTGGGGCACAATAAGTTCTTTGGGACGAAAATTTAAATTCGTCCCCAAAAGTACCTATAGGATCAAAATTGATTTTTGTCCCCTTTGATAACCTAGCATCGAGGTATGATTTCGAATTCTACCTTTTATTTATTCTTATATATCGTACACGGTTGTAAAGCAATTATAAGCCTTAAAGTCGCGCCGCAGAAGAAAATTTTTAAAACTTTTAAAAATATTTGAAGCGACGTTTTTGAACCAATATACTTGTGTGAAATATCACAAATGCATAACATATTTTCTTCTGCTACGCGACTCTAGGTCTTGCAATTGTTCTCGTCACGGACTTCAGGAGGTTGAAGAAACAACATAAAACAACTCATGCTTTGTGTAAAGAGAATTCGGCCAACCTTGAATGAAATAAAAAACAATTGATTACCAAACTCAAAAATCTTTCCAAATCAATTTGCTACTACTCTGATCTTACTACTAAATGCATTATGTTTATATATAAACTATAAATATTATTAAATTTTTATTTATTTTTTTAAATCAAAAATTTATTTGTAGATTAATTCTAATAATATCAATTATATTTTATATGATAGACAAATCGATATTAAAAAACGTTTACTTTAGCATTTAATCAAACTATTTTTTTAAATCATATATTGTCGAATCAAAGGGTATATCATTAATCGTACTTGGAATAAAGATGTTTATCTACATTTTGCAATTTAATAGATAAATGTAAGACTTGAATTCCTTTCATAAAATAGGAATGGGAAATGTACAATAACTTTTCTAAAATGTGGTTTTGTATTTTAGATTCTTAATATCATAATTATAAATAAAAATAATATATTTTTTTTGTAATTTCTTGAATTAATGTATAGTAATTAATATAAAAAGTGAAGAAAATTTAATTATCAATCCGTCCTTTAAAAAAATCAAAGTAAAAAAGAAAAAAATATAGTCCCTATAATCATTATCAGCAACAAATATTATTTTTGTCTCAATAAGTGTCCAAATCTCAAACATTTTTTTTTAAAAAACTCAAACTTTTTAGGAAAGAATAATTTATTTC